>OY776676.1:115883598-116264626 GCA_963675555.1 Leptura quadrifasciata | reverse complement strand
CTAGTGTGGATTTAGAGACACGTCGTCTAATAATTTTAATAGAGAAATATTATTGTTCAATTTGTTTGCCACCGAGTCAGTGTGATAATTCCAACTAAGAGTGGAGTCAATGGTCACACCCAGAAATTGAACCGTCTCAGAATTATCAAATTTTATATTTCTTAAACACAATACCATTGTGTTTTGGATAGATTTAAACTAAGCTTATTACGAGAAAACCATTGCTCAGCCTCCGACTAGGTAACACGACCCACATTAATGACCTCACTCAGCACTTTGTCATTATTAGATATTGTAGTGTCACCTGTAAAAAATATAAAATCAGTGAATTTTATATTACTAGATAAGTCATTGACATATATTAAGTACAGTTAAGTACAGTTTTAAACGCATACCTGTGTGTACATCCATTTTTTGGGATATACCATTGCCACATTTAACTTTTTGAGTTATTGAGTTAAGTTTCAGTGCACCCATCACCAGGGTTTCATTTCTTATGAATAAGAAGTACAAGTGCTTCTTTGAGGCGGCTGCTAGGAAATATTTCTTCCATGATGGCATGATTTATTAATTTGGTTAGAGGGATGACAATAAGATCTTCAATATACTTTATAAGATCGACATTGAAACCATAAACATCCTTGCTGTCTGTGTTCTTTAAAAAGCATATTATGTCCTTAACCTATATGGAAGACACTGTTGTAAGAGTGAAAGTAGCATTTACCATATTAATCATTTCTAAGTAGATATTTGGAGCAGTTCTTTATGATATCTCAGGGAATGTTTCTACACCTTGACAACACCGTTATACAAAGACATGATACTTTCCGTGTCACGAAGGCAACATTCAAAGCCCATATTGAAGATACAGTTGGTAATGCATTTAAAACATTTGGTTTCATAGTGCGTAGTAGCCGTGAATTTACGAACATAAGCACCCTACAAATATTATACTGTTATTTTGTCAGGTCTAAGCTAGAATACACGTCGCTTGTTTGATATCCATATTGTGATATAATAATAACAATTTAGAATATGTGCAACGAAGATTTCTAAAACTACTGATTTTAAAACCAATGAGACATATCCTCCCATTGATTACTCTCAATAGCACTTACTCGACACTTTTGGTACTGTTAGTCTTCATGACAGGAAACAATACCTTTCACAATTTTATTTATACAAGGTCGTTCATAATATTTTGGACTGCCAGAAAATAGTAGGAAAGTTAAACTTTCTTGTCCATAGGCTAGCTTCTAGACAGGAACTTACTTTTTATATAACAACAGCACGGTCCAATACGTTAGAAAATTCTCCTTTTTATTTCGTTTGTAATAGCTACAACAAAAAAAGTGTATCAAAAATATTTTGTATGATTTTTCATGGTTTATGTGTATTACTTATTACATCTCATATAAGTATGTTATAAACATTTTGTATATGTATTTTAGCTACATGTATTATTATTTCTGTATTTTCCCGTTCTGTAATTGGATGTTTATCTGTTGGACAATGTATTATAAATTAATTAATTAACTTAATTTCGTGTCAAGTCTGAAGTGACCTTTTAGTAACTAAGTGGCGCCCTCTCATAGTCCACACACCGTACTTACAACAGTATGCTCACACGAAAAAAAAGAATAGCTCTATGAGAGCTATATTATCCATTTTTGCTGATTTTCGTAGTTTTAAATCTCGAGATATTAAAAATATAAATGGAGAATACGCTTAAAACTCTACTATGAACTAACTAAATCCTTGAACATGTTGAAATAAAAAGCTATCCTGACCGGACAACTCATGTTAAAATTCTAATTTTACTCCAGTAATAAATAGATTTGATAAAGCACAAATAAGAAGAGTCATATAATATTGACGGAACTCTTTCAATTAGTCTAACATAGCTGAAATATCCCGACGTCGTAAACCTTTGCTAGTTTAATAACTTTACAGAATGTGGAATTGGATTAGATGGAAGAAAACTTTTTAATGAGGAATATCCTATCAATATGTAAACCGTATAATTAGATTCACCGTAAAAAGCATGTCCTAGTGCTTTATCTACTTTTCAAAAGGCTTTTCTAGAAGCTCACATTCAGATTGCAAACTTATAAGGTGCTTTTACTTCATGATAATGAACATAATGTGCACCGCTGACAGTCTCGTAGACCATTTTTAAATAGCATGCAAGGAAAGTAACAGAAGGAAAGTTAAATGTGAATTATAATAGTAATAATTAAAAAATGCTTGCCGCTCCGATCCCTCTCTACTCTTTCGGAGTAGTGAAATGGGCTAGAGAAGAGCTGCGTCAACTCGATGTAGTAATTCGCAAGAAAATGCATCTCAATAGGAGCTTGCATCCTAAATCGTCTGTTCCACGGTGATATCTTCCACGACATCGTGGAGGCTGTGGACTCTTGAGCTTGGAGAGTCTCCATAGCAGGATGGTTCTGGATGGAGCATGTAAGGTCATCAGGAGTTCGGATCCCCGCCTTCCGAGACCATGAAAATGCAGAGGTAGGAGCCGATGAGCTTGGTCTCATCTTCGACGTCGAGCGGGTAAACCCCGACTCAGTCACCGAGTTGGAACCCGTTCGACTAAAAGCCCATATTAGAGCTGAGAACGCAACATTCTTCTGCAGTTCCATAAGGATAAGCCATTGTACGGAGTCTTCTATAAAAATATAGAAGATCGTGACTCAACCGAAAGGCTCACCTTCGCTTTTTTAAGGTCAGCCGGGCTGAAGTCCGAGACCGAGGGATTTATAATGGCTTGCTAGGATGGTATATTTAACACCCTCGTCTATCGACATCATGCCATGGGTATGGAGGCTTCTGATGTCAACTGCAGGGCCTGCCGCAGGGCGCCGGAGACCGTAATGCACTTACTGTCTGCTTGCCTGACATACGCAGTCTCGGTCTATGTTCACAGACACGACGCAGCATTACGAGTGCTTTACTATCATTTAAGGCACTCTTATGGGATAGACGAAACACCAGTGCTGCCTTACGCTCCGGAGGATATTGAGTCCGTTTTGGGGAATGAGAAGTATCTAATTTATTGGAACTACTCGTTTCCCACCGTCAGGCAAACACAAGCCAACAAGCCTGACATAGTACTCCTCGACCACTAACTCAAGACAATGTATGTCGTGGAATTCTCAGTCCCCGCTGAGAGCAATATTGTCTTGAAAGGGAAAAAAGAGAAGGAAAAACGGACAAAATATCGAGATTTGCTCTTCGAACTCCGCAGGCTTTATCCGGGCCATTCTGTCAGAATAGTGGTACTGATTATAGGAGCCCTCGGTGCAATGAGACGTACGCTGCTTTCAGAACTAAAGATCATACCGGCAGAGATTTTAGCCGGCAGAATGCAGAAAGCGGACATCCTCGGTTCTACTCAGGGCACACGATTCACGGACCCAGTAGTCATTCACCCCCACGGGCGTGGGTAGTGGCTATTGGTATTTATTACCAGCTCCTCTCTGTGAGAGTCGGAGCCACAGAGTAGGGTGACTGGTTTTTTGTAAAAAAACAAAAAAATAATAATAAAAAAGTAACTAGGTGGCACTAAATAAATTAAGGATTCACAAATAACCCTGATTTCTACCAACAACAGTAATAAATAAACATAGCAATAACAAAAAAATAATAATAACAAAACGCTTTCATTGATTTAATAAAAAAAACTGTTTGTATTTAGGTTTGAATGATTTGACTGAATTCTGTTTTAGATTATCCGGAATAGAATTGCACAGAGATGGGGCAGAATAAGAAAATGATCTCTGAAACCTTGTAGTAGAATGTTGCGTTATTGTTAGCACATCTGTATATCTAAGATTTCTATTATGAACCAAGAATCTAGGGACATGTAATATATATGGAAAACTATTAGTAGTAATAATTTTATGCGTAAAACATACAAGGTGATATTGCCTACGTGTGACCATATTCAACCAGTTAATCCTTTTTAAATAAGGAGAAATATGCTCTCTTATAGGAGGGCTAAAAATAAAACGAATACATGTATTTTGTACCTTCTGTATTCTGTAAGAGGTTGCCGCATCCAGACAATGGCGGTAAACAACATCATAATAGTTCAAATGTGATAGAATCATAGAGTCACACAATATAATTTTTAATTTTTGATAAAAAAAATGTCCATGATTAAGTATATAGATTCCTTAAGGTATAAAATGTTTTTTCATTACCGTATTAATATGAGCATGAAATCTTAATTTAAAGTCTACTATTAAGCCCAGATTTTTAAACTGGTCATGATAAGATAACACCTGGTGCCCCACTAAAAAATTTGCGTTATCTAAAATAAGTTTCGTATTGGCGTCATTTCCGAAAACTATAACTGCAGATTTTTTGGCATTGATGGTTAGACAGTGCTTACGTGAAATATCAAGAAGGCATCTGATATCTTCATTCATGTCATATAAGGTATTATATAGCTGGCTATTGCCTGCATAGAAATGGGATACACATTTTTTTATAATTTTAAAGAAATCCCCAGTATATATTAAATATAGCAGAGGCCTTAATATTGATCCTTGCGGAACAGCAGCCTCCAACACTTTCAGATCAGATTCTAAGTTATGACCGATTATTACTTTTTGCTTCCTTTCATTTAAATATGACTTCATGATATTAAGAGCATTGCGAGTAAATCTAAAGAATTTTAATTTCGAAAGTAACAAAACATGATTCAGAGTATCAATATCCTGTTGTGTTTAGAATATTAATAGCTGTACTTATAAACAGTGATACCTCCGGGTGTTGCGAGTCGCCTTAAAATGTAGACTGTATGTAGTATTAGATGTAGATGTTACTGTCAAAAGTTGTAATTTTGTAATTTATTTATAATTCGATATGAGCAACACACAATATCTGGAGTTAATAGACCATTACAGAAGTCATAGATGAGGTGACATATTTCCTCGCTATGAAGCTGATTGCTCGCTGGATCACCCTGCCCCGCGACCTTACTGCAATCTGCCCATAGACATCCCGAGGTAGAATCGTCTCGAGGTATGCCTTGTGAGACAGCCTCTCACAGTTGATGCACACCTTTAGGAAAATTTATTATAATTTTAATTAATTGTACCAGTTTACAAAATAATTAATGTCTTTTTAAAATTTGTTTTGCAAATTATGATTAAGCAAACTGTTTTTCTTTATTTTTTCTTTTTTTCTGTGTTTCGTTTTTCTTTTTAAGTAACAATAATATATTAAATAATTATTAAACAAGTGTTTAAGTAAAAGTAATAAAATAGCGCCGTTAACTAGTTGTTTGCATATTTTGTACAATTTAAATATCATTCCCCATTATTTTGGAAAATTTGCTAGGAAGTAACCTGAACGTGCCATCAAATATTATAACAGTATTTTGCACAATAATACCTAGACATTTCAATAGTTATCCGCGATTTACAAAAAACTGATATACAGGCTAATTGGCCCTAAATGTAAAGTAATAAAAATTGAGTCCTGTCCTGGAAATATTCCAAACTAAATTATGCCATTGATTGAATTAGGAGTGCACTATATGTGTACCAACTTCTATCCAAATACGTTCACCAATTATAAAAATACGGTGAATTTTAGTATCAGTCAAAATCCATAAAACAACATGTATCTTGAAAACAGTGAAGATTCAAGGGTAAATATGGCGGCGTTTTGAACTCACCAAAATGTGTTCTATCTCTCATTAGTCTATGTCACTTTAAATCTACGACACCCTATATATCGTTCACTTTTGAATGCACTCTCTCGCTCTGGATAAATTTCTCAATTATTACAACCGTATTACGCTTTGGCTGTGCCTTGTGCATCATAATCTTTCTCAAATATGTGATCGGTTAATCTAATAATCTATAGTCCACTCAAGAAGCGACAGTTCCTGCCATTGAAGAAATCATCCCGATGCTACGAAATGTTAGAAGACATGAAATTTGCCATTTTTTAAAAATCAATAACAAACAAATCTAATAGAGTTTCTAATAATGATGGCCTGTAGATAAAAAGTAAGTGTACGACAACGTTTTCTTCGTGGTTTACTAACAAAAATTGGTGTTTGAATGTCAGTATCTTTTTATAATTGCAGTCACCTTCCATTAAATGGCGGAGGAGCCGGTGATTTCTTTTCTCTATTTACAATATTGACAGTAATCAGAGTAGGACATATAAAATATGTAATATTTTCATACAGCACATCCATAATTAGCAGATGCGGAACAGCACTAAAATATACAGCATTAAATGCAATCGTTATTTATATAAACCTGCATAACCGCGGGGCGGAAAAATATATATGTAATTATTTTCTTTGTTTGGTGTGGGATTGATGCTGTGATATGATACCAATTTCATTATAAAATCGTAGGCCGTAAATATCATAAAAAATATGAATACCAATTTTAATGATATTTAGAATTATTTCAATTAAATATTAATGTAATAATACAACGTAAAATAATTATAATACACGATGTTGTAACGTTTTATAAAATTTTACAAAATAAATACATATTAGAATAACATTCGTCCAGTAATCCAAGAATTACATATCGAAAAATGAAGCTAATTGGAAAGTTTTATAGAATTTTTGAAAACTTGTCTTCTTGTAAATTAGGAAGTTGTTCTTTTCGAATTTCAAATTTTTGTCATATTGGAAAAAAAGCGCCAAAAATGAGTTTTTAGCGCAAACATTTTTTTCCAGTGCACTTCCGGCGTACCATCGCCGCAAAGTCTATTTCATCACGTGTACTACGGAAAATAAACCCATTTCCACACCACCATGAGGTAAATTGTCTAGGGTTTTCTGCTAGGGAAAAATATTAATATTAACTTACAATAATTGCAGCCAGATAGGCTATGATATTTTTCCTTTTTTTAACATTTATTTAACGTCGGTTTATTTCCGCTACTGAGGCCTATCACCGACGCCTGTAGACGAGCTACCCCTAACCAGGAATTTTGCCGAACCTCTTCCCTTAAGAAGAGTAGGGATCTTTTACTTGCCTAACATATAATAGACAAGGGACCGACGGCTTTACATCCCCTCCGAAGGATACTATATCACCTACATAACACTCGCCTAAGGTTGCATAGCTTCCGCGAATACACTGATATACAAGCCGCTGGAAGATATGTGAGCCGAGGACACGGTCTTCTTTGAAACGGTCGCCCATCCAAGTACTAACCGCGTCTAACGTTGCTTTACATCGCATATCGAAGTATGTACATAGTAAAGACGCATCTACGCTCGCCCCTGCTATGATATTTCTTAACCAAATTTAACTTAAGAATACTTTAATATGTTTACTAACGAGGCAATATTAATTATAATAGTTGGCTAGATGTTAAGAATAATTAGACAAAATTTGTGATCTTCTGACGACGGTTGACACCGGTATTACCGCATATGTTACAACACAGGGTAATCTTAAACTCTATGGTTATCTTGAAAAAAATTAAAAGATAAAGTTCTCCACTATGATATTGCTACGATTTACACGTACATAAACAAATAAATACGTTGGATATTAGTGGTTATACGATATTACATAAAGAAATCACTTGGGTTACTGTAGCGTAACAGATATCGCAGACACAACTTACCCCGGATAAGTGATGTAACGTGCCCACGATAAAATTTCACTAGCTCAGACTATCTCAGGCAGCTAAGCCCAAGTTTACATAAACTATGACAAATTATTAGTTTACTTACTTACACAAATCACTGAGAGTTCCATACGTAGTGGTCGCAGACGAAATAATGACACTTTCTTTAAACATGAAATGCACTATATTGCAGAATTTACAAATATTGTTTCTCTAGCATGTAACCTGGCGATGTTCAAAAGGTATGGCAAATTTCTTGGTTAATAAGTTACAACATTAATAAAATGCCTCATGTAGCTACACATCGGTTTACAACGTGAGGATAAATGGTAATAAATTCGGCCACAATGGGTCTGATTTAGAGAACCTCCTTAAATAAATATAAATGCGTAGAATCTTTAAATATGTACAAGTTACAATACAAAAGTAAGTATGAATGGAATATAACCGAAGGTGGTCCCCGGTAAATAAAAACAACACGCTTATCTAGGGTGGTACAATACCGACTTCGACGTTGAAGAACCTGTAGCCCTACGGAGGTGTCTTCGGGACGAAAGAAATTGACCCGAGGATGGGGTTGATTATCGCCTCTCCAGCCCTGGAACTTTCTACTGTGTGTGGAAGCCCCGTCCGTGAAACCTTAAAGATTTCCTGATTTAATTTGCATGGTCGGAAATGCACGTGAAGCGTGCCTAATGAGAGCAATTTAAATCTAACATAACCCACAAAAGAAATATAATTTACCTCACTGATGAGGGAACAATCCACCAATGTTCCTAGAAAGCCACAGTTGGATGAATGGGGTCGAGTCCGCCTTGCAAGTCGGCACGATACTTCCAAAGAAGAGCCTGTAAATTTGTGAAACACGTAGGTAGAGAACGGGTAAGATGGCGTGAAGAGGTTAGCTTACCTTGTATACTTAAATACCCTGCTTCCGTAATTAAAATTGACTCACAACAACAAAATACTCCGCTAAACGGAACAACAGCAGATGGAGAAAATTTTCCTGTGTTGACAATACCAAAATCCACCAGGATGCCTCGGATAAAACGAGTTTTGTGAGATTATCAACCGTATACGCCAACAAAAAATGTCTCTCTGCTTTCACCAGCTGGAAGTATATCGCGCCTCCCGCGGACAATAGCGAAACTCTGCTACGGACGTAGCGGTTGTTATTATGCGGCCCACATAACGCTAAGGCGTATGGTGGGTTGTATACGCTAGAAGTCCGCAACAATATAGGTAAAGTATATACGATTGGAATTGAAACTGTATAAAAACTAAAAGCTGGCAAAAACAGTCGGCATCTCTTTATTGTACATGGGCGGAGGTAAATAGAAATGCTTGTCATAACAAAATGATAAGATTTTCGGGCGTTATTATATTATCCTCTGTTTCAAATGGTCTCCAGAAAGCCATGGTAAATTAGTAAATAATTAAAATATTTTACCTTTTATACAGTAGTAAATATTTATAAATATGAACAGTAACTAACTAAACTCCTACGCTTGATATAATAATAGGTATTTATGCGCTGCACTGGCACGTAGACAACACGATATTAGACTTGCACGTTCCAAGATAAAGAAACGATTTACGAGTTTTTTTGTGCTAGTAGGCCTGTCCGGTTTATTATCTTTAAACCAGTGCAGTCGTAGATGGTTCATTCAGGCTGATTACATTGCCAGTCTCGGACTCGCCTGCACAGTTTCAACTACCGTTCGAATCTCAATACCATTGCCAAATATATAGGACAAAATATCAAGTTCAGTACGCACGGTCCTGTGCTTTAAAACTGACCAGTTTCAATTCCAATCGTATATACTTTAGCATCATTTATGTATCAAAGCCCTGTGAATTGTGTCCTGTGTCCCTACCAGGGAATTTAATTGCTGACATGACATATGAGCTGGAATGTTACGGCCCTGATTTGTATATTACAGAATTTGCCAGCAAGGTCTTAAAAATTATAACTATTGCTATATTCTCCGGTTTGAAAAAAATATCGTGATGTATGCAAGGTGAAAGGTATTACTATAAACTGTAAGCTCCAAGCTGGTAAATTTCGACATAATAAAAATATATAATTCGGAGGCACTCTGATCATATACCTATACATAGCATTCATTAATATACGGAGAACAAATAGCATTAAGTAATAACGAGAATAAATAAACCCACTGAAATTACAAGATAAAAATCTATAAACCAAACTCCATTCAAAAAAAGATTTACGAAGACCACAGTTTTGTTCTGTATGGTTATAAAAAATGTAAATATATAACTTTTAAGCCTGTTATGTTAATATGTGGCTACTAAATATATAACATATAATATAAAATACATATAAAATAACTACAATAATATATTATTAGATATAACTTGAATTTGATTTGATTGTGATCTACTGTTATATTAAGTCATCTTACTAGGTATATATCTTATTTAAAAATGATTCTGTTATGGATATATGAATATACAGTTGATGTATTCTGACCGTTTGTGCGAAAACTATATAATGTAATTGTTTTGTTCAACAGAGGGTATTTTCTACTACGCTATTTTACATAGGTTTTTATAGTAAATCACTTATGTTTTAATCGAACTTTTTATTCCGCTAGAGATTGAACTTTGGGAAATATACTGCTGTCAGTATACATATTACTACTATATGAAATAAGCAGTAT
The DNA here is from genome assembly GCA_963675555.1 of Leptura quadrifasciata. NCBI lineage: Eukaryota > Metazoa > Arthropoda > Insecta > Coleoptera > Cerambycidae > Leptura > Leptura quadrifasciata. Next base: position 116,254,307 of record OY776676.1, on the reverse strand, counting down.
CCCTAATCCCATTAGATCAAATTATGTGCTACAACCACTCATTTAAAAACATATTAATGTAATATATTGCTATGATATCTCACTTGAAGGACATTACAATATCACACGATATAGTTTCTAAATTTAATTCTCAAAGCCGAAAGTTCGGAATCGATGAAAGACACAATTATAGAAACACAAATAAGCAATAAAACAAATTCAAATGAAACTGAACAATGTATTGCAAGAACAATATTCCTTACAATTAAGGGATTAAAATAAAATAAATATTAAATTTTTACAATTTTCTTGTTATTTTTTATATCTCCTAGCAACCTAAAGTTTTTAGTTTTTCCACAATCTCCTTTATTTTTCCTTCAAAAATTAAAAATCGCAAATACCAACTTGATTCTATCATGACATCAACTTAATAAAACAACTTAGTTTCTTTATTTCTCATCACGCGATATTGAGCTTTTTCTTACTTTATTATTTTCCAGCACAAATTAGTTAAAAATCTTATGTCTACATGAACATGTGTAAACAATTCGAAATGTTTTAAATATTTTAATAATTAATATAACAATAATTAAGTGAATTTAAACAAAATAAGTGATTATATTTACCGTTAAATTATGTTATAAATATCTGTATCTATTTTCAATTACTGTTATAAAAATTACATGTATTTATTAAAAATACCTGTGTTCTGTAAAATGCCTTGATATTTTATTAAACAGAACAAACAAAAGAAAACAGAAAACATGCATGCAACTCTCTAACCAAAATGAATGCATGTTATTCACAATACACAACAGACAAATTGGCAAAAAATATTATTTAGCTTAAGTGCAAGTAAATATCACATCAATATATTCTCTAGTATCAGTCACACTCTTGAATATATTTCATTATATGTATATATACACGCACAATTTACCAAGATTTTATGAAATATGGTTATGCGTGACCTGTATTATAAAGAGCTATATCTAACAAACCCAAACGAATAACTGTGAGTGCCACGATGGCTCAGCGGTATGGCATTTATCTTTTTGGTCTAGAACTGTCATAGCCTATATACTATTACACAATAAGAAAATCTTAAGCAGAAATAATGAGTACAAACATTTACTTGTCTTTACATAAAAATGGATATACACCATCAAGTGTTTTCAGATTTTAGGTGCGCTTGAGCGTTTTTCTGAAGTCCCAATGTGAGTTTTTCTCAGATAAAATTACAAATATATAGAATTATCAGGGCAATATCTTTACACCAAAATTGTATACCGAAATAGTTACCAGCATCCAAAGACCAAAATACATACACCAAAATTACCGAAAGATTTATACTAAACAATTGGTGCTGGTTTTAACACCCTGTGTAAATCGTCTACAATAAAATGATCAAAAATTAATATCACGATTAACCTCTAACTAGAGGCACATGTCTATTATAAATTAAAATAATCTAAACCTTACCCAATTTTTCCTTTCCATGATAAACTTGCTAAATAGTCCGATATTAAATCGATATTTAATTAATGAACCAAAATATTAATTGAAATTTTGTGTTAAGTTTCAGCTACAAACAATTTTTTAATTTGAGATGACTGTTTTAACAGAACGATAAATTATTTAGAGCCAGTTCTGAAGCCACCCCTGCATCGATATCACTTATATGGAATACTATTCTACCTTGCAATTCCCAGATGTTGTGTCTATAATTTCAGATTTCCACGTAGAGCTGTGTTCGTGAAAACCGTATTACCCACAGCAGACACACACATGCCAATTCGCATATATCTGCTATTTTCAGACTTCAAACCGTCCATTTCCAACGTGCATAATCTAGAATTTGAATTTATACCCGACGCTAGTATTTTCTCTATACAGTATGATCCATGTATCAAATAAATTAATTTTAAACGTAATATTTATGAACATTGAGGAATAATTCTGAAAATTTTTTAATTTGAGGTTTCCATTTTTTGGCATGAAAACAATATCCCCGCATTCACCCCCAAACAAAATTTTATATATTCAAAATTAATGTTCTTAGTAATTAATGCCCCAAATTGAAAAAAACACTTTTTGCTGCTGAATAGAAGATGAATATCTCTTTCGAAGCAGGTGGCCCACAACCTCCTAATTTTAAGGGAGTAGTCATAATTTAGATTATGTGAACGCCAGGACTATCATTTTGATGCTAGGAAATTGCGTTCTATATATACAGACCGCACCAAATACAGTTAAGGAAGCTAAACCAGGATGTATATTTCCTCATTGAAAAGCTAAAATTATTTATGCAAATAAAAAACTCATATTACCTCGAAAGCAAATTAAAAACCTAGATAGCACGACATTTTCATTCGATGGCAGGTTTATCTTAGATAAATTAATGACAGCGAGGATTCAATTGGCAACAACGTGTAACGGCTGGAATCTTGCTATAAATATAAGTGATAAATTAGTTATAATGATAATGAGAGGTATATACAATGCATAATTTATTGTGCTTGCATTCCGGTCTTCGCGTTCTGATCGTAGCGACTTGAAGGCAGTGATGTATTATGGATTTTAATGTGGGTGGTAATATTTGAGACTTGGTGGCATTATTGTAATCGGTCACCTTCGTTTAAGGTCCAGCGACCGGAACGTAATCATGACCCCCTAGTACTCTTCTGTTAAATAAGCATGAATTTTTACCAAGTTTTTAACTGATTCACCTGTAATATTATGGTACTACGTATTTTTGATTCTTCTGTTTAAATTATACAGTATGAACCTAAAGAAACCCACAAAATTCATATCTTTGGTATGTGTCATTTTTCAAAAGAATCCTCGATCAGATCGATTTTAGTTTTGTAAATGCTACATTTTGTCACTATACCAAAATTTATGACGTCATTGGTTTTGAAGTTATGACGTCATAATAATTTTTTTAATGGAAACAGACATTTTTGTTTACTGTTTTTAGTGGTATATCCTTTAGATTTCTGATGATATGAAAAAAATTGATATTACCTAAGCCATTCTTTTGGAATTTCTTTTTATTGATTTATACCTTACATAAGTAATTGTGAGAAAGAAATCATCTCAACTGCTCAAATTGGCACCCTCCAACCATTTGGCATTGACCAAGACGGGTGTAGACACTTTGCACGCTGTTCTGGATCATTACATGGGCAATTTGTCTCATCTCCAAGCCAATTCTGTTTTTCAATTCTTCTATGGTATCCGGTCTGTTAAAACACGCCCTTGACTTTAAGTAGCCCCAAAGAAAAAAGTCTAAGGGGTTAAATCCGGTGAACGCGGGGGCCTCTCTATCGGACCTCGACGACCTATCCACCTTCCAGTAAAAGTGTTATCTAAACACTGATGCACTGCTATCCCAAAACGACGTGGGGCCCCGTCTTGCTGAAACCAGACGTTTTCAGCAGGAATATCTTCATCTTCATTGTTCGGAAACATAACTGCTAAGGCTGGCACTAACTCAACTCGCAAAAATTTTAAATATCTTGCGGCCGTAAGATTTCCTTAAAAAAAGTCCCAATAAACGATAACCAATCATACCTGATCACACGTTTACTTTGCCTCGTTGCTGTGTATGGGCTTCTTGAGTCCAGTGAGGATTTTCGTGTGACCATCAAGTGTTCACAAAACTGTATGAGCCGATCTGGATCGTCCTCATTCAATTAGTGGATTAATTGCACTTTGTATGGATGGTATTTTTCTTTTTTCAATAGATGTACAACAGAAGTTTGACTCAAGTTATGATTTAAAGCTAGCTGCCTTGTCGAAAGATGGTGGTTTTTATCAATTTATAGAAGAATATTTAATTTGGTTTCGTTGCTTGTGCTAGAGCGACCTGATCGAAGGAGGTCAGCTACACTGCCAGGTTCATCATATCTAGCCACCAATCTACTTACAGTGGATCTAGAAATTTGCTTTTCAGGATACTTGCCGTTGAAAACATCACATGCTTTCTCATGAGTTCTCAGCCTATCACCATGTCCAACCATCATCAAAACTGCTATGCGTTCTCTTTCACTTAAACGTGCTATTGAATTCACTAGTTTTAAGTTTTACACTGTCTGAGAAGTGTCACAAAACTGATGTTCCACGCGTGATAGGAATAAAAGAGTTATCGATACTTTACACAAAAAGGCCTGTATCTCTCTGTTGTTAAGGTGATTGTTTTATTATTTTTTGTTTTGTTTTGTTTCTATGTCAAATGCTAGTTAAAATAAAAATGTAGGTAACGAGATTTATCAGACCACAACATTTTCTTCACCGCCTGCTTCCATTAAACTTAGTTAACTGCTAGTTAGTGTCTTTTAGGGATGGTTTGTAAATAGTTAGTGAAAAGTAGTTTTATATATAGTAGGCATAGTTGAATAAAATAAACTTATTTGCCGAATTGTGAGTTTTGCTGGAATGTGTGCGAAAGTCTAATTTCCCTGTTTGACCCATTGGAATACCATTTCTTCACTTCAGCTACTCTATCTTCGCTTATCCGGCTTGTGGATAGTGTTGTCCTAACACTTAGAACTGGGCTAAACCCGAGGCTAAACCGCACCGTACCGAATACACGTTTTCGAGGCTCTATTGTCCACGTCGTTCGCTGAGGTGAAGAAAAACGCATCACAATGCATCTGCCAAGTTTCTACTTATCCGTTTCTGTATTTTAAAAACCGTAATATTTTAACCAAATAGTCCCTAAAGAAATAATTCCTTACAATAACTTCTACACAAACCACCTAGAGAAGAATCAGTACTGCTATCATCGGCATACGCAACTAATGAGTCAGTTTTGTCACTACTTCGCAAATCATTTACGTGTATTATAAATAATAAGGCTCCAAGGGTTCATCCTTGAAGAACACTAAGTTTTATTTTCAAATTATTCGACCTTTGATTATTTACTTACACAAAATTACACCAAGTAAATAAAAATAATCCAATTTTCCCATTTTGTATTTAATTTTTAACAAGCAACTGCCATCTTAAATTGTGGTCAAGTATATTTCGAAGCTATTACAGAATAGAATATTTATTGGCCATTTTTGATACAGTGTATATATACAAAAATAATAAAAGTGTAGTAAAGTAAAAATATACCTACTACGACAGTCCAGTACTCCACTATTTCCTATGAAAGAAAATCGATTCATTGCCACCAATCAAGGTGCACAATGTGCGTTTCCAAATCGATTGAAAATAATGTCTTATAACTTCTGACATACTACGTCTTCAATCGGAAAACGCAAAATAAAATCTGATTGCAATAAGCCCTCAGCAGGCTGTTACAGTTCAATTTAACATTTATACATTATTTAAAAAAAATCTCTAAATCATTACTTTATCTCTTACATTTAATGTCTAACGAATTCGTGTTATCCGTCGTCACGCGTAATATTTATTATTTAGTTGCCTATATGAATTCGCAATTGTAAGGAATCTGTTGTACTTAGGTGTAGACATGACATTATACATTTTGTTGTGTAGCGTGTTGCATATACTTAGGCTCTCTATTTCTGTAATTCTTAAGCTAGGCAACCAATAACTTTTAATTAGTTTATAGGTAGATTCCTATAACCTACTGACGATCGGTAACACAGATTTATTTCTTCACAATAGTTTTTGGCTTAGGTTTTGTCTTCCGGCAGTCTGTCACTTTTCACGTGTAGTTCGCTCGAACGCTTGGCAATTTATTAAGTGGTATTTTTACGTGCTCGTTGCGATTTCGTTATATTTTCGATTTTCCATTTATGTTTGGACGAGTGCATATTTTTATGGTATTGGAAATCGATTGTCTTCATTGGAAGGATCTATACGTAAAAGCCATTTTTGCCAAATTTACACGAGGCCAAGGACATCCAAGGTCAACAACATTTTTCTAAGAAAACCCTCCGAAACGAGGTAATTATTTTATTTTTATATTCAAACTAGCAAAATATCACTTGTAGTAAATTATTCAATGGTAAAAATTTATTTTTAGGGTCTTTTTTTCCACCTACGGTTTCGCCTAGTATATCGTAGTTTTTCCTACTTTTTTTTGTCTCCCCTGATACGAATAACTTTTTTTCCGCTGGTCTACACGTACTTATGTTACTTCTCCTTGCTGGATTGGAATTTTTTTTTGTGGAGGAGCCATCCATTTTCTGGGTTAATTGATAGGCTGGAAGTTGCCCGTTCCTGAAATTTGAGCCGAAGCTGAAGCCCTGCTGCCTGCAGTTTGTATCCTTCTTGCGCCATATATATCTTGATTTTTTTTTAAATATATTATAAATTTTACTTAAAAAAAATTTCACCACTGTACCTATATATATGTATATATATTTTTTTAAATTTTGCTAAACATTTTATGAAAATATTCTGTCAACTAATTATAACATCTATGATATTTGTTGGGGGTTTAAGCACTTACGTAAGACGCGTATACCCAGTTAGATATATTTTTTTGTGTGAATTTGTCTACCATACCCTACGTTATTGTACTGTTGAATGTTATAAAGTTAACCTACTTCGCTATTGTTATTAAAAGATAAAACTGAATTTGAATTTTTCATTATCGTCTCGCTAAGTAATTTATTTAGTAAATTTAAGGTTACATTGTACTTGAGCTGGTATTTGGCGAAAAAAAAAATTTACTTGGCGCCCTGATACATGAAAGTAATTTAGAACCCCGACCATCTCCACTGTCAGTCGGCCGGCAAATACCGTTAGTCAACAGACGACGACCAACTAGTTACGTCAGATTGTAGTTTTGAAATTTGACGTAGCAAGGCAGATTTCCAGTGCAGTGCTGCTGTGTATCGCCAGCCGCAGACTAGTTTCGAGCTTGTTATCTCTCATCAGTGCAACATAGGTAAATGCACAACATCACTTCACTGGCCTTCTATAGTCATAAAATTACAGACGCGAGGTGTCCACAACTTGCGAATAGCTCCATCTGGTGACGACTTATTGCAATCAAGTTGACGAAAGACTCGGACCAAGTATATATTTAACAAAACATATAAGCCAACACAAAGTGGATAAATTATTACAAAAATGATAAAAGTGTAGTAAAGTAAAAATATACCTACTACGACAGTCCAGTACTCCACTATTTCCTATGAAAGGAAATCGATTCATTGCCACCAATCAAGGTACACAATGTGCGTTTCCAATGTTGCACTGATGAGAGCTAACAAGCTCGAAACTAGTCTGCGACTGGCGTTGCACTGCAGCATTGCACTGGAAATTTGCCTGCTGAGGGCTTATTCCAATCAGGTTTTATTTTGCGTTTTACGATTGAAGACGTATTACCTATGTCGGAAGTTATAGGACATTATTTTCAGTTGATTTGGAAACGCACATTGTGCAGCTTGATTGGTGGCAATGAATAGATTTAATTTCATAGAAAATAGTGGAGTACTGGACAGTCGTAGTAGGTATATTTTTACTTTACTTCACTACACTTTTATTATTTTTGTAATAATTTATCCACTTTGTATTGGCTTATATATTTTGTTAAATGTATAATAATATATAATAAGTCAAGACTACAAAATAGTAGTAAATATATGTATAAATATCAAAGACGAACAAATGGAATAATGCATATAACAATTACTTCTATACTAAGATTATTATAAAAAAATATATAATACGTTAAAATTACAATGAGACTAATAGACACATCAATCGCTAAAACAAAAAGACGAGACATTACAATTTAAAAACGAGAAATAATCCAATACGGAATTAAAAAATTTGAGTAAAAAAATTCTTTTATATCATAAAACGAATTCAAAATTAATAATTATTTTATTTTCTTTTTATATTTATAAAAGTTCGTTATGTTTCTAATTTCGTTAAGCTACACATTGTATAGCAATATACTGTTACAATATGGGGAATGTTCATATCTTGTTGTGGAATGCCTAGGAATCTACAATAATTGTTCGTGTTTCGTATTAAAAAAATGATTTTCTGATCTTGTTTCAAAGATCTGTATATTTTTTTAGTTAAGCATAAATATTTTAGTATGTATATACTGGGTATCGTAAGGATCTTTTTTAAATATATCCCGATATGTTTCACGAGGTTGTAAGTTATAAATTAGCCTAATTATTCTTCTTTGAGCTATGGTTCCCTATCTTTAGCATTTCTCCAACAAATTGCATTGTAAGAAATGTAAGGGTAAGCCAATGCGTAATATATTTGTAGCAATACCCTTCCTCTAGTACATCTTTTAATTGAAGAATAGGAAACCTTTTACATACGCAATCAATGCGTACGTCAGAAGATAATTTCCGATCTAGATTAGTTCCCAACAATTCTAATAAAGTTAGATGATCATGGATTACTGTAGATGGTAGCCGCCTTTGCAGACCAAAATTCAAACAAACCGTTTTTCTCTCATGTAGGATGAGTCTTTTCCTTTGACAATACATTCCTAATTTATCCATAACGTTATGAACTAGCCGTTCTACCTCTTCAGGGGTGTCGGCGGGTACAGTTACTGTGGTGTCAACTGCAAACATACTTACATGTTCACTTTTTATACAATAAAAAATGTCATTTACGTAAAGTAGAAAAAGGAATGGACCAAGCACGGAGCCTTGAGAAACTCCAAGATTTAAATTTTCCACTGCAGAAAATTTATTATTTAATTTGACTTTTAATGTTTTTCCGCCCATATAAGACATAAATCAATTCAATGCGTTTTCTCGGAAACACATATTATATAATTTATCTTTTAAATAGCTTTCATTGACCTTATACGCTTTTGATAAATCATTAAAACATATTTCCCGTTGTCGAATATACGTAATCTAGCAAATGGAAGCAAGCAGTATCTACAGATTTTTCCGTGATACTCTCTCTATTTTACCCGTTTAGCAATGTGCAGTAATTAAAATATAGAGAATTTAATGAATGAAATTTTTTAAACTATTTAGTGAAAATAAATCGTACGTGAACCTTCTCCATATCTAAGGATACCGAACAAATATGACGAAATCAACCAAATACCTCTTTTGCTTGTATTAACTTATTGGACGAGTTCTATTATTTTAGGAAAATTAAGTTATGAAAGTATAACAGCCATTTTACATACAAAATATACAAATTGTAGTTGGGTTTAATAATATATCCGAGATTGTTCAAAACAATAGCTATTGTTTTAACTATAGTTATTGTTATTGATGGATATCATGTAATGGTTTAATGTATTATCATGTAACGGCTTTATTACTTACAAAGAAAGGATTTTGCTACTACTAAATTAATGATGATTGAACATGAATACACGTTTCTATACCTGCTGTATTAAATAATTACTGTTCATTCGAATTTTATTAGCAACATAGAAAGAGTAAGAAATATACTAAGTATCATAAAATCATCAAGACATTCGGAATAGCAAAATCTTAATTATGTTATTATTTCATATCCTCGAGTACTGATCTCTTATTAAGAACTATATTTATGTTTATTGTTAAGTCAGCTTAATTGATTAATTTGTTGTTATAATTGATTAAAATTTTTTTAACTCTAGACTGACATAATGGCACAGGCATGAACAAGCTACGCTGAACATAAATTGCAATCAATCTTACCTAGTAAACGATGAACATGACATGGAAATATACAACAATGGTTAAAAAAAAGTATTATGGATCAGGAACTGAGATCTGCTCAGACGAACTGATTACCGCTAGGAACATACATACATACATACATGACAAGTTAGATGACAGATAGATGACAAGGTAAAGACAGACATTTATTTGAAAGATGAAACAATAAACAACTCATTTCGCAATATTTTTTTAAAAGAAAAGATATATCCAGATGGCGCAGAAAGCAGAATCTTGCTGTATACAAATCCCTTCGTTTCCACATGACAGTGAGAGAAAATTAGCTGCAAAACCTGAACGGGTTTCTTGATAATTAATTAATATTTAGACATAACTCCATCTAGCATGTAAAAATTGCTTAATTTCACGAAAATCCGATTTCCTGAAAAGAGTTAAGTTCTTCCAAGTTTCTTCAATTATCCTTTCCAGTCCTTGGCTATTATTTGAACAATTATTTAATTTTTTATATATTTTAATTTTTTTACCATTAATTTCCAGATATTCTCAATTGGATTCATATTCTCTAACTATATAGTTCTCTTAAAACATAATATTTCTAGTCACAAACGTCTGTATAAAATCCTTATTTTACTATAAGGAACGTAACCAGATTGCAACCAACAGCTACTCTCCGGGCTATGTGCCCCGCCGAGCGCTGAATTACAAGTTACAGGCCTGGCGTGTTAAGTGTAATAATTGCATATTACCATCAAAACCCTAATGCTTAGCATTCCCGGTAAGTATTCAATGTCCTTCTGCACTGGATGATAAAATGCATAATTAGTAATTTGGCTATCTAGGTCAAGCATTTCAAAGCCCAGCATAGCTCTACTTGTTATTGTATATTATATTATTGGTAGGTAAACGTATTAAGTAAACTAGGTTAAAATACGTTTGTAATTATCATTAACTATGCAGATTTCTAAGAGCATACATCAAGTAGTTACAAGAACCCACATGTAGAATATTAAATAAATTTTGTGTAAAATTGTATGGAATACTAATTAGATGGACACTAATGAACCGAAGAATATTACACTTCAAACACGGGGAATGAATTACGATCTTCCACCTCGTTCTCCTGACTCGGATGCCATTGGACATGCGTTATTTATTTAATATGGTTTTTTAAAATTATCAACGAGCTTCAAAGAACATTAGACAACTACCAGGCAGTCTTCAGGATTTATAAGTATAATCAATCACATCAGCAGAAGCATACCCAGAGGCACGCATAAAGTAATTTGTGTGGACGGCCAGAATAGGAAGCACTGATGAAAGGTTAGGACATCATTGGCTTCCCATGACTTTTTCACTAAAACTGCCTTTGTCTCTTCACAATCAAATTATGCAGAGTTTATTAAAAAGTTGTTAAATCTACTATAGGAAATTTATATTTTTTATCCAATTCGTTCATGAAAATATGAAATTTTTGTTCAAAGTGTATTATAACGTGATATTAAATTTTTATTGACACAAAGGACATAGTGACCGAAACGTTGTGAAGTAATTATTGCTAATCCTGATACCTAGGACAGATATAACTGAGGAAAGCTGATGGTTATCATCGACTGTGTTTACACGATAATTTAAATGAGTTTATTCAACGACTTCAAAGTACGATTTACGCACAATCCCATAGTATTTATACTTCCATCGAGGAAGTATTGTAGATGGAAGCAATAACTCGAATAATTATTAAAACTTTTTATGAATAATTTTGAAAGTATTTTTGCAAAAAGTTATTTTTAAATTTAGTATTCCAATTAAAAAATAGAGTTAGTGCGAATTCAGTTTATGTATGTATGTTTGTTTCTTCAACAGCATACACTAACAACTAAAATGAGTATTCCGAGTGAACTTCGCCTCTAAAAATAACACAATTAAACTTTGTTAGCGAATATAACGTTGGAATTTTAATTTTAAGTTCTAGTCTCAACCAGACGTGGTTTCATTTAAATATTTAAACGATTACATTTTTGTGTCATTTAGTAGTGCCTGGAAAATAACTCTGCAATTAACAAATAAAAAGGAATTGTAAAATCTAATATTGAATATTAATCTCAGTAACTATTAGAATAATTTCTCGCACTCATATCTTCTTGATATTGCCTATGAATGCTTGTGTATCATATTAGTAACATGCTCCTGTGGTAGTTCTGCTATTCGAGAACATTAATTCCGTTGGGGGAATGGTTGCTAAGCTGCTTTCTATTTTAAAATATTCCAAAAATGATGGTTTAGATCTGAATAGAGAGCTGATCACATCACATCATTGAATTGATTCCTTCCACTCTAAAAAAGTGTTCCCAACAACTGCTCTATGACGCCTTGCATAGGAATCATTAAAGTGCTTTCTGGCACTAATACATTTAAATTGAACCATATGTTCCAATATAATGTGTAATAGTATCTATCTGTCACAATTTTATTTCTAAAAATAAACGTGTTTCCGAGCACATATATCCCTAGACTTTTGGCAGACATCATTAGAGTTATGCCAGAACCTGATTGTCGTATGATTTTGTAACATATATATATCTTGTGGCAGTTCTGCTATTCCTTACGCTCTAAAAAAATTCATAGTTACTTCTCTCTGAAGCCATACCATATCATTCTGGTGGAGGTACTTATGGGTTAAATTTAATTAGTTATTTAAAACCACCATTAAGGATACTACTTTAAACATTGTTTTCAAAAGAACACTGTTCTTTACATTCAATCATAAATCCGGGGTTTTAGTCAGCCAACCACCTGCAATTTTGGCAACTTACTACCCCTTTGGAAGAACAAGTTGCTTCGTCTGTGAAGAGGACCTGTGCAGCAAAAGATTGCTTTTCTTCTATTTCTCCTGGTATCCAAGCTCAAAAAGAATCTAATATCAAAATCACGTTCTTTAAGAGTGTTAATAAACTTTGGCTTGTACGGGCGAAATTTGTGTTTCCTCAAAATTCTGCAGCCCAGCATCAGCAGTTCTGCTTATTAACAGAACCACATAAATGAAAATAAGCCTCATTGCTCATCAAGATTACTGGTTCCTCTTCGTCATTAAAAATCGCTTCCATCCTTTGGGCAAACTGTAAATATTTGAACAAAATCTCCTTCATTCAGTTTTTGGACAATCACAATCTTGTTCTATGATAGTTAGAAATTTTTTAAAAAATTTCAAGTAAACTAGATAAAAAAGTCTATAACTAGAAATTATTTTCGAACATACAGGGCGAGCCAAGACGAAATTACAGGACCAAGTGCCTGTTTTTTAAATGGAATGCTATGTATATCAGTACATTTTTTTAAGCCTCCTTCTAGGCCCTATTCATCCCTTTATTAGCATTGAATATCTCCCAATCACTTGGATGTAATGAATTTATTTGTTAAAATAATGCAATCTGCAGATGGATATTTAAAAAATCACCACAGTCACAATTATGGGTTTTAAGAAAAACTTAAGTGAATACCAGTTACGAGGCATCTAATTAATGTTTTTGAATCCTTTTCATTTCCTAAAAATGTACAGGGTGCAAAAAATTATTTTTCAATTAAGAATATCTTAAATTGATTTTTTTCAATTTTATTAAATGGAACACCCTGTATATTTTTCGACGATGTGATGTAGACATGAAAAACGAAGTATTTCCCTATGGCTAATTGCAACTATTTTCGTTTTATAAATAAATAAGTATCAAATTCAAGAATAAATTTAAAAAAGGAGGTACCCTCAAATAATTCATTAGAAAAATTTATAATAGGTGTTCGACGTGTTGCCCACTTTGATTGACACACGTCTTTATGTAATTTTGAAATGAGGCCATTTAGTGGGGCCATTTCTTCCAATTCATTGAAATGAGTAAATAGTACTTAACCGGTCTTCTACTGTAATGTTTTTTTTTTGTACATTTTTTTGCTGTTTTCGTTATTCGACAAGCAATAAAATCTCAGTTTGGTACAAATTGTGGTGCACAAAGGAGCATTTATCACACTTATCGGTCGTTACAATTTGTATTGAATTTAGAATATTTGGAATTAAACAATATGAATTTTAATAAAGCGGAACTTGTAGACATGACTTTTATTTTGGGCGAGTCAGACAGAAATTGTTTACTTGCCAACTATCACCAACGTTATCCTGAAAGAAGGATTCCTGATGTTAGCAGCTTCCAAAATCTTCTCGATAGATTTTTGTGAACTGGAAATTTCGAATATAAAAAAAGTGAAAGAATAAAACGTGTTGTGAATGAAGAAAATGAGTTTTCTGCGGTGCTGGCAATGGTTGAGAATCCCCATGTTAGTCAAAGAGAAGTGAACTCATTAGTAGGAATAAGTAGACGATCTGAGAGTCGAATCTTAACAACAAATAAGTTGCATGCATATCATATTCAAATGCACCATGACGAATTTCAAAAGCGCCTACGATTTTGTAATTGGGCCAAAGGTGAAATGCAACATGATGTCAACTTCTTCAATACTGTTTTATTCAGTGATGAGGCAACTTTTCATAAATTTTCGTTAATAGGCACAACTTCCATAATTATGCTTCAGAAAATCCTCACTTTTTATGCAAGTTGATAATCAACACAGATGGTCTATAAACGTTTGGGGGGGAGCAATTATTGAGAACATATAATAGGGCCACATTTCTTTGATAGTACATTGACTGGAGCTGTTTATCTTCATTTTTTGGAAAATTATCTGCCATAATTATTGGTAAATTTCCCTGAAAGAATTATAAATAGGATGTGGTTTCAGCAAGATGGTGCTCCACCACATTATTTAAATGCCACTTAAATAATACCTACCCTCATCAATGGATTGGAAGAAGTTGACCCACTAAATGACCCGCTAGATGCCCAGATCTTACAAAAATGAATTTCTTTTTATGGGGAATACAAGGAAATTGTTTATAGAGACACACCAACAACAGTACAAAATATGAAGGAAATAATAATAAATGCCTTTATATCTATAACTCCGTCAGTTTTAGGAACAGTGGGAACCTCATTTCAAAAGTACATAGAGATGTGTGTCAATCAAAATGGGCAACATGTGGAACATTTATTATAATTTTTTCTACTGAGTTATTTAATTAGAATTTTTTCCATATTAAATAAATAGTAATTTTGTTGTAGAATCATTTCATGCTAGCACAATGCATTATTATGAACAAAAAATAAAGAATACCTTTTTTTCATATGAGAATCCGTTTTACATATACAAATTATTTTAAGTTAAAAAAATTGTTTTTTGACGGCCGATATCTCAAACACTTTTGAACCCGCAACGATGTAATCTTGTACAAAGGGGTTCCTAAAGATGCAGATTAAGAATAACTTACTAGTTTTTCTCTAAAAAATATCGTTAATACTTTTTTTTCAAAAATTGGTCACCTTTTTACATCATAGATCGAACGCCTCTGACTACAGTCGAATGTGGATATCAGGTGAGCGAGAAATGAGTATGGCTCCATGAAAAATGGGATATATTGTATACCGAAAACTTGTTTGAAACTTGAAGAAAATTAAAATTACTTAAAGAGTCTATATATCCTTCTGATGAGGCTGAGGATGAGGCTAATAAGAAAAATAATGTTTTGCATTTTATAGATAAAAGAAATTACAACTTTGCACTAATAGAAGGCAAATTAATCAAACAATTAAATTAATTAAATTCGAAGTTATCACGGTAAAAAATTGTTCCGCTTCAAGTATATTATTTGATTCTATTTTTATACCGTTCGTAAAACTCATATTATTTTACTATCAGTACAAGGAAACAACAGTAGAATTTTATCTCATAAAGGCAACCTTGAAATAACAAATCCGTTTTCTAACTAATAAACTTTTTTATCGATTGTTCTAAAACTACAACAAATGGGGACCTATTTTTGCAGTAATAGACCTTCAATACACCCCATCTATAAAATCATCGTACAATGTACATTTAAAAACATGAGCTGTGTCAAACACAACCTGCTGCGTCATTTCTAATGTAACTTACCCTAGTTTTTGCATATATTTCAGACGCCGCGCCCATGCCAGTAGCATACACCCTCGTTGATGCTTAGGCACAAGCACACTTACATTGAGATAGAAGTTTACAGTTTCACACAGGCCTCATAACCTTCACACCCTCATGTCAGACTGAGGAAGATGTTAATTTGTAACCCAGTACCCTAATTCACCATTCACCTCAAGGTTGAAATAAGCAACGTATCAAGGCCAGTTTCATCAAGTTAAATAAGCATTAAGCTGTTTTGTGTTGCATGCTATTCTTGATGTATCGTAAAAATTGCAGTTACTTAATGGAAAAAATAAAACAACTTAAAAATTGGAAAATATTGGAGAAATATTATCATGATAATTCTGTATTCTGATTAAAATGAATCTAAGCACCAATCTGAAAAATAAATATCCGTTGAACTTTCAATAGTGGGGGGCGAGCGTAGGTGCGTCTTTACTATGTACATACTTCGGTATGCGATGTAAAGCAACGACAGGCGCAGTTAGTACTTGGATTGGTGACCATTCCAACGGAAACCGCGTTCTCGCCTCACACATCTTCCAGCGGCTTGTATATCAGTGTATGCGCGGAAGCTATACAACCTTAGGCGAGGGTTGTATAGGAGATATACCATCCTTCGGAGGGGATGTAAAGCCGTCGGTCCCTTGTCTATTAAATGTTAGGCAAGTAAAAGATCCCTACTCTTCTTAAGGGAAGAGGTTCGGCAAAATTCCTGGTTGGGGGTAGCTCGTCTACAGGCGTCGGTGTTAGGCCTCAGTAGCGGAAATAGGCCGACGTTAAATAAATGTATTAAAAAAAAAAAAAACTTTCAATAGTGTTTTAATTTTGGGAAAGCAAATTTTCAGCTGCTGTACAACATGTTTCGTAATGTCGACTGGTCTGTTCTTAACATTGGAAGAAGTTGAAGACACTTGCGAACGTTTTTATGAAATATTGTATTACATTTTTGAAGCTGTGTACCAAAATTCAGATTTAATAAATCCAAGCGGTATCCTCTGATTTACTTTTACTATTATTAAAGACATCAAGTTAAAAGCTAGAAAACTGAAAAAGTATAAAACTAGGGGTGATGCAACTTGATATAATGATTTTAGATATCTTAGAAGAAAAATCGAAAACGATATTGGCATATCCTATAGAAACTATGTTAAAGCTGCTGAAAGTAATATAAATTCTGGACTTTTTTAAATGCCAAAAGGGGTTCAACAAATATTTATAATGTCATTAGATATAATGACAATGAAGTGCATGAACCTGTTGACATCTCAAATGCAATTGCTGATTTTTTTAGTAACACTTTCGCACCTGGTAGTCATCCTCCTGATAATTTAATTACTCATAACAATTTCAAAAATAATGCGACAATACATATTTCGGAATTTAAAGAAGATGATGTACTAAAAGCTATAAAAATAATAATAATAGAATGACAGTCGGTTCAGATATCGTGCTCGCGTTTTTACTAAAAGATCGCAATTTTTATGAATATTGTTACGCTTTTTCTCTGTTCTGACCAAAATACCGCTCAAAACAAAACACAACATATTGGCGAATGGCTAGCTGGTATAGTATGGGAGCTTAAATGGGCCATGAGCAGGGGAAAATCAATTTTTTATTTATATGGAAAATATTTTGTGTTAATCAGTCCAATTTTTTTTGTTAATAAAAAGAGAACAATTTAAGGTAAATAATTAGCGCTATTTAAAGGGCGCCATTTATAGTTTATTCAGTGCAGCTCTTTGAATTTTCCAAAACAAATTTCTATAGAAAAATTTGAATTACCTCAAATGTTCAATAAAATGACAGTAATTTAAAATATATGTATATTAATAGAGAAAATTGATGATTATTGTGATTGTTATAAAATAATATGTACAAGAAAAATATTTGTTATATAACAAATATCTAGGATTCGTTGAATTTAATTCAATTTAACAATTAAAACAGATATTACCAAAGTTCAAATGTGCTTTTAAAGGGCGAAATATTAAAACATAATATTTTTAGTCGCAAACTCCTCTACAAAATCCTTATTTTACTATAAGGAACGTAACCAAACTGCAACCAACAGCTACTCTCCGGGCTATATAGAGGAGTTTGCGACTAAAAATATTTATGTTTTAATATTTCGTCCTCTAAAAGCACATTTGAACTATGCTAAGCCCAGTCAGGCTATTTATTTTTCGATTGCATAAGACGCTGGACCGCTAGATGGCGCCTGCTGACTATTTTACATGTCGCTATTGTAGTAATACCGGGATGTACCAAATAGTCAAAAGATCCTCGTGCCGATCGTCGCATGCCTACCTTGCACTGACGAGAGCCAACAGCTCGAAACTGCAGTCTGCAAGTGGTGTGTGACGGCTGGCAAGAGAGTTCCTTTAAGTAGGATCAGTCTTTCGGCTGATGTTTGTTGCAATCGAAGCATTAGCGTTTTGATGGTAATATGCAATTATTACACTTAACGCGCCAGGCTAGTACCTTGTAATTCAGCGCTCGGCGGGGCACATAGCCCGTTTGCGACTAAAAATATTATGTTTTAGATATTACCAAGTTGCTTATTTGGAGTTGGTCGATTCCGAAGAAAAGTTGCCTACTAGTTCCAACTTCCAGTAGTCTTGATCCTTGTCGATCTAATAATGAATCATGTCAACTGGTCGGCAAATAATTTAGTCATACATAATGCATCTAAAACCAATCTAATGCTATTTTAGACATGAAAGGTTGATTACAGTTTACTTGTCACAATAGGTGGCAGGAGTTTACAACAACAAACTACGGTTAAGTTTCTTGGACTACTGATTGACTCTAACTTATCCTGGGTTGGCCAAATAAACTCTGTAAAAAATAAACTTGCCTCGTATAACTATGCGCTATTTCAACATCTGTTCATAAACAGATTCTAAAAAATTATTATTTCTCATTCGTTCACTCGATAATTAGTTACAGGATTCTCTGCTGGAGTAACTCCGTAAAAATTTAGAAGGTATTTATTCAACAAAAAAAAAATTGTTAGATATATGTGTTTTGGTAATTCCAGGCACTCATGTAGAAATTTATTTAAGGAACTTAAGATTCTTACAGTATATTCTGTTTATATTCTCGCTTGTGTCATGTTGTTTATAAAAATTATTCGAAGTTTCCTAAATGTAAAAACATCAACTACTATACTACAAGACGTGCTGAAGATCTGTTTATATCAAATTGTTAGCGTTAACTGCCAGAAGCTCATACATAGTTCCTCTAAAATTATTCAATCGCCTTCCACCTTCCATACAGGGTGAGAAAAACGTTAATTGCTTTTAAAAAATAGTTACAGACATTTTGTTAGTAAATAGCTTTTACAATATTGAGGAACTTTTTAAATGTACTATGTACAATTTACTTTACTGTTGTTTTTATCATTTTATTCCTTGTTCTGTATGTTCTTCTAACTATAGTACTCATACATTTATATGTATAAAAATGACTATTTCTACACAAATGTAAATTTGTTTAAAGAAGTAAATAAATAATAATAACAATAAATTATATTCATCATAATGACAACCAAAATTTTCCCGATTTATATGGAATTGTCATATATGATGTACAAGATATGTTAAAATTGCTCTTATTATCGAACATGCTCATGTTAAAATCGAGCATTATTTAATCGCCTTTTCATGGAAGCAATTATTCACAGTTTCATTTGAATGAGACTAAGTGCTTTTTTACAAAAAGATTCAAAGTAGACGTATTTAAAAAAATAAGTTTTTAAAATACCATGCTCTTTTGCACTATCAACGAATGAGCATATCATATATTTTACCAAACAGATGCGCTGAAAAATTTAAGTGTAATATTTTATGACTATTTGACGGGTTTACATCGATCGATTGTTCTGTTTTTTATCACACAAACTACCTTTACAGCTTCTGAAACACGCCAAAAAGTTGATGTTGTTAACAGACCTATTATATGTTTCATTTATAGTTCTTATTGCCCTATCTCAGTATTGTCCTTTATAAAATAGTAAAATCACGTTTTGTTGTTTTAAAATACGTTAGATAAATATTAATATAGAGAATTTCATCATGATTTTAGAAATGCCACAAAGCCGTTTAGTTCAATCATCTCCTTTGTATCAAATGTGAACGAATTAACATCCAATTCAGGACAACCTGAACATTTTGCTGTAGCACTAATCAAATTAGAGATAAATTCAATCAACTGACTTAGTGACGCAGAAGTTGATACAGTTTTTGCTTTGTTTTCTTCTCGTTCTATCCGTAATACACTGGCTAAAGGAAAGAAGGTTTATTTCAATATGGTCTATAATTATGTATATGTGGCACATGAAAATAGAATATTTTCAACTTAGAAAAGCTTTGGCGTACTTATTTAAAAAAATAAAATTTCAGATTATTATGGCAATGACATTATGACGTATTGAAGTCCAGACATATCATATTTGATATTCGAATTGGTATCTCATTGATGCAGCTGTCTGTATATTTGTCTGCCTGGGAGTTTATGTATAATAATTAAAAAAGTTCTTATTAATGAAATGTTTTCTTGAATGTTTGTTTTCTTAACCGCCTCTCAAGTTACCGAGATAACCCCTTGGAAGGTCTCAAGGATCTTGTGTTAGGTAAAGATAGACGAGGCCCAACAGTTTATTGTGGACTCCGAACCACTCTTGGGGTAATTTTCTTAATGAGAATGAGCTTCCGTCAACAACACTGAGTCAAAAGCCTTTGAAAAGTCTAATTGAACCAGTATGCTCGTACAATCTCCCATCAAGATCTCTGACTAGTGTATCTAAAATATTTACCAATGCCGTACTCATGCTGTGTCCGGCTCTGAAACCTAATTGATTTTCTGGTAGCAGCTAATTATTAAAGTAATGCGTTAATTGAAAATTGACGACTTTTTCTAAAATTTTACTTAAAATATAACGCAAGCTAATAGAACGTAAATCATCACGTGCTTTTGGAATATTTTTCTTAGAGCACAATAGAAATTTTTCATTGCGTCGGAAAAAAATCTATTTTCAGGCAGCAGTTGATAATGTGTGTAGCATAATTTTTTATGACCGGCGTGCACAGCATTAACATTTGCAAGCTTAGTTCATCATGTCCAGAAGCATTCTTTCGGAGTAGCAAGTTGAAATGAAAATTTTATATCGGTATTAAATTTACTAATATTATAAAAACTTAACGTTTGGTCGTTTACTGAGTTAGTATTAAAGGCAGAGAAGTAATTATTTAGATTAGAGTGATTTTGCAAATTTTCAGGTATATCAATCTTCTTTTTGGTCTGAATATTCATAGTTTCTAATTTTTTTCATACTTCTAACCAGTCCTAGTAAGTTTTAGATATGTAGCTTTTTGCCGTCTTATTGCAGTTGATGCAAAATTTACGCATATTCCTGTAATAATTCCAATTTTCTATAGTTTATATTTCGTCAATCCATTACCTCTATCCCTCATAATTATCCTTAACTTGTCTATAAACTACGGCGTTGGAGGTTTATTCATGCATACCGTACGAATGGGTACATGACTATCAAGAAACATAGATGTTAAAAAGTCAACTTTGGTCAAAATGTTCTCAATCTGTAGGTGATGTGCCTTACTTGAACAGGGCTCAACGCAGAAATCTGAAATTTTAGGTATAATATATAGAAGGCTGAAGATAGAATACAAATGAATATTAGTAAAAGCAAAAACAATTTTTCGTAAAATAAAAAAAACTGTTCCAAATAAAAATTGTTCGCCAATGCAGCAAGGGAGGATCTAGGGAGGGCCCAAAAACAAATATTCGAGAAATCAAGAAATGTTCTAAATAAAAATTGTTTGGTATGAAAAATTGTGTGTGAGAAAGCTACAGGTAGAACCCAAAAACAATTTTTTTTCAAATAAAGAATTTTTTTAGATAAGAATTGTTGAGAATGAAAAATTATATTGAAAATGTCTAGTAATAATAATATACTTTACCTACAAACAAAGTTAATAGATAGAAATGTCTTGCTACATTACTATTAAAAAAATATACCCTCCCAAGTGAAACCTTGGACATAAACAGACAATTTGTTGCATCCTTATTTAATCTAGATTTCTTTTTCTCCTTCATTGATTTGTTTATCTTAATTAATTCAATAGTTAGAAAAAGAAATCTAGAGTAAATAAGGACGCTGCGCAACAAAAAAAAATTTTCACGAACTGCAGAGCATCCGTGAACTGATGGGAAAAAAATGTTATTATTTATTATCAAACAGAAGAAAGAAAGCATCGACTATATGGTGGCGATACCTTTTCCAGATGGTGTCTTCTTCTAGCTCCAGGTTCCTTCCGGAGGCCTGCAGATAGATCCCATTTCGTAAATCGTTGCACACACAAAAATTATACAGATTAAGAATCAATAGCGGATGAATAAAACATGAATACCAAAAAAATATCTTTGAGTATAGCGATGGCTACACAATGAGCCAGAAAAAAAATAATGATAATTTAGTGTATTTTATTTTGAATTTATTACGCGTTGAATATAAAATTAATAAAAGACAAACAAATAAAAAAATGAAAATGAAATCTAGAGTAAATAGCAACACAATTAATAGCATTTAATAATCTTTAGACGTTACTAGAGTGAGGATTCCTCTTTGGAATAATACCCTAATGTATATATACGTTCAGATATATTGGAAACTCAGTTTGTTGGTCTTAGTCATGTTGTCATCTACAGTTGTAGCATACGTAAATAGTCTGGCGCAAGATATCATCAGAAAGATATATAATTTTTCTTATGTAGCATAGAAGTTGTAAATAAATGTAAGATGGACAGTAGTGTATATTTAGTGGATAAACCCAAAGATAACCTAGATGTAAAAAAAAATATGTAAAAGATGTCAGAAAAACCATCTAAAGATGATCAGAATCGTCAGAAAGCAAGATGCTTTTATAGCAACACATTTTTCTTCCACCTAATGATTTATGAAATTATCACAATATTTTGTACTTTCTAAATCATTTTGAAGATGGTGGGTAATAGGAGATTTTCCTACGTAGACTTGTGTATTAAAAGTTACCATTTTTCACTCCGCAAAATAATGCGCGAACGACCCCCTTCTAGGAAATTTGGAATGTTCCTAATTTAACTGAACAGCAAGTCCTAAAAACTCTAAGTTCTAAAAACGTTTCCAACCAGCTTAAGAAATTACTTTTAGATTCGCAGAAAGGAAACAGTTCCCCGAGGCGCATTAGTGACTAGACTATTTTGAAATAAACAATACAATTATGTTTTCTATACTATTTTTTAACATTTTAAGCGATAAAATGAACTCGTGCTAGATCATATATTTACTAATACAACTGTGGAAAGAGAACGTTTAGCAAAAAGTGTATAATACTCATTATTATTTGAAAAACAGTAAATTTGAAAAATGGTGAAATTTATACTTACGTTTAATAAAATTCTAAATAGTAATTCGGCGATATATTAAAAAAATTGTATTTTTTGATCTTATGGGAAAAGTATGCATTGAATCTTAATTTTTTCTCAATTAAATTATTTATGTTTCCCACTTTCCTCACTTTTGTAGTTGTTAGCCATATATTAAATACTTCAAGGAAATTAAATTGTTCTATATTTATTGAAAAATATAAAACATTGATATTTTACATAAATCAAAATTTGATCACTTTTATGTGCAATGTACTAATAAATAAATATAATATTTCAGAAATTCCTTTTTGAATATATACATTAGTTTTAATACTTTAAAAAATATTTTACCCATTTAAATAAATACGTCTAAATTTTATATAATGTTATCTCCTTACAGAATAATATTAATAATAATAATAATAACACCACAGGTAATTACGACCCCCTTTATCACGGAAGGCTCTAGAAGAGCCTTGTGTGGGAGGGGGCTACACATTTAGAGACAAGGGACACACACCCAATATCCGTGTATAGTGAAAAAATCCCTCTCACAGTATTTTCTACTGCCACGACCGGGGATCGGACCCGGAACTTCTGGATGAGAGGCAAGTGCGCTCACCTCTCGACCACCAGTCATAATTAATATTATATTCCAAAATTAATTCTAAAACAAACATATGAAAAAGTAATACGGATTTTTTATGGTCTAAAATAAAATCTAAATGATGTGTATTTCACGTTGTTCTAATGTTTGTAATTTTTATACTGACTTCTCTAATCTAAATTAATTTATTTAAAGTGTGTCTAATTTATAATAAGAATTATATTAACTGGAACTATTAGAACTTATTTTCGTCTAAGATGAAGTCCCCCCCCCCCACTGTCACCCACAATACCACCCCCACACTATTTTGAAAAGGAGTAAAAAAATTAAAATGTGATTTAGTGTGCATACAAGAACGAAACGTCTCTACCACCCCCATTGCCACCCTCACTCTATTATTAAAGGGAATAAAAAATTAAATCGGGATTTAGTGTGTATAAGACTTGGATACAAAATCTGGATGTGGAAGTAGTGTCCTTGGGCGGCGGTTTTTAACACGTTTTCTGAAAGTTCATTGCCAACATTTCGGTTTCAGTTCATTCTCATAATTACAAACTGCAAATGTAGTGCACTTTTACCAGGCTCGCACAGGAAAACATATTTGTTATTCAGTCCATTACACTATCTAACTAGTACATAACTACTGAAAATCAGATTATCTGATTGAACTGCCAACCTATCTGATATATACGTATCTAATCAATTGCAGATCAGCATCAACCATTATATATTTTACAAATTTTGGTTATGATAGAGTTAAGTTATTTTTCATTATATATAGTACGTTAATAAGTTTATTTTATTTCATATAAAAATAACTAACGTGAACAGCGTAAATGAATAATAAGTAGTTTGATGTGTGGTTATTTTTTACCACTTGTTCGGACCTGCAAGAGGAAATGTCCACGAGTGAGAAAATATAGAAAGTATGAAAGTTTTTAAAAAATGTATTAATGAACATCTCATCGAAAAATGTTATTACTCGGTAGAAGAATACTTCAGTGATTATTATACTATATCTTATTATGCACCTATTTAGTAATGCAATATTTGTATATTTTAGATTTATTGTATCTATTTTATCTATTTTTGTGTAGTGTTTTATTTTATGTTTATTTTATCTTATACTGTGATTTTGATTATTAATATTTGCATATTTTAAGTTTAACCCATCTATTTTGTGTACATTTATGTGTGTAATACGTTATTTTTTATATGCTAATATTGTTTTATTATCATTTTAAATTATATTTCATTTTATGTTTGAATGATTTGACGAACCCAATACCAAATGTACATTGTACGGCCTTTGTGGGAAATAAAGTATATATCTATCTCTCTATTTTTAATTGTCCATATCTAAGGTCGATATATATGTTTATGTATTTTTGTGTAATCGACAAATATATTGTATTTTTGCATACATGATATAAAATATATTACTTTCAACCACCCGTTAGGTATAGTTGATCGGTGTATTTTATTATGCGGTATCCCCAATAGGCCGCATCCACAGTCGAAATCCAGGTCTAATGTGCCTTGCGTCGCTTACGGTGATGCAAATCAGACTCGCTTTCATTCTCATCATCTTCAGGTATCAATTCTAAAGTAGGGTCAGCAAAATCCTGCTGATCGAGACCTTCAGCAGCGTCGTTTTCGTCATTTCGTTGTCCAAAAGTTGGTCGGGTACTCAACGCGTACCAATTTCTTCATATAAAATTACCACCGTGTCGCAAAAAACCTTTTTATCGAACAACTCCAACAAAAGGCGCCTCATTGCAATGCTGAACTTAAAGTTGGAAGAATATAAATACTTAAGCAAGCAATCGAGGACGCGGATTCTTTAATTGTTCAGACAGTCATCGAAATGTCTCCTTCTTTTTCGTCAGTGTTTGTTGTTGGATAAGTCATAGATTTGCTCGTATTGTTGATCGCTGGGCCAGAGATCTTTCAAATATTTATTTGCAAAAATCAGCTAGTGAGAACAAGGAGGAAATATTCAATTCGCCCTATAGTTTCCGATATAAAACATCTTGTGTGTCCATGACTTCAGTGGCTGCGACACTACGTTAGTTCCGTTTAATCAGGGTCAGATCCAGTTTTTCAATACCCTAGCGATGAACCATAGCTTAAATGATGCAGTTCAGGTATTTGATGTCCCCAATGCAGATTTAGTGGAGCTGCTGAAAAATCGTTTTTGTTGAGCTAGTATGGTGCAGGTAGTGAACATATTGCTTAGATTCTCTGCGATATAAGAGCTTTTTGCAGGTTATCTAGAAAAAGCCATTCAACCTCGCCGCGTTGCCACCAATATCAGACGTTTGCCAATTCACTGCGTACTTATTGTCAAGTACAGAGCTGGCGGGGTGTGCAGAATTTTCCTGAAGAACACGGATGGCGGAGGACAAGCACAGCTCTAGACGCAATACGGATCACAAGAGAACTGGCTCTAGAGGTCCTTCTTAAGAGCATATCGTGCAGATGCCAGAAAAGATATGGAGCAGCTTACGGATACCGTAAAGCAGGATTAACATGCTCGGTAATGGGACGTCTTGTGAGAATATTCCCGACCAACTTTTGGACGACAAAAACGGCGATGCAGAATATCTCCATCAGCACGGTTTTGCCGATATTACTTCATAATTGATGCACGAAGATGATGGGAATTAAAGTGGGTCTAGTTGACATCATCGTAAGCATCGCAAGGCGATAAACCTCGATTTCGACAGTGGATTAGGCCAAATTGGGGATACCACATAAAAAACGCACCTATTAACTGTACTGTCGTGAGCAGAAAGAAATAGGACAACTTTTTTTTTCTAATGTAAATCTGTCTTTATTTGAATATGTAATGAGTAGCCGAAATAAAATAGATATTACTTTTAATTTATTTTTTATTTTAATGCTGTAGTTATTGCTGTAGTAAATGATGGATAGTTAATAAGACAAATTGCACTGCGTTATAACATTAACAAAAATTTGGTGTGCAACATTTTAAGAAAGTGGAGAATAAACGGTACGATTAGTAGAAATCCTGGATCAAAGAACAAAGGATATCTATCCTACTTAACAAGAAACTAACTATTAATATTTCGTTATTGCACCATTTCTATTTATAACTTCTATAAGTCTGTTTGGCATAGAATTAAATAACCTTATACAATAATCATTAGTAATAACATTTTCCCATGCATTATTTACTATTTCCAGTAATTCTTCGGCATTCCGTGGTCTCATATTTCGTTTTTGGATACTTCTTACGAGTAGTCCCCACACTTCTTCCACAGGGTTAAAGTCTGGACTATGACTGAGCCAGTAAGAACATTGATGTTGTTATCTTGAAACCAGTTAGTTACGGTATGAGCAGTATGAACGGAACAATTGGCTTGTTGAAATATGAATTTATTATTAGGAAATAATTGTGACACAGAAGGGAGCATAATATTGTCTAAAATCCTTATATACCTTTCACTATTAAATCGTTCCTTAATATGCCACAAAACACCAGGACCACGTGCCGATATCCAAACCCACATATTGACGAAAAATCTATCACTTTTATCATTGTTAGATATATATTTCTTATCGAATCGAGTATTCGGAGGGCGGTAAACACGAATACGACCAATGTGTGTTGACTGGAAAGTTTTTTCGTATGTAAAGATTACATTGTTCCAAAAATTTACATCATGCGCTAAAAATTCAAGCGCAAATCCTATTCGAGCTTCTTTATGTTCAGCTTTAAGTAAGTATTTCTGTGCTGCTGCATGACAGCGTAGCTTCGATTCTCTTACTCGCCGGCAACCAGTACTACTCGATCCAGGTAAATTCGTTTCTTCAGCAGCCTGAATAACTGAATAAAATGGATTTCCTATTATAGCATTTACCAATTGCAAATCTTGTTGAGTTGATATCCTTCGTCGCCCTGATCCAGGATTTCTACTAATCGTACCGTTTATTCTCCACTTTCTTAAAATGTTACACACCGTATTTTTATCAATATTATAACGCAGTGCAATTTGTCTCACTGACCATCCACCTTCTGCTTTAGCAATAACTCCAGATTTAGCTATATCGCTTATATGAGGCATATTAGTTTTTTGCACACTTGCAATAAATTATGGCAACTAACTGACAGTGTCACAAAAATTAAAGTTAGATATACACAACTAGATTTTAGCAAAATACCTTATAAGACTTGTCCTATTTTTTTTTTTGCTCACGACCGTACCTCAAAGGTGGTGTAGAAACGAGTTGAAAGTAATATATTTTATATCATGTATGTAAAAATATAACATATTTGTCGATTATACAAAAAATACATAAACATATATCGTTCTTGGAAATGGATAATTAAAAAATCCACATATTTGTGTAGGTTGCGGCGTGCTTCAAAAAATCAAATCCTTCGTTGTATACAACCAAACCTTACAAATCAGGCATCATCAGACTCACAAAATATTGCTATTTCATAAAAAAATATTGGGGAGTTGTTTGCAGTTGACTTTTGTCCTAACCCGCGATGGAAATGTGATTCTGTTGAAAATTGAAAATCAACTCCCAACTTTGGTGTGCTGTATCTCAGAAGCTATTTGTTGCAGACAAAAAATTTAGACCAAAAAATGTAGAATTTTATAGTCTACATTTTTTATTTGAACATTTTTTCGACATCACCCCAAGTAATGGCGTCATTCCGCCCCTCGAGCGGCACCCCCCTGAGATCGCAAAGTTAGATGTACCATTAGTAGGCCTACGTTTACTATCCTACCAAATTTCATTTCTGTCTGGCCTTTTGCAAGTCAACTCACTTTTTTTGTGTCCATTGCCTGGATTATGTGTATTTTTGTTATTTGTATTATTTTTTTCTGTACTTTTCAGCTTTATAATTAGGTGTCTACCTGTTGAACAGTGTATGATAAATAAATAATAACAAAATATATAAGCCAACGCAAAATGGATCAATTATTACAAAAAAAACATGTAAAAACACCTTTTATGGAAGTCCAGTCTTCTATTGTTCCATATGAATAGAAATCGATTTATTGCCACCAATTAAGTTGCACAATGTGCGTCTCCAAATCGATTGAAGATAATGTCCTATAATTTGTGACATACTACATCTTCAATCGGAAAACGCAAAATAAAAATCTAATTGCAGTAAGTCCCCAGCAGACAGATTAACCCTAAAGAAAGGACTACAGTGCAGGGCTGTTGTGCATCGCCAGCCATAGAGTGGATTCGAACTTGTCAGCTCTCATCATTACGATATAGGATTAATAGTTTACTTTACGACACATTTATTATTTTTGAAATAAATTATTTCTTATTAACATGTGACCTTAACATTTAGAGTATGGTAG
Source organism: Leptura quadrifasciata (assembly GCA_963675555.1). NCBI lineage: Eukaryota > Metazoa > Arthropoda > Insecta > Coleoptera > Cerambycidae > Leptura > Leptura quadrifasciata. The sequence continues at coordinate 116,225,280 of OY776676.1, read as the reverse complement.
CTTTGTCAACAAATTTAGCTGTTTGACCTGAATCGAATTTTATCGGAACCAACATGATTAGCAGAAGGTTAATTACCATACACTACTACATTGATCTAAATATTATTAAAATGAAAGGCATATAATAATAATAATAATAATAAATCGTATTTATTTAGAAAGTGGTACAAGAAAAAAAGAAATAATTGTACATACATATATATAAAAGATGTTGGGTGGGCATGGCGAAGTTTAGCTCAAGGCTACTCTTACACACAGAAAAAGAAATGGGAAAAGAAAAGAAAGCAACAGAAGGCAATATGGCGAAAGAAGTATTAGGGTAGATTGACGAAAGTATATGAACTAGGCTAAATGAAATATCCCATTACTGTTTTGCAAACAAGTATCTTTTTATAATTTTATGAAATTGGTTACAACTTAAAAGATTATAGCTATTGGAAATACTATTTATTGTATAGTTTTACTGCATTGAATGTGAACGACCTATTAAACATAGCAGTAGTATGCTGGGGCATAGTAAGCATATTCTTTTGTCTGACGTTGACCGAGTGAACAAGCTTTCGGGAAATAAGTTTATCTTTGAGATATCGATGTGATGATGTGAGAAGTAGTTTATGGAGAAAGACAAGAAAGCTGAACTTTACTAGATCTTCGATTCTTAACCAATGCAAATCATGGAATTTGAGAGACACATGGTCATATTTACGTAAATTGAATATGAAGCGACAGCAGTTGTTTTGTACCTTCTGGATTCGACTTTTTGTAATTTGATCAAGGCAGGGAAAATATACATTACAATAGCTAAAGATAGACATAACTAATGACTCACACAATTTCTTTCTTAGATTTGAGTCCATAATATGTTTATTAGCATATAACATTTTTAACCGTATATAGGATCATTGCAAGAGTTTAAAAACATGACTCGTAAATCGAGCTTCTCATCTAATAATAGTCCTAAATTTTTTGACGTATCAGAGAAAAATAATTGAGTGTCATTTAATTGTAATATTAGATTGCTTTTTACATCAATCCGTTGTTTATCTGGGCAAAAGACGATGACTGCAGTTTTATTTGGGTTAAGCTTGAGGTTATGGTTGACTGAGTACGTGTAGATTGATTTAAGATCGCGATTAATCTCAAGTGAGGTTTCATCAAATGCATGCAAGTCAAAGCATTTCAGTAAATGAGTATCATCTACATAAGTCTGAACAATAGAGGAACGTATTGCAGAGAAAATATCCGAGGTATAAATTAAAAATAACAAGGGGCCGAGTATCGAGCCCTGTGGGACACCTGAGACGATTGGACTTGCCTGAGATGATTTATCAAGAATGCACACTTGTTGGTATCTATCTTTTAGGTAACAATTGAAGAAATGCACTAAATTATCATCAAATCCGTAGTAATGTAGTTTGGCGCAGAGTAGATCGTGGTCTATGGTATCAAACGCCTTTAAGTAATCGAGTGATATCAGTACACTCACTAATTTATTGTCGTAAGCCCTAAATATATTATCAGTAAGATTCAATAATGGCGTAGTGATACTATATGATTTTCGAAAGCCTGATTGATGGTGTGGCAAGATTGAATATTGTGAAAGATGAGATTCAATTTGGGCATATACAATTTTTCCCAGTATCTTTGAAAGAACAGGTAGTAGGCTTATTGGTCTTAAATCGCTGACTAGGCTGGGAGAGTCACTTTTAGGTGTGGGTGTGATTATTGCCACTTTCCACGCATTAGGAAAGTATCCTGCTTCCAAACAACAGCTAATAATATGGTTAACATGATTGAGGACTTTAGGTAAGCATAATTTCAGCATGATGAGGGTATTTTTATTACTACCAAAAGCATTTGATTTTAGTGACGAGATAGCTGCTAAAATACTGGTAGAATCAACTGGTTTCAGGGAGAAAAGGTTATCAAATTATAAAAAAGTTCTGTTTTTGTAAAAAGTGGTAGTCTCATTGCAGCTATTGCTTTTATTATAGACATAGAAAAAAATTATTAATATCATCAACGTTATGAAGGTGGTCAGGTATATTTAAATTTTTAACAGATTTTACATTTATATCATTTAACGCGTTCCAAAGTTCTTTTTGTTTATTTTGCATCTCAAGATAAGTAAGATAAGTAGCTTTCTCCCGTCTGATCGAGGCAAGAGCGAGGTTTCTTAGATTTTTATATCTATACCAATTATCTGCAGTGTTATGCCTTACGTATAATTTTATAGCTAAGTCGCGTTCTTTCATGATCCGCTTAATATTATCAGTGAGCCACGGCGAATAAGGCTTGTTAACTCGTATAGTTCTCACAGGAGCATGAATGTCAAATAGAGAGGTAGTATAATCCGTAAAAATTTGTATTTTCCTGTCGATATTGTGGGTGTGATATATGACGTCCCAATCATAACTATCTAAGTCACTATCAAATAGGTCCTGGTCAAAATGTTTAAAATCTCTGTAAGTATTACTGTCAATAGTGTTTGATTTAAGAAAATAAAATTGATCCGTAAATGTCAGTTACTTGCCAGGTAGCACGAACACATTCCATAGACGTTTCAAAAATGTACAGGGACATTTTGAATCATTTTTTAAATTTCTTTCAAGAATTTGCAGTTTTCGTTTGTCAGGAGGGTTCTGGACACACTATATAATTGTTAAAAAAATGCATATATACGCATGTTATTTTCCTATCTTCTTTGTTTTTCCTGTATTCAATAAAGATTCTGCTGTTTTAAGTTTAAATTTTTTGGAATAGTTTGAAAAAACGGAATTTTCAGTTTTCGTTTTTCAGGGAGGGTTCTGGACACACTATATAATTGTTAAAAAAATGCATATATACGCATGTTATTTTCCTATCTTCTTTGTTTTTCCTGTATTCAATAAAGATTCTGCTGTTTTAAGTTTAAATTTTTTGGAATTGTTTGAAAAAACGGAATTTTCAGTTTTCGTTTTTCAGGGAGGGTTCTGGACACCCTATATAATTGTTAAAAAAAGGTATATATATACATGTTATTTTCCTATCTTCCTTGTTTTCCTGTATTCAATAAAGATTTTGCTGTTTTAAATTTAAATTTTTTGGAATAGTTTGAAAAAACGGTCTTCCCAATCCCTATAGTCCATTTGCAAATGAAGTAGAGTAATAAAAGCTGATTAAAAATGCAAATTCTCAATAAATGTAGTACGGGTGTTTATAAGTAATTTCTATAAATTGCAGTTAGTTATAAGCAAGTTCTCTATTTCTATTTTTATTATAGTTTGCTACCCGTACTAAGGAAATTTATACCTGCTTGAGTTGAACTCTTGTGATCTGTCTTTGTCTAATGCATTTCAAACTATCTACCGAGCTCTCTCACTACCAGTTGACATCTGTCTGATGTGACGAATTTAACCTGGAAACACTAAAAAATGGAATTCCATTGCCGGGTTACATAATAAATACTGAAACATTTTGTACCATTTCTATGAATTTTAAAAAACTTAGTAGCACGCCTATGGCGGCTCCTGGTCATAGGGTTTTATTACTCTACTTCATTTTCAAATGGACCATATAGTTTTTAGAATTCAAACATAATTGTATTATATTTTGTACTTTCTAAGTAAAACTTTCATTAAGTTATTAACTTCTATTCATTTGGAAATGAATTGAGGAAATTTTATTTATCACGCTGAACTAATAATTTATAGGGAAAACGGACAAGAACTTATAGTCAATTTAATGATCCACTATGAAGCTGCGGAAATATTAGACGATTATGTAATCACCTAAAAACATTACACTGAAATCATTCCTTTTAATTTGCGCAAAAATGGGTTCGTGCCTGTCAGGCTGAAATGAAAAGTGAAGGGCGGCAAAGAAAAATGTAGAAAGGAAAATGGGAATAAAAAGATTAAAATCTGTAAAGTATAAAATTTAACAAAAGTTATACGTATAAATATCAAGGGAAATTTTGCGGTTTATGTTTACATAATTTATGTTACAATCATTTACATTCACTTCGAAAAAGTGAAATTCAGCAGTTCTCTGGCAGCGATAAGATAAGGAGTAAACAGGTAAAAAAATAAAAATTATGTATGACAGGAAATTATGGAAATTTCAATTGTGCTTGAATATGCGCATGTCACCAATGGTTTTATCAATATCCTTGGTATTGCATGGAAAGGTGAATTTAGGTTTGTAATGTACTATCGACGTACAGAATTTGAGCAAAATCGTTACAGCCTTTTTTTTATAAAAATCGAATTATTCGATATAACATCGCATGTGCCGTATACAGGATGTCCCTCGATTATGGGGGAATATTCCGGGAGTGCATAGTTGGAATCATAATAATATTAAAAGTACCCATATTTTTTCCTAGAGCCCTTTTCTTCGGAAATATTCACCCGTAAGGGTGACATGACTGGTATGGGTAAAAAATATTCATAACATTTTCTAGAATCATCAATGAATAAGCAATTTTATAGCAGAAGGAATTTTTATAAAAGTATAAAATATAGGACTAATAATATTCCAACCTATCTGCAAGTGTCTTATATAAATAAGGACTCAACAAATTAAACCAAAACAGCTATTCCCCCTTACGAGCGCTGAATTATATGATAAAATTTGCGTATTTTGTCTAAACACAGTTAGCACTGAAATACAGTGACTTGGAAATGCTCGAATGCTACGAGGAAGATGCGAGGCCTCCTTCATCTCAGGATGTCACTAACTACAGACCGGTTTCGACCTATTTTTGGGTCTCGTCAGTGCAGTGCAAGTGATACCTTCAATACAATACATCTCATAGACACTGTTAAGTTCCACCGCAGTAGAGCGTAACTAGCGCCATCTCTCAGTAGTCTCGAAACAATCCAAATCGAAAATAAATAATAATATAAATAAATAAACACCACAGAAATTAGACAACCTCCAATTCCAGAAGCCAGGGGCTTGTGCGGAAGGGGGTTTACACATTGAAAGAACGCGGACATACAGCCATTTCCTCCGACAGTGCCGGAGTGGTGCGATGCCCATGTATTAATCGCGATTGCCACCTCGCGCCAGTCGCGCCTTAACCCACACGGCTATCGACCAGACAAATTAAACAATAAACACAAATACAAATAAAATTAATAATCATCACTGAATAAGCTATTTTATAGCAGAGGCAAATTTTATAAAAATATAAAATATAGGAATTATAATATTCCAACCTATATGCAAGTACCTCATACAAATAAGGACTCAACAAATTAAACCAAAGGACTCAACAAGTTAAACCAAAATAGCTATTCCCCCTTGCGAGCGCTGAATTATATGGTTTAATTTGTTGAGTCCTTATTTACATAAGGCACTTGCAGATAGGTTGGAATATTATAATTCCTATATTTTATATTTTTCTTTTCTAGAATGTTCACTTTTACGTACTTTTGGTTTTATCTCTCTACGTAAGGCAGTCATCAAGAAAAAAATGTTTAGGTCGAAGAAAGTTATACATATGAATTACTTATAGTCTCACCTAAACGACAACACAGTTATTTCGCTGGCTTCCACAAATTAATAATAATATGTAAAAATAAGATTTTAGTCTATCAACTCATCAATCTGTAGTAATAAATTACACTTTCACCGATAGATGTCATTTCACCTTCATTACCTATTCAAATTACCACCTAAATTAGGCTTTCCGCCAATAGATGGCTCTCTCTGGGAAGATATACCAATTTGTTAAATAGATGTGTATATCATAAAATATTAAATGTAAACTATTATTATAATTAGTGCATAAAAATTGTCTATAAACTAATAGTAATAATATATAACAGTCGATTAAGTTTTAAAGTTTCTCAAGTTGGTACTCTATGACTGTCAATTGTGAAACTGTCAGATTAAGTCATATCCTCTTTTGTTTTTGTGAGTAAGAATTGTTATAAATATGATCCAAGTTCCTACAAACTTTCTTTTTCGATCAAGAAATTAAGCTGAAAACTTTGCTATATATCTTGATATACAGTGTGTTTCACTTTTTACCACTACACCCTAATATCTCGGCCATTTGTTGATCGATTTAGATCAAATTTGGTATACTTCTTGTGTTTCAGATTGTGATTAAAAAGTTATTTTTTTTTTTAATTAAACACACCTACTATGATCAAAAGAAATTGGCAAAAATTAGGGATTTATATTAGCGATTGCGATAGGGTTTTTGTTATTACAGAATCTGGTTCGGAATGACCTAAAACCCCTGTATACCAAATTTCGTTAAAAAATAGTCATTCCTTTACAAAAAAAATCATAACTAAGAATTCAATAATAATCACCCTACTATTCGAGTTATTTATTGTCGGATATTTACACAACTTGGTAGTCGTGCAATAATGATACTAATTGATCTATACTCAAACTGAATATCAGATCTTTTGTGTATTTTTTAAAAGAATGAGTTGAGGAGAGCAACTTGACATTATTAGGTAAGGCATTAAAAATTTTCACAGCTTTATAACTAAAGCAACTCTCAAACTGGGCTTGGGAACACGAAATAAATCACGTTGTCGAGTAGGACACGGGCGCAGATCACTATTTTTAACTAATTTAACTGCCAAATAATCAGGTTTGCCATATTTCAAGATTTTATATAATAAACACAATAGATGTAAATTGCACCTTTCTGTGAGGCTAAGCCATTTAGATTCCAAAAAACTAACCAAAATATGATCAAACTTGCTCATATTATAATTAAACCTCAAACATGCGTTCTAAACTTTTTGCAAACGTTCTTTATCTTTATAAAGTAAAGCAGGCCAGTACACGATGTCACAGTACGACAAGGATGATAGGATAAAAGAGTCACATAATTTTAACTTAACATCTAAACTTAAAATTTCTTTATGAGCGTATAAGAATTTCAACTTACCATATACGATTTTTGCACAAAAGAGTTTACATGTTTTGTAAATCTGAGATTAACATCAATCCAAATTCCCAACTTTTTACAACTCTCACTACAAAATTTTTAATTCGGGATTACTTAAAATGATTTCCTTTTTACTACCAAATACCAGCATTACAATTTTTGACTCATTCAAAGCAAGACTATGAGTCGATGAAACCTCAAAAATTACTTGTAACTCGTCATTGATTCTAGATACAGCAGTTTGAAGGTTTTGAAAATCAAAAGATAAAATATAACTGAGTGTCGTCAGCATATTGGTGGCAGGCACAGTTTTGAAGATACTCATTAAAATCAGCCCTATAAATAGAAAATAGTAGGGGGACCAGAATACTACCCTGAGGGACACCTCTAGTAATGTTAACAAAATTATGAAAAAAGGAAATAGCCGTATCAAAAAAACCAAAATACAAGGGGCAGCATGATTTAACAAATCAAAAGCCTTACTGTAATCTAAGAGAATTAAACAAACCTGATTATTGACGTCAGTTTCTTTAAAAATATCATCTGTAACTTTTAGAAGTGCAGTGCTAGGACTGTATTGAGCCCAGAAACCAGATTGTATGGAAAGTAAAATATTAAAATTATTAAAATATGTAGATACCTGTTCAGCTACTATTTTTTCAAAATTTTTTGAAAGCGTTGGCAGAATACTGATAGGACGAAAATTACTGACAAGAGAAGGATTAGGAACTGTGGGAACAGGCATAACATTAGCATCTTCCCATGCTGCAGGAAAAGACCCATTAATCAAACATTTATTAATGAGGAAAGCTAAGTAACTACTTAAAAAAGGGGTAACTAGTAAAATCATTTTTAGGTCAATACCATCAGATCCTTTAGCATAAGATTTTAATTTGGAAATTATTTTATCAACCTTTCAGAAGTAATCTCCGTAAACATAAATTCCTCCAAATTAATTGCGAATGTATTATTTGTATATTTGTTTAAAATTACATTGTTATTATTAAGGTTAACTTGATTTGAAGAAGTCGTAAAAATATTAAGGAAGTCATCGGGAGTAGCAGCATTTGTATTAACAGGATTTTTATCACTATTAATGTTCAGAGCCTTCAAGAGTTTCCAGAAACTTTGGGATCTGTTCTAAATGTGTGTTGTAAAAAAGATTTTTCTTAGATTTAACACGTGTTGATAAAGTTTCTTAAATGTTTGTACTCTTTCCAAGCAAGAGCTGTTGTTTATATTTAGAATATTATTTATTTCTAAGTTTCGTCAACAATTTTAAATTGTCAGTTAATTATCATGACATTTAGCTAATGAAGGATTCATTAGTTCGAGTTCTCTTAAAAATTTGTCAATTTTCTTTTCCCTTACTATATACTACACATTTTTTCACGTCACATTCAATATTCTCTTTGAAATAATTCATTGAGTTTTGTCTATAATTTGACACGATTTTTTTGTTGGTTACAGACAATTTGCCTTCTCTGGCTTGATATATTGGGACATATCATTCATTCAGCCGATCCGTATAGTGGAATTGAGTGTTTTTAAATATTTATGTGAGTCGACCAGCGTGGCTTGATTTATTAAAAAGATTTATTTTCAATGCATTAGATTCGGTCGTTTTGCATAAAGGAATACTGTAATATTTAGCCGGATTTATTATTAATTAACTAGATGAATTTATAAGTGGATACATTTTTTAATTTGTAAGGTTCACCATGACCTTACTGCTCAGGCTCGCGAGCCTATTCGCCCGTCTGTCACCATCATTATAATTAAAAATGCTAATTGCATTTATCATACAAAATATTAACCCAAAGTCAGAGCCGGTGTTATTTTGAAACAAAACTTAAAAGGGTTCAAATATATGTAAAAGTTAGAAATTTTTTATAGACGTGCAATAGGGTGACACAGGCCTGTGGCTCATCCCTAGATTTCCTTTATTTGTTAACTTATTTATTTGAATTTTGGGGTGCATAAATCTGTAAAAATGGATTTGTAGACATAAAAAGTAGTATGAGACCATTTCCAGTTTACCTGGAAGAAATTTTGTTGAGTCAACTTGTTGGATGGATTTAGCCTCAATTTTTAATAAATTACTTTCTAAAATTCGAGATATTCTTGGTGTAAAATTTATAAATACCGTCTTTGATATATTCAAGACCAATTTATTATTCTTAAACCAGTCAGCGAATCTAAATATCTCCGTTTGAGTTTTATTTAAGGCGTGTGTCAATGTGGTTGAACAACATAAATAAAAATTATCATCCGCAAACATAATCAAGTTGTTTTTAATGAACACATTATTGGGCAAATCATTTACATAAAATAAAAATAGCAATGGTCCCAAGACTGACTCTTGAGGAACACCACATAATATATTTTGCCGAGTAGATTTAATTCCATTTACTACAACAATTTGGTTTCGATCAGACAGATAGCATTTGAGCCAATTATGAAATTTTACTAGTTCTAAAATTTTTGATATTGTTGACTATATTGCAACTGGATGATAATACTCAAGTAAGGTTCGATCTCCTTTCTTAAAGAGGGGTGTTATTTTAGCTGTCTTTAAAATTTGTTTCAGCAATTAATTTATCATCTGTTTCAGTCGAATTTTTTTTTTTAATGCCTTGTTTTATATTTACGTCCTGGCGTTTAGCAACAGCTACTCTTCCACTCAACCAGGACGGCGAAATGAGATGCCGTTCACCCATCCAAGTGACGGCCTCGACCAATGCTGCTTAACTTCGCTGATCGTGGTCTCAGCGCTTAAACCAATTTAATTCAAAAAGATTTTATTGTAAATAATGGTACATGTGTACGCTGCCTCTCCGGTACCCATCCCGGGACCGACCCTGCGACCGCCGCGTTAACGCGTTAACGCGGCGGTGCATCGCAAAGCCGGGCCGAGACGGGACCGGTTCGGCGCAAGCAAAAATTGTATAAAAATAATAAAACACTAAACCTAAACTCCTTTTAAACAAAATAAATAAAATTAGGTAATATGATTAAAACATGCTTAAAAAGGAAATCTTAACATTAAAAACTGTAAAAACTAAGCACTGGCTTTCACCGTTTGCGCACTACACTAGTTTTAATTTGGTTACGGACGCTGGCACCACAACTTGAACAAGGCGCCATCCGTGAATTACTCCAACGACGGGCTGCGCTAGACTGGCCCAAACTGTGGCTTTAAAAATTTCGATTGATCTAAGATAAAGGTTTGATTCGGTTGCAAGATTGATGGAGGAGGAGGAGATTGAGGAGGATGGGATGGATGCTGCACCACACCGGCGCCGCGTATGTGATGGACGGCCTGACTACCATTGTGTACAACAATTTTTTATTTTGTCTATTTAGTCTGCTACCCCTGACCATGAGCGGATAGCGCTTAAACCGATGACGGTACCTCACTTCACTCACTCACTTCACTCACTTCACTCCATTCATTTCACTCACTTCACACAATTATCTATTTTCATTTCATAAATTCTATTGTCATTAAATTTACTTTCATTAATATTCTGGTTGATTACTAACCATACTGTTTTACTTTTGTTATCAGAATTTCAAATTAGTCTATCGTTATGCAGTCTTTAGCAGTTTGTATTCTTTTTTATATACTTTCTTATATTACTTCCACGTCCAGTGGAAGTATAGTAACGCAAAAAAAAAATTTTCTTTTTGTTGAAATAGGCTTAAAATGTCATGAAACGTCGTGATTTTAAATTTGAGCGAAAAAATTCTTGTCTGCCGGTCGGTCTGTCTGTCTGTAACTTTTTTTTTTTTGCGCACGTTTACTCTGGAACCGTTTATGATATTGACTTGAAATCTGGTACACTTATGTATTGTAACGAGATCTGGAACTAGATTATATTTCGATCTAATTACGTTGCAGGGTTCGGGGATAAATGGGATAAATAAGGGTAAATAGGCAAAACAAGCAAGTAAGAGTCCATAAAATTGCAATCGAAAAGGTCTCAAAATTTCCCTCATACTATTATTAAAGGGGGTAAAAAAAATGAGTATACGAAATCCCGTGCCAAAATTGCAACAAATCATACATATGACAAACCAGCAGACGTATTAGTGTAAGAAAGGAAGAACATATGAATGCAGTACGAAAAGAGGGGAAAAGATCGTCCTTAGCATAGCATGTAAAATTCACAGGACACAAAATAGACTTCGACAACACCAGAACAGTAGCTAATATCGAGCATTATAGGTCAAGGATTACCAGAGAGGCCATAGAAATCGAAAAAAAGACCATTTTAATAAACGAGATGATATGCAGAGACTGCCCAGTTCTTGGAAGCCCGCTCTTGTGGGAAGATACGTAACCGAAAACACACAACGATCCACCGTGGACGAACCAATCACGAGGAGGCATGTTCAAGTATTGACAAATAGTGAAGAAACACAGCAACCTGCCCAAAATGGACCTATCACGAGGAGTTAGAGCCAAGCGCTGACCAATCAAGGAGAACCACAGCATTCTGCGGTGCCGATTGGACACGAGGGTGCCCGACCACCAGCGAGAAATCACGTGGAGCGTAACGTTTCAGCGAGGCCACTTGTCGGATTAGCTGAGGTGCCCGCTACGCCTACCACAGATGGTGGAAAACCGGTAACACGTAGCCAAGAGCGCAGGCGCGCTCTACACTACAGCATGTATAAGGAACCGCACAACACGGGGAACGTCAGTTCAGTTCGAGCAATGAGGAGCAGCAGTAGGCAGCTTTCAGTGAGAACCTGAAGATGGCAGATGAGATTATGCCGAAACGTCGTTTAGACAACCGTGACTCCTGGTGGAGTCGACCATTGGCGTAGGAGCACCCGGAAGTACAATAATGCGTAGGAAAAACCAAGGATATCTAAGGGCCTCTATCAAAGCTATGGAGTCTGATACAAAAGGCAAAATTATTTATTGACGCCACAATAGATCTGAAAAGGTCACAATGGTTAAGGCCAATTAGCCAACACCTCCACTTTATCTAAACATTGTTCACTTTATTCTACTCATTTAGTCACACTCTATATATCGATTAGATTTAATGAAAAAACGAATTACAACACAAGAAAATATCATAAAATGTCATCAAACCTTTAAGCAAAAGTTAATCCGTTGTATAAAACTGTAAGACAAATTATGTAAAGCAATTTTATCGACTAGAATCCGTTAGCCTTCTTGATGGAAAATGTAATATTAAGGCATTTATTTATGGGTGCACCATTTAGCAATTATTTTATGACCGTTGTTCCCTATTGGAAGTAATCAGTAAATGCATCTACAGTATTCTGTCAAATTGCAATATATGGTGGCCATATTTTTTACCGATTGGTTAAACTTTCCCTTTCCTGCACCCGTAAATTGTATAGACATATGCTTTCCACAGTAGCATAAATTAGCATTAAAATGATAATGATAGTAAATTTGGTCAAACCATTTTCAAAATTAAATCTTTTTTAATTACGAAACGTATTGCTGAAAAATATTTTGTTGGGTATTTAGTAGATAACTGTCATATATTCAAATTCTAATATTAGATATTGAGTGTATCAAAGTTTCATTATATTTTTTTGAGATTATTACTGACTGCTCGTAAGGGGAATATATTTACATAATGTTTTCAATAGTTTAGATTTATTAGTATACCAGCGCGATCAGAATTAGGTTAAAAGTATATATAAAGACTGTTCATATTAGATGTTGAACGTATAGCAACTATCTGCTAAATACCCAAAAAGTATTTTTTTGTAACCGCAAGAGCAAATAAGATTATAATCTCATTAATATTCATGTTATACAGGCACAGTGTTTAGGAAATTATCATATCTACTTTTAAATATACTTAGAGATGGAGCAGTGGCAGTACTATTTGGCAACGAGTGCCACTTTTCAAACATTCTGTTTAACAAAAATGCTTTTCTGAAATAAATCAAGAATGTTTACTTTCTCGGCGTAATACCAGATTCTAGTATTTTAGTTCGTTGCTAAGCAACCATCATAAAACAGTACGAAAAAAACTTTTTTTCGCCCATTAACAGCAAAGTACTAACTTTGCTGACTAATATTAATCAGCAAAGTGTCACTTTCCCTGCCTAGGCAGGGAAAGTGACACTTAGTTTCCATTGTAACCAATTAGTAACAACTGCGATTTTTAATGAATTTTTCTTGAATTTATTACAACAAAAATAAAGAGAAATTATCAGCCGCGGCAGTCAATCTACCATTTTGCTGCCTAGTTAAACAAATAACTATTCCCTACCTAGACCGTAAAATTAACCTTCCTTTACCGTTTTTTATGTATACTCTCTTTTCCTACCTAGGCCGCGAAAATAACTTTTCAATGTTGTTTTTTTAATTATATTTGTTTATAATAAATGAGTGCTTAATTTGTGATAATATTGATGCGATTTCAAAAAAAATAGTATCTGTACCTCGTAGTAAAAGCACATTCACGACATCGTCGTCCGGGAATGTATTGCTTTTACTACTAGATACACAATGTACTATTTTCTGAAATCGGTTAAGAATGCTTACTTTCTAGGTGCAATTTCAGATCCCAAAATACGCTATTCTAGAATTTACTCCGTGGTTAAGTAACCATTAGAAACTAGTCCGGGAATGTTTTTTTTCGTTCTATGCCGGGAAAGTAGGTAACGTTCCCGTACTATCTTTTTATTATTCATTTTAGACAGTAAATAAATACACGCAGACAACCAACTCATAATAAAAAATGCACTTTCTAGTAAATAGAACATTTATTGAACATATTATTACACATATGGAACGTTTATTGTAACTATTTGTTATATATATATTATTACTGTTATTAGCATATTTCTCTTTGTCACTTCCCCTCTAAATATTTTATCTGCTTTGCCTTCTTTATTTGTAAAAGATTCTAGTGATATGTTAATAGTATTATGTGTCAGTGGTGCCGATATCCGATATGTAAAGCAAATGTTATTGCCGATATTCCATCTGAGCCAATAGTGTTGGATTTTTGTTTATTAAGGATATCTGCAATTTATTGAACAGTAACTGGTTTAAAAGTAAATAAAATGTTGTCCATAACTTAGTTTCTAAATATGTACCGTTATGTTGCTCATTAAAATTTTAGATTTGGTATAGAATCCATTATAAATTAATTAATTTTTTTTTTACATTATATAAAATTTTTAATACATGCTTTCAATTCTTATGCAATTATGCTGTTATTAAATGTGACTTTACCAATGCATAACAAATAGTTTCTTCTTCATACCTAAAAAGTTAAGTAGTTAAACTTACCTAGTATGATATAGAGTTAATACGACGGTTCACACCAACATTCAATATTCTATATTTAAATCTGCCTTCTGCATTTACGGGCTATACTATAAAGCGTATTATGCCAAGGCGTAATATTTAATGGTAACCTAACACGGAACAACATTATTTAATAAAGTTTGGAGGTAAGAATGTGGACCGAAAAAGTAACTTGTATATTAGAACTTGGCAGGAGTGCGGCAGGTATGACGTAATTAACTTCTTACAAGTATGGGATCAAGGATATAACATTTGTTGAGTAATTCTTGAGATAGTTGCCATAATACTCGACCTCATGAACCCATATTTAAACAGCCTTAAGATATATTCCCTATATAGAGTGTGCATACCTGTCGGGATGTCGTGTTTGTTAAATGTTCCGGCCATGTTTCGAATGTAAATATGATATGAAAAGGGTCAAGGGTTGCCATAAACTACAGATGTTACACGAAACCGTTCAAGTAGTGGGTATGCCAAAAGGACACGTCTCCTCAGTATCAACTGCTCGTCTCTCATATGTCTCGGATTAGAGGATAAAATCACCCTAGGATTATATGTCAGATAAGGACATTTAATCTTACTTCTCAACAATCCTCTTATCAATCCGGATAAATGTTCAATTTAAAATTGTGACTTTCGTCAAGGTACCGATTTAGCACTCGTAGAATACCTAAAAACCTTTTATGCGTTTCAGTCACAGATGAAAGGATTCGTATTTTTTACATTCAGGTGGTATGAGGGGCATTTTTGTGAAAAAAGCGTAAAACAGAAAGTAAGTTATACAAGATTTCAATCCTGATATCAAAATGAGAGCAGTAAAACGCGCTTGGCAGTAAATTGTGTAGTTTTGTGTCACTCGTTTTCTCCAAGCATTAGACTTACAACCTTTTTATAGCTATATAAAAATGCTATATTGATATGTCGTTGCTATCCAGGGTAATTTTTTCTTAATTCAGCATATCTTCGCAGATACGGAAAGCATACGTTATATTCGCCTGGCACTTTTCCAAACACTTATATTCGCCCATGGAGATTAATTTTGTTATTGTTTTATTGTATTTAATAAAAGATGGTATATGAAGTGTGCTGAATTTGACAAGATTATACAAAAAAAAAATCTATGTAACTACCTAACCTACGGGACTTTCATAAGAATTGTATATTTCTGTGACAGTAGTCATAGGAGTCTAAGAAGCTCAAAAATGGCCCAAAAAATAACGATCTTTAAGAGGTTGTCAAAGCTATGTGCTTACAGCTATTATAAAACTTATCCTACTCATTAAGAACTTGCTAAGTTATCTCTGTGAAAGCGTAGAGAGCTTGATAAAACTTATAATAAGAGCATTTGGTCTTAGACGAAAGTGTATTGCGACTTTCGTGGCGACATGAAAAGCTAAATTTGCCTTGAGTAATGATCATTAAAACTGTTCTATTTTATAATATTTATTATTATTCCAATGACATTTCAGTTTATTATTGCCTGTAGTAAACCAGAAATAGAAGACATAATAACGGGTGTCTCAATAAGAGCGCCGGATTTAATGTTAAAAAACATATATTTTTTTAAAATTAAGCGAATATTTATATTTCAACGTGAAGGGGAATAGTTGCGATTAAACATGAAATATGACCTCCAGCAAATTGCCACCACGAGATCTCTGGCACACGGTCATTCTTCTCATAAAGTTCTGGATAACTTTTTCGCAAACTACGAGAAGAAAATTCAACTCTAAAAGAGAGGTTAGGCATACTAGAAAAAAATGTCAGGAAAAAGAATATTGTGGTATATGGTATAAATGTAGACGACGAGGAAAACAACCTACTATCTAATTCAATTTCTGCACTGAATGACATTTTTGGAAAACATTTTCTAAAGCAGGGGATATTGCTAATATATACCAACCTAAGAAAGAAAATGCAAACACTCCCGTAATTATCGAATTTCTTACTTATTTCAAAAAAGCAGACATTTTCAAAAGTCTACACCACTTGAAAGATACGGGTGTTACTGTATATAACGATTTGTCAAAAGAAGATAGGAAAATCAATAAGGTCCTAAAAACAAATTAAAGAATTTTAAAAAAACTAATATAGAAGCTAAAATAAAAAGAAAATCTATAATTTCTGCTGGAAAAAAATACACGTATGAAAACTTGATTGCTCAGGAAGCAAATAAGGAAAGCCACTTGGAAAAAGATAGCTGTAATGGCGATAATCTGCATCTGGATGAGGGTGACCTATCACTGCTGAGGGGGCCGAAGCAACTGTAAACCTTACTCGCACTCGCAGAAATCTCAAGGTTACAAAAAAATAAATTGAGTTATTTTCTATTCAAACATATTAATAATATTTACATATCACACACAAAACTATACTTATACATGTATATATCGTACTATATCGTTCACTATAGCTCGCTCTCATCACTTGATGACTCCCTCTCTACCCTCATGCCCCTGACTGACGAAATAATCTTGATGGATGATTTGAATATTAACTTGCTCAAACCTAATTTTCCTGCGTGCAATTACCTCAGTGATATTTTACAAACTTATAATCTTAAGCATGTAATTACAGAACCGACTAGAATCGCGAGTCAGTCAGCTACACTTATAGACATAATTGCTATAACCAAAACAGAGCACGTTACTAAAACAGGTCTGGTCCATATGCCCACAGTCACTGATCACCTGCTAACATACTGCTGTGTTGATTGTCCCGTGATTAAAAGAAATAAAACAAGGTTTGTTCAAATTAGAGACTTTAAAAATTTAGATTATAATGTATTTTCTGAAAGAGTTACAAATACTAATTGGAACGCTATTCGCAATTAAATAATATTGAGGATCAAGTCGATTACCTTAATAAAAATATTATAGCCATATATGGTGAATGTGCCCCTATAAAAACCATCAAAGTTAGTAAACCTCACGCCCCTTGGCTGACCGACATAATTAAGCTAATGATAAAACTACGGAATAAGGCTTACTCTACGTATAAGCAAACTCTCAAGCAGGGTAAGTATACCCAAGAACAAATTAACTCCAGGTGGATATATTATAAGCAAATGAGAAATCTGGTTACCTCGTTTATCCGCCGTGAAAAAAAGGCTTACATGGGATATACCTTAAAAAATCATAAACTAAATACAAAATTGTGGTGGAAAACTATTGAAAGAGTCAGTATTTATAATAAGAGAAAAGCACAAAGACATACCACAAAAGTTAAGAGACTCCGAAAAATTTAATAAATTCTTTGTAGTCAGTACCAAATACTCAAATATCAAATACTATAATCGACTATTATAAGGGCAATCTCCATAAAAATATGAATATGCGTAATCTATTTAAATTTCGGGAAGTTACCTCCGAAGAGGTGGCAAAAGCAATTAATTATATAAAATCTAATGCTGCTGGTGTTGACTGTATCATTCTCAAAATGTTTAAGTTATGTCTTCCTGCTTGTCTAGATGCCATAACACATATAATTAATTTTTCTTTAATGCAAGGTATATTACCTAATATATGGAAGTGTGCTACTGTCATTCCAATAGCAAAAATCAACAAACCCGAAATACTTAAAGATTCTCGCCCAATAAGCCTTCTGCCTGTGTTTTCTAAAATTTTGGAACGAACTGTTTATTTGCACAAACTGTTACCATGTCGTCAATCTGGCTTCCGAGCAAAGCATAGCACAGTTACTGTCCTTGTAGACGTCATGGATGAGTACGCGAAAGCTATTGATCAATCAAAAGTTACCACCTCAGTACTACTTGATTACAGTAAAGCATTTGATTGCTTAAACCACAAACTACTGCTTGCCAAACTATCATTTATGGGAGTTTCTGATAATGCAACAAGTTGGTTCGATTCGTACCTCTGCAACCGTAGATAGCAGGTTAAAATCGTAACAAATAATGACATGTCTGTTTCCACTGACCTTGCACTTAAATCTGGTGTGCCACAGGGTTCTTTGCTGGGGCCACTTTTATTTGTTCTCTATATGGCAGTTATACATGAAGAAGTTAGCCACTGTATGTTTCACTCGTATGCGGATGACCAGCAAATATCCTTGTCCTATTATCATTCATACGTTGCCGATGCGTTTATCAAAATAAATGAAGATTTGCAGAGACTGGTCCAATACTCTGTAAATCATGGCTTGGTCTTAAATATCAAGAAAACCTGTTCCATAAATATCGGTAGCAAAACTTTGCTAGCCAAAATTAATGAAAATGATATGCAACTTAATGTAAATAACAACCATATTTTGTCCTCTAAATCTGTAAAAAACCTCGGCATAATATTTGATTCTCACGAGGACTCTCACCTTTCTTTTCATGATCACATTAGCCACCTAGTACAAACATGCTATGCTAAGTTAAGACACATGTACCAATTTAAGTATATTTGTCACAAAAAGTAAAATTGAAGTTAATCGAATCCACTTGTTTTATCTGTGCCTGCTTACGGTGACGTGGTATATGGGCCATGCCTAACGAATCAAATATTGTTTATGTTGCAAAAAATGCAAAATTCCTGCGTACGCTTTGCGACACTAGCAAATAGGCGAGAACATATTTCACCTATTTTACAGGACTGCAAAATGCTTAATATTAAAAAAAGGTGGATATTACACTTATGTTGTTTAGTATATTCTATTCTTAATAGCCAAATGAGTAATAAAGCTGCGTATCATCCGCATACATATGATAATCACAATATTTTATGGATTTAATTGAATTTAATGTGTAAATGGAGTACAGAAGTGGGCCCAATATACTTCCCTGGGGAACTCCTGTAGTTGCACTGAGCGTATCTGATTTTTTATCTTCTAATAATACTTGCTGTTTTCTGTCAACTACGAATGAACCAACAAATGGTGTAGCAGAATTGTTACGCATATCAAAGTCCTTAGTGTAATCGAGCAAAATAATAATTGTGCCCTTGCTATTATTAAATGCGTTCAAAATATCATCGGTAGTATCAGATACTGCCGTAGAACAGCTAAATCCACGTCTAAAGCCAGACGGTCTCACAGGAATAGTATTATGAATATTAACTTGCATTTCTATAACTTTTTTTATTTTGGTATTGAACATGAAAGCGGCCTTCGCGTGCACGAAAAAATATATATTTCTGTATTTTCTAAAATACACTCTCGAGCCTTTCGAATACGCTGTTTGTCTATCTATGTAGAATCGAAAAATGTAATTAGGGTGTTTCATTTGCAAATTAAGAGATAGTGTCACTTTCGCTGAAAAAAATAGAAAAAAGATGATTTATTAGTCAATGATTGTATGTCTGCGTTGGATTGGGGTTGTCTAATTTCTGTGGTGTTTATTTATTTATTTATTTATGAGTGACATTTATCAAGTACATACGATGTACCAGGTATTACTAATTAATTGAATAAATTTTGGCACAACATGTATTGTTTGTATTACACCATATTTATACCAAAAACACTTAAAAACCATAAACAAAATATATTAAACAATTATCAGTCTCACTTTATCGAATAAAGATAATAATCGATTATCAATATTCAGTGGATATATTTACATCTAATTTAAAACAATTAAAATAATTAACAAACGCTTTAAATGGAAATAATAAATTTAATGCATATTTCCCGTAAAGTATTTTTTGCTCTGTAATTGAAAATAAGTGGAAACTTTTGTGAAACTAAATTTATTAGTGGCGGAATTAATTAATTAGTTAAAGCAATTCCTGAGCGAGAGCACGGCCAACAAGAAGTATGTGCGGCGGCGTATGATAATAAAAACGAGCGAAGTTTTGTGTGACCTAGCTTCGCAAAACTGACCAAAGTTTGGTTCAACTGTTTCGCTCGGTGGTTTAAAAACTTACTAAATATTCTATATATCCTTCCAAGTTAGCCATATTTCCTATTAAAAAGTGGAAAGTTTATAGAGAATAACTTTTTACTTTATATGTCTTAATGTATCTGGATATTATCAAAGTGAAGCACGTTGTTGTTTTCGAAAAGAGTATTTAATATATAATTTACCACTTCTTATTATATTATGTAAGTTTCGGTAGGATGGTAGACATAGGTACACCTAAGTTTCTTCAAACTATCTATGATGAGTTGGATAAAAATAAATATGCGATTGGACTGTTTTTTTTATTTAACCCGAGCATTTGACACTATCTCTATTCAGTTTGTTTTCCAGAAAATGTTTTCCTTAGGCGTCAGAGGCACGATACTTGAATGGATAAATTTTTTTAACGGACAGTAAACTGAAAGTAAAAATTGGAGATGTAATATCGGTCAATATGGGTATACCCCAAGGTTCGGTCCTGGGCCCACTTATATTCCTACTCTTTATAAATGATCTTCCCAAAAATATACCCAAACAACGGTAACGATGTTTGCTGATGATACGTCGATGGTAGTAACAGCAGCTGATGTTGAAACACTGCAAATCATGGTCAATATCATAGTGATTTTATGAATGGTGCAATAAGAATATATTAATATTAAATTTAGCTAAAACAGAATGGATATTTTTATCCAAAAGAAAAGCCTTACCTGATGATTTTGTGGTTAAAATTAAAATTAAATTTATATCAAACGAAAGTAATAAAGTTTTTAGGAACTTACTTGGATAGTAAGCTGTGTTGGGATAGCCGTATTAATGAATTATGCAAGAAACTGAATAAGGCATGTTTTGCATTGAACCAACTCAAATCTATTGTGGACAACAGCCACTTATTAGTAGTAGTAGTAATTGTTGGGGGAGGCCTAGTGCCTGGCAAGTAGGCCACAAATGGGCCCTTTTTACCTACCCCCTGACGTCCCCTCAACCATTCACTTCTACTCGGCCTCCTACTCCCTCTTGAAACCTTCCCGATCTTCCAATGAAGGTCAGGACATGTTTCCATTCGAGAGAGTCCATTTCCTCTTTTGGGAGCGCTGTGGCGCCGAAGAGTTCATACCTCAGGCGCCCGAACGCTTCACATTGTCCCAAGAAGTGAAACGATGTTTCTTCATCGCTTCCGCATCTTGGGCAAGTGGGATCTACCTCAACCCCTATCAGTGATAGGTGTCTTCTGAGCCTGCAGTGACCAGTTAGGACTCCGACCAGTTGGTTCAGGGTCCTCCGGCTTCTACCTAGCAACCAGGCCGCCCTTGACTTGTTCGGCACCGTTACGAAGTCTCGAGCCTGTCTGCACCCGCTGCTCAGCCTCCAATGTTCCCTCAATGTTGCTTGTGCCCACTCGTTAAGGGCCGTAGCGACATGTTTCCTTGTAATTCCCAACATGGGCTCCGGGCCTAGACAGGGCTCCCTGGCCCCGAGCCTAGCCAATTCATCGGCTCTCTCGTTTCCTGGGACCCCGGTATGTCCCGGACCCCATATCAGGCTCACTTCCTTGTGCCTGGCAAGTTCCTCTAGAGCATCTCCGCACTCCTGGACGAGGGGGGGCCTCGTCCTAGGAGAGCAGACCGCCCGAAGTGCTGCCTGGCTCTCTGAACATATACAGATATTTTGTTCCGTACCGTTCCTCGTTTCTTCCTTATATGCCACTTTTAGGATGGCATATACCTCTGCCTGAAAGACAGTAGTGTACGATCCTAGAGCAAAGCTCTCCTGTACTTCCCTGCCTTCCAGGAATATTCCTGCCCCCGATGACTCCCTCTGTCCATCTACTAGAAGGGAACCATCTGTGTAGCACACCAGGGAGTTCGGGGGGAAATTAATCTTTCCTTCTGCCCACTCTTCCCTACTAGGTAGGGTTAGAGTGTACTTTCTCTCTAATCTCAAGCGGTCGGTTGCTTCCCTCACCTTAAAGGCGGTGATCGGCTGCATGACCCTCTGTCCTTCCACTACACCGCCAGCTGCCTGAGTCTCGCATTCTTAGATGGGCCGCCATGGCTTCCTTCTTAATCCAGGCTGGAAGCGTTGGCAGCCCTAGCATTACTTCCAAGGCAGCTGTAGGTGTCGTCCTCATTATGCCTGTAATCCCAAGACAGGCAAGTCTTTGAACTTTTGCCAGTCTTCGAGACGTGGTGATGCGGTTCACACTCGGCCACCAGACCACCGACCCATATTGGAGTCTAGGTCTGATTACCGCCGTGTAGACCCAGTGCAGGATCCGTGGACTAAATCCCCAGTTTCTGCCCACCACCTGGCGCAACTGCCAGAAGGTTGCCGTCGACTTCTCTACGATTCTGTCGACCTGTGCTCCCCATGACAGTTTTTTATCCAGGATCACCCCTAAGTACTTGACCTCTTGCGATAGTGCTAGGGGTCTTTCGTACATTATTGGTGCCCTGAAATTCTCTATTTTCCTCCTTTTGGTGAAGAGGATCAGTTCAGTCTTGGATGGATTGACTGAAAGGTTCGTCTCACCACACCACTTATTAAATGTTTATTATTCGTTAGGTTACTGCCATCTACCCTATAACATTGTATTATGGGGCCAGAGTGTCGACGTTCAAAGGGTGTTTATTTTGCAAAAAAGAATGCTCAGAGTTTTTTTAAAATCGGTCCAAGAGATAGCTGCAGGCAATATTTTATTAACAGCACATTACTGATGGTACCATCTATTTATATTTGTCAAATTAAATCTAAATAATTATGAACTAAATGGAGACTATCATTCTCACAACACAAGATGTCGAAACATATTAAGATATCCATATCATTCCACAGCTCTCTACGAGAAATCGCCTTATTATAACGATGATGTTCTCTATAACAAATTGCCGGATGATATTAAAAATGTCAATTCGTATAAAGTATATAAAGATAAAGTTAAATATTTTTTAATCGAAAATTGCTTTTATAGTGTAAATCAGTTCCTCGATTTGTAATTTCTAGTTTATTGTTCTTATTGTTAGATATATTATTATTTTTGTTCTTATCTTTTAATATTTTAATATGTACTTTGTTTTTTAAAGTGCACTTTTACGTATTTTAGCTATGAGACTACCGGGTCCGCGAATCGTGTGCCCTGAATAGACGCAATGAACCGAGGATGACAGCCTTCTGCATTCTGCCGGCTAAGATCTCTGCCGAATCTCGGCATGCCGGTATGATCTTTAGTTCCGAAAGCAGCGTCTGTTTCATTCCACCAAGGGCTTATTATTATTATTATAAGTTTGAGACCTCGGGGGGTGGGGGGAAACTATGCATCGCTGCACTTTTTGAGGTATGACGCCGTCATCTGGAGTGATATCGAAGAAATGTTCAAATAAAAAATGTAGATTATAAAATTCTGCATCTTTTTAATGTATTCACTTTTTATCTGCGACGAATAGTTTCCGAGATACGGCGCACCAAAGTTGGGGGTTGATTTGTAACTTTCAACAAAATTTTTTGGAGCGTGCCGCGACCTACTCAAATATATGGATTTTTACTTGCTTTCTTGAACTCACAATGCGTGCACAATGTTTATGTTCCAATCTTGCATCCTTTATTTAACGCACTTCCTGACATAATCAGTTAATGAAATTTTGTACAGTTTCTAAGATCGGAAGACAATACAGTATTTTACCGTTACTGTTGCAAATATCCGCACGTAGGGGGGCGCGGGGGTGGAAATTGTCTTCAAGTCTTGCATCCCTTATTTTAGTACACGGAAATTAAGCAAATTTATGTGGTATAGAAGAAAGAATCATAGTAAGCTGAAATGTCTGTAATAGTTAGCTTATGTGTGTAAGAATAGATATCAAAAAGGTTCCCACCCCTAAGAGGTAAACTTCATCCCTATCTCACCCCCTTTAGGGACACCGCACTGGTTTTTTACATCTTTTAAACGCTTTATCTTAGGGAAGTCTGCTTTTTAGGAAAAGGCAAACTCCAAACTATAAATTTATTAAACTCAAAAAGAAATTTAGAAGAAGTTGTTAAAACATTTAACAAACCAAATGCTACAAAGCGGGATATTACTGAGGCTGAGGAAATATTTGCTCTTGCACCAAAGAAGATTTACGTATATACGAATGTTCGTATATACGTAAATCTTCTTTGATTGCACTATATAAAGCACAAAAAATTGAAACGCCAATAAATCATCAAAGGTATGTTCTGTTTAACACCTTGGTTGGCAATTCTAGTCAAACGGTTACTTTGGAAAGGCTACCCGCCCCGACGTTCGCAGCCTTGCAACAACATTCGTTGCGGGTTTACCACCAAATTCAGGCTTGGCATGGAACTGTTTTAGAGCCAGAAGAATGGGGATGGGAGAAATCAGGTGATATTAGCAGCTCCCTTATCAATTTTAGAGCTAATTTCGTGTGCCTGCAAAAAGGGCTGCGGAAAGCGTACGGATGCTTAAAGGTTGGTTTAATATATTCGGCTATGTGTATGAACTGTCACGGACAAGCATGCTTTGCGGAACGGACCGACGAAATTGAATTTGACCAAGAATAAAGCCTTTAGTGGATTAGGCCTCAAGGGGAAACCACATAAAAAACGCACCGACAAACTATTTCCTGGGTGGTGTGGAAACGAGTTTGGTTTAGACATTGCTAATGGCAATTTTTGTTTCTTTTTTAATTAAATTCTATATAATTTATAAAAAGTTGTTGAAACCGAATGCTACAAAACAGAATATTACAAGGCTGAATAAATATTGTGTTTCCATTCAAAAGCGTTTTTGTTACCTACTCCAAAGTTTGCCGTCGATTAACGTAAACACCCTTAATAATCTACAAACGACCTATAGGACATGTTTTATAGAAAATTTAATGCTGAATATTTTTCAATACCTCTATTTTTGTCGTAGAACATCACATTTCGAAAATATTGAAAAACCAGCACGGTGCAATTATAAAGGTGAAAAAGGGATGAAGCTCACCAGGGATGGGAACTTTTTGATCCTGTATTGCTACCCCTATCAACTGCCGATTCAGAAAATATCAGCTTATTATAATTTTTTTCTTCTATTTCTGCTAATTTCCCTGTACTATTTAACACACTTCCTGACATAATCAATTGATAAAATTTTGCACAGTTACTACTAAGATCGGATGAGAATACACCACCAGTACTCCACCACTATTCTTGCAAATAGCCGCACGTTGGGGGCGCGGAGGTGAAAATTATCTTTAAATGTTAAATATGACTAAAAAGAAGAAAATAAAAAAATTTAAAACAGATGTAAAAAATTTCTTTTTTGTAAAAATCGTACTAAAAAGTAAAAAATAAAAAAGCTAATGTACGAATGAAAGAAAAGCAAGACGTTCGCACTTTATATATAAGTATATGTATCATCTTTATGTACGCATGACTGAAGGCACTATGTATACAATGATTCCACCTCTTTCTAATTATCATGCGTACAATCATACAAAGTTCACACGCCTTGCTATCCTTGCATTCGTACATTAGCTTTTTTTATTTTTTACTTTTTAGTACGATTTTTACAGAAAAGCAAGTTTAAAAAAAATTTCTTTTTAATTATCCTTATCTAAGGTCGATATATGTTTATATATTTTTGTATAATTTATTTATTTATTTATTTGGATATTACCACCCAACAGGTAACCATTTACAGGGTGGGAACATTACAATGAAAACTATGTAAACATTACAATAAACAGGTATTACAATATTAAAACAATAATAAAAAAATGAAATAAAGTAACATAAAAAACACATTAAAACAGAACTACAGTAGACTAGTATAGAGAGCGAAACTTATAAATTATAAATCAAGTTGCTTAATTGAATGAATGCTACAGTTGAATATATCAAGGTGATCTTGCAGTAGATTATAATTTCTACACATAAAATATAGAGGGGAAAATTTTAATAAATTAGTTCGAAGTGTAGGAAGGTAAAATGTTTCACAATTCCGACTTGATGTACGAGGTATATGAAAATTCAGTTGCTCCAAAATGAGAGGGCAATCAAATATGTTATGAATAATTTTGTAAAGAAGAATTATTGAATGTACTATTCTTGTGATGTGAAATCACATAACATTTTGCCGATATCCAATTATTGGATAAATATTATCTTCAATAAAGCACAAATATTTAACAAAACGGCGCTGAATATTCTCAACACTATTTATGTAAACCATATCAACGAGCAGTATTCCAATTAATATGTTCCTTAAAACTTAGACACTTATCACATATAACTCCAAGATCCTTTACTGTATCCGGTCTCTGCAAAATTTGATCGTTTATATGATAATCGTAATTGATAGAGTTACGCATTTTAGAGAAGGTAAATGAGTTACATTTAGATATGTTAAGAGGCAGATTATTAGATTGGCACCAGTCATTTACCAGGTTTAGGTTATTCTGAAGATTTTCACAATCTTGTTCGTTTTCTATTACACAATATATTTTCAAATCATCGGCATATAAGAGACTCTCTATATTAAGATTATCTACAATATCATTTATAAAAACAACAAACATAAGCGGGCCCAGTACAGAACCCTGGGGTACACCGGAGGTGGCTAGGATGCCAAACGACTTGTAACCGCGGTATTCAACATACTGACGCCTATTCTCTAGATATGAAGAGAATAATTCTAACTGCATCCCTGACAATCCAAACTTACCCAATTTTT
Source organism: Leptura quadrifasciata (assembly GCA_963675555.1). NCBI lineage: Eukaryota > Metazoa > Arthropoda > Insecta > Coleoptera > Cerambycidae > Leptura > Leptura quadrifasciata. The sequence continues at coordinate 116,198,495 of OY776676.1, read as the reverse complement.
CTAATAGAGTACAGTGATCTAGGCGACCAAAGGCCTTGGAGAAATCAGTGTAGATAATATCGACTTGCCTGTTTGCATCCAATTCCTTAGAAATGAATTGAGTGATACATGCAAGGTTAGTTTCAGTAGATCTACCGGGAACAAATCCATGTTGGTTACAACTAATTTGGCCATGTACGTGACTGGATAATGACATATGCAAAGTGATCTCAAAGACTTTAGCGAAATTGTAGATAATTGTAATGGGTCTATAATTTTCGGCCATCCACTTGTTGTCTTTTTTAAAAACGGGACATAAGCGCGAATATTTCCACACATCTGGAAATGTACGCGTTTTTAGTGATAAATTGAATATCGCTGTGAGAGGACTGGCGAAGATGGTTGCGCAGTCTTTGACGATAAATGCGGGAATGTTATCAGGTCCTTTAGTAAGGGGTTAGGCTTGATATTCTTCAATGGCTTAAATACTTCTGTTTCAGAAAAATAAGTTAGAGACAAATTGATGCTATTACTACTGGCGTTTTCGTAGGAGTGATATTTATCTTCATTATTGTTAATCAACAAATATATTATATCCTTGCATACATGGTATAAAATATATTACTTTCAACTCGTTTTCATACCACCCTTGAGGTATAATTGATCGGTGCATTTTTTTCATGTATATCCCCAATAGGCGAAATCCAGTCATCAGATGCTTGCCAACAACATTCACTGCGTATTTCTTGCCAAGTATAAAGATGGCGGGGTGTGCAGAAGGCTTCCAAAGAACACATATGGCGGAGGAGAAGCACAGGACTAGACACAATATGGATCACAAGGGAACCGGCTCCAGAGGCCCTTCTTAAGAGCATTTCATGCAGATGCCAGAAAGAATGTGGGGCAGCTTGTGGTTGCCGTAAAGCAAGATTAAAATGCTGCTTACTGTGCTTGTACTGCAGCGGGACGTCCTGTTAGAATAATCCAGACCAACTTGTGGACGACGAAAACGACGCTGCGTAACATCTCGATCAGCACAGTTTTGCTGACTCTACTTTAAAACTGATGCCTGAAGATCATGAGAATGAAAGCGAGTCCGGTTTGTATCATCGTAAGCGACGCAAGGTGAATTAAACCTCGATTTCGACTGTGGATTAGACCTATTGGGAATACCACATAAAAAGCGCATCAATCAACTATACCCCAAGGGTGATATGGAAACGAGTTGAAAGTAATATATTTTATATCGGGTATGCAAGAATATAACACATTTATCGATTATACAAAAATATATAAACATATATCGACATGGATAATTAAAAAATTCACATATTTGAGCAGGTCGCGGCGCGCTTCAAAAAATCATATATTTCATTATATACAACCAAACCTTACAAATGTGGCATCACCAGACTCACAAACTATTGTCTTTTCATATAAAAAATATTAGAGAATCGTTTGCAGTCGATCTTCGTACTAATCGGCGATAAAAATGAGATTTTTCTGAAAATTGCAAATCAACCCCTCTCGAAAACTCTTGGTTGCAAACAACAAATAAGGAACTCTAAAAGATGCAGAATTTTATAACCTACATTTTTTATTTGAACATTTTTCGATATCACTCCAAATAATGGCGCTATTCCTCAAAAAGTGCGACGATGCAGTTTTCTACCCTCCAATATGCCTCTGTCTACCATCCCACCAAATTTCATTTCTGTTTGACCTTTTGCAAGCCAACCCTTTTTTTTGTACCCATTCCCTGGATTATATATGCTAAATATAATTTTATGTCCAAAAGGAAACAATTAAATGTATTATTGTTGTAAAATGTCGGTCAGACGGTAGCCAAATACAGAAGGACAAGTTCGCACTCAGATCTCGGCCAAAAAGGTTCTAGTTATAATTAAAAATGAACAAATTAAAAAAAATAATATTAATTTTATTATCACTTTCTTTATAATTGAGAATGAATAAGGAATTAGATCAACTTATTATTTTACGTACGATAAAAAGATTTAGTTGCTTTGATTGAATTAGACTTCTTGGCTGATCAAAGCGTAAAGCCTGGCTTAGGGATAGAGGAAGGAATTTCTCTTCTTCTTCTATCAAACTATCTGCTGTCAAATTGCCCTATACGTTATGATCCCCGGGAATCCATACAAATTTGATTGAATTGAGGTTCATACGTTCCCTATCTTCACGAAAAGTTGACAAAATCATTATTTTTAATAAATTTTCTTGTTCATGGGACACTACCGCTAAGGCTCTTACTAATGATTTTATCTCCAAAATATTTTCTCGAATAAACATCATGTCATGAGGAACTAATATGTATACGCAAAATCATCATAATCAGGCAACTGAAAATAAATAATAAATCCATTTTATTGTTCATTTAAAAACTTTGTACGAAACAATTAAATACATTTTCTCAATAGTCTAAACATTCAATTTGTTTCAACACTGCAACAAACGAACAACAAATCAGTATTTATAGTTAAATATTTGACGGTATATTCCAATAAACCATACATAATTTCTATTTGAAAACAATTCTATTGTTGCAGATAAATCTGCAAATTTATGTTAATTATTTACCATTTACTATTACTTAACAATGAAACAATGTTAATATGATTATTAAATAATTTTAAATGTATATAAATGAAATATTATGCTTTTTAGTGTTGCGCAAAGTTTAATTACCAGTCGACACGTATGTATATACCGAGTGACCCAGAAAGTACATACCCTCCCTCTACTTTTTCCTACAGCTTTAAACATAAAATTCTGAAATTTGGAAAATCAAGTAAATGTGTCAATGGCCACATTTTGACTATTCGGTAATAAAAAAATTCACTTCCGGTATGGCCGGAATTGCCATATCTTTCTTATTTTAAATAGCACCCTGTATATTTACGTCACTTTTCTCATAAACCTGTAAATTCTCTTTCCAACGCTTCTTTCAGATTTAAAATCTGATGAAAAATATCCTTGAAAATGGCATTTATTTGCTATTTCTAGTTGGCTTTGAAATTCCGAAACAAATTTAAAAAAATTCGAAGTAGACTTTGAATTTGAATAAAAGGGTATTTTTCAATGAATTAAATGTAAAGTTGGTCTATTTTGTTCATTTGCTTGAATTTAGAAATGTTTTTTCAATTTTTCCATTCCAATTTTTCAAATAGTACCCTGTTTTAAGCTTTTTGTAGAAGCGTTTCTGATTATGTGTCCATATATTGCAGTAAGCTAGGAAAAGCAGATGAGTTATTTGTAATTAGAGAAAATTTATTTTGATAAATATAACAAAAATTTTTATTTATTTATTTATTTGCTACACTGTCCAACAGGTCTTTGACCCAATTAGAGGACAGGGAGTTACAGTAAAGTAATACAGATATGTAAATAAACAATAACACAAACATATAAAATAAATGTATAAAACAAAGACTCTAGGAACTAATCATACATATTTAAAAAAAAACAAAAGAAAACAGAGAGCATGATTTTCTACATTGTATATTATGAGAGATCATAAAAACAAAAACAAACGTGTTAAACCAGTGCCTGTAGTAATAGGTTTTTAGGGTATTTACGGAGCAATTGAAAATTTCTATATCATCGCAGATTTCATTGTGATTGTCGCATATTACATAAATAGGTGAAAATTTCAAGATATTTGTGCGAAGCGTAGCTAGATAAAATACTAAACTATGACGGGATATTGTTCTGGGAGTATTAAAAAATGGTTTTGATAATAATAGTGGTGCGTCAATAATGTTGTTAATAATTTTAAAAAGAAATATTTGGGACATGCATTCTCGCCTACGATGCAAGCTAATTAACGAGTACCTAACCAGCAGGTCTTCTTGCGGAAAACCGATTGCCGGACAAGTACCTTCTGATCTAAAATACATAAATTTCAGAAATTTGCGTTGTACCGATTCTAGATTGTTAACATGCACATTATAGTGTGGGATCCAAACAAGTGACGCATATTCAAGTTTCGAGCTAACGTAGCAATAAGAGAGTATCTTCAGTGTATCAGAGCTTGAAAAATCACGAGAATTTCTAACTATAAATCCATATGTCTTGCTGGATTTCAAGACTATGGTGTTAATATCTAAATTAAAAGCAAGAATCTTGCAAAGATAATGCCTAAGTCACGCAATGTTTCAGACTGGCGAAGTATATTATTGTTTATGGTATAATTGTAGGAAATAGGAGAAGATTTACTTGTACAAGACATAACATTGCATTTATCTGAGTTTAATGTAAGGTTGTTTTTAGTGCATCAGTTACTAATTCTGTTCAAGTTATCCTGCAGTTGAAGACTATCACTAACAGTATGAATTCTACAAAAAAGATTTAAATCATCAGCATACATTAAGTAGATAACCTCGTGTATTAAATCACCAAGTGGCCCAAAAACTGAACCTTGCGGTACTCCAGATGTAGCAACGTATTCGACAGACTTAAATCCATTGGAGGTAACATATTGGGTTCTGTTTGACAGATAACATCTGAATAGAGTTATCAAATTTCCCGAAAGGCCAATGTCATTCAATTTTTTAAGCAGCGCCGGTTAAGTCTGTCGAATGCCTTGGAAAAGTCAGTGTAAATTATGTCAGTTTGAGACTGATCATCGATGGACTCCGAAATAAATTGCGTAACACAAAGCAGATTGGTAGTTGTAGAGCGTCCTTTCATGAAACCATGTTGATGAATAGTGATGTTACTACTAATTTTATCATATATAGCATCATGTAGAAGAAATTCAAACACTTTGGCAAAATTACGTATTATTGATATGGCACGAAAGTTTTGATGAATCATTATGAAAAAACAAAAATTCACCCAATCAAAACCAATTTATAAGTTATGATACATTATCTGGACAGCAACTTAATACATTTTTAAATATTATAATTAGAACAATTCAACCCAACTAAATACCAAACCCACAACAGGTGCTCAAAATAACGCCCAATCATTTCAGAACACTTGTTCACTCTTCGAATAGTTTCTCTCATAACACTTTGTAACAGGACTGGAGTTATGGATTCAAAAGCATTTAAAATTTTATTTTGGAGTTCTTCTAATGTTGCAGACGGTGTTGAGTATACTTTGTCCTTCAGATAACCCAAAAGAAAAAATCAAGTGCAGTTAGGTCTGGTGACCTAACAGGTCACCTAATAGTTCCATTATTAGATATTATCCGGTTGTCAAACTTTGCACTAAGGTAATGTCCCACAAAACCAGCATTATGCGGCGGTGTTCCATCTTATTAGAAGTACATATATCTGAAATCTTCCAAGGAAAGTTCATCCAGTCCGTTTTCTATTTCATTTTGCAAAAAGCTTAAGTAACGCGCGCCGGTTAGTGGTCCTTGAAATGGTATGGACCAATAATTATTGTACTATTCCAGTCTACACATTCACTCCAAATCTATCCTGATGGTTCCCTTCAAACATTTCGTGTAAATTTTCTTTAGACCAATAATGTAGATTATGTCTACTGTATACGCCATTATTCGCAAAATGAGATTCATCACTAAATAAAATTCTATTGTATACACGTTGATTAAACCAATTACAAAAGATCAATCTTCTCTTTCCGTCGTTTTCATATAATTCTTGATGCAATTGGTATTTGTAGCATTTAAAACCATGTTTTTTAATATGCGTCTTACTGTCTCACGACCAATATCTATATCTTTTGCCAGCTCTCTTGTAAAAACATTTGGGTATACATATGTGTAAGCCAATACATTTGTCTCAGTTTTTTCGCTTACTATAAATCTGTCCTCAGCCACCTCAATATTTTCTGCATTTCGGAATGACTCTTCTAGAATTTCAAAATACTGCTGACGACGATCGGGATATTTTTCATAATATAGACGTGCGGCCGCATGGGCATTTTTCTGACATTCGCCGTAAATTAAAAGTAAATCTGCCTTTTCATTTTGTGCATATTGCATCGTAAATCGTATCTTATTTTAAATAAAGCACCTAATTATAAATTAACACGAATCTATTTCACTCAACAATAACGTTTTGACAGATACTGTGTGCAATTTTCATCTGTTTTTCATGGCTTACTGCAAGATATGAACGCAATTCGAAACGCTTCTAAAAAAGCTTAACATTTATTTTAATTTATATTCAACTTTTATCGGGAAAACAAGTCTAAAACAAATTTACCACTATATCTGATAAAAAATAAAACTTACTGGGTACTATTTGAAAAATGACAAATTGAATTTTCATGAAATGGAAAAATGGGAAAAACATTTCTAAATTCTAGCAAATGTACAAAATAGGCCAATTTTTTTACATTTAATTTGTTGAGAAATACCCTTTTATTCAAATTCAATCTACTTCGAAATTTTTTAAATTTATTCCTGAATTCCGAAGAGAACTAGAAAATGTATTAGTAAATTCTTTTACACATAAAGAATGCCTCGACTTTGTGTATATATATTTATTAATAATGTTACACTTGGCGTCAGCCACAAATTCCATACAACTTATTAAATAATATTATATAACTCACAATTCTTCAAAATGTCAAAACCTCGTGATTCCCTAATAATGAAAATTTTCTGCGCATAACCTGCCCAGTAACTGTCGTTAGTTAAATTATTATTAAATTTCAAGTGTCGATACGTTAAATAGTTTAACCCATGTAAACAATTTTAATTTAAATAAAATAAAATGATCGAGTCTGTTATTTACGCTTAATAAAATATTTTTTTATTTCCGTTTAAACCAAAGTGTTTAATTTAAAGAAAAGTATATACAGGGTGTAGCCGTTGACCCTACCATTAAAAAATAAATTTAAATATAGTTCTCTAACAAATAAATACAAATGTACTACAGCTCTGAAATATGCAACAATACAAAAATTAAGTGCACGAAAGGCCTCTTGAGTCTCAACTTAAGCTATCTATCCCAAACTTTTTTATTTTTACGACCAAAAGGCACCATCGTGTTCACAAGGAAACCGCGGAAGCTATACAATCTTAGGCGAGGATTGTGTAGGGGATATACCAGCCTTCGGAGTGTATATAAAGCCGTCGGTCATTTATCTATTAAATGTTAGGCAAGTAAAAGATCCCTCCTCTTCGAAAGAGAAGAGGTTCGGTAAAATTCCTGGTTGGGGGTAGCTTGCCTACAGGCGTCGGTGTTAGGCCTTAGTAGCGGAAATAGGTCCACGTTAAATAAATGTAAATAAAAACATATACCGATCTCGCAGATACTGCAAAACTGGACTGTGAACCTCAACTTGACCCCTCAAAATACCAACATTAAAATAAAAATAAAATGCCCTAACCAGACAAGTCAAATTAAAATCCTAATATGAGTTCAGTATTGCTCGAGTAAAAGGCTGGCTTTATTTTAATATCATTGTACTTCCCAGGAACAACAGGAAACGATAATTTTAATCACCTTCCTTCCTACGATCTATATACTGATTTTTATAATTTCTATATTAATGTTAAGACAATTAAAGCATTGCATTGGCGAATAACAAAACTAGTACATCAACGCTAGGGTATATTTAACAATATACCCTACCATTTCGATAACTTTAATTAACTAATACTAGTTTAATAATTCTTGTGATGGCCTTTCAAACAAGTGCTTCTTGTATTGGTAAATATCAAAACTAATACACTTGTAGTGTTTGTTCATTATACTGATAAGATATTTATAGAAGACAACTTAATTGGCATATCTCTTAGAAGAGATTATTTAAACTGAAGTTATAATTAAACGAATTGCGGAAGTACATTGAATGCATCTGGAGTCTACGCCAGTTGCTAAACTTCAACTGAAAATAATAGCCTTTTGTAAAGATCCAATTGATGTAATGAACAAAGGAAAATGTATAGGAGTAAGTAACTTGAAATTTATAGCGGTACTCGATTATCCTTCAACGGAATTTTTTTTTAAATCGTGATTTGCAGCGTCAACATATCAAATCGAAGAATATAAATTATAACGCTTTTAAAAATAGGTTTTGGCAAATATTATATCAATATCTATTATTTAGTGTGGTCCACAACTTTTGACTTTTGAAACTATTCAACCTCCTTAATAATTCTTATCGAAAAATTATAATACAGTATTTTCGGTATTCAAATACCATAGATAGTGTATTATTTTTTGACTGTAAATTGATATTGTGCTATGTATGTGAGGTGCTTTTCGTGCAAGGGAAGCCGCAGTGAATATACAAATTAAATTTTCGAGTGATAATACTTCTTGTAGAGATTAACAGTTTATGGATTTAAATAGAAAGAGGAGATTAAACAAGGGATGTGATGTATGTAAAAGAAAAAAAGGGAAGATTCTTTCAACAGCTGTGGCTAATAATTTAAAATTTAGTAAAAAAAAAATCCTCAGAATGGATTCAATGTGGAACATCTCTCCAAATGGAAATATGCTTTAAAGTTGGTGCCAATCATGATGTTTGAAACTTGGCCCAAAGTCGTTGTTGTAAAGAAATATACATTATTTCGAAGAAATAAATGAAAATAAAAATATCACAGAAAAAGTGAAATATCCATATATCCAAAATATAAACTTCAATTTTAATTTAATAATAATTATAAATATTCAAAGTTTAAGAAACAAGTCTATTGAAACAAGTATATTTCCAAGTGAATATTCGCCTACAATTTTATGTATTCAAGACCATTTTTAAAGATCGACGCAATTCTATTGTATCCAGTAGATAATTATAAATTAGCGGGCAGTTATTACTGTAGAACTACTTTATCAAATGGCGGTGTAACATTTTATGCAAAAGAAAATTTTAATATTGAAAGACTCGCAATTGATTTTCCTAGACTTGGGCAAGATATGTGTGTTAAAAGCTTGTTTTACTCAATACAAAAATTTTTATTTTACTGTCAGCTTATCGATCACCAGTAGAAAATTTTGACGTATTTTTAACATTACTGAACTATTTATTTTCTATAACAAATTTTATTATTATTTGTTGTATTACGACCTAAAGCCAATAAAACTAATACCAAGAATACACAAAGTCTAGGGGTTTTAAACTGACGCTATGAGAAAGGAACCATTAAATTAAACAATTTTACAATGAAAATTTTACATATTCAGTAATTACTTAGCTTTTACAAAATTTGGAGTTTTTCAGACGCTCCAGACTTGAAAATTGTTGATCAAGCTGGTATTTGCGATTTCCTATTTGAGGAAAAATAAAAGAAATTGTTGAAAAATTGAAAATTGGAGATTGCTAGAGGATATAGAGATAAGAAGAAAATTGTAAAAAGTGAAAAGGAAGAAAATTTTAAACCGCATATTGGATGGTCGTTGGTACATTATAAGTCGTTCCGTTCCTCACCATGTGTTATACACGGGCCAGACTATAGTTTGTCGATACATTTTTCTTGAAGTTTTTGTAAAACATGATTTTTTAAAAGAGATTTAATATAGATTTTTTGAACTTTATATTGTCTTTTTCTTGTGTTTTCAAAATTGCCTTTAAGGTTTAATTTTAAGAGAGTGTTAGTACTTACTGTGTTAGATTTATAGTATTACGACGTCCAATTGGTACCATCAGTGAAGCAGTTAAGCATAAACGAACAGTAAGTATAAATTTTGCATTATTCTCCGTCATCTAAAACAGTCGTTTTGAACCCTTCTTTGTGAACATTAATATTCATTTTTGGAAAATATAATAGAAGTCCTTTAGACGCGAAAAGATGGATCGTTCACATGCACAGTGGTACTTTCTTTTGCCCAGAATAAAATTTCCTTTGGTAAGTGTTATTGGTACTTTTTGTACTGTTTTCATATCTTACATACATGCCATCAAATATTAATGCCAATGTGGATTCTCCACTATCAAAAAGATTTTTTTGCTACGTAAGCAGTCTCGTTAACTATTAAATCCTTTCTAGATTTTGCATGTATCACAAAGGGAAAAGGCAGAATATCCTTTTGCAAAGGCTTTTATTATTTGATAGAAATAATCCGGTACCTGCTGGTCTCGTTCCAAACCGAATAGTTTCTCAATCATCACAATTGAACTGCCGCTGCTTAATTTGAATAAAAACACTAACAATGCTTGCGGCACTGTTTATCACTACTTTTCATACTTGGCAGCATTTCCTGCAACTTTATTATATCTTCCCATTGAAGACCCATGAACGTATGAACTTCTTCATCAGATAAAGAAAATTCACCAATTTTTAGAATAAAGCGACGAATCCACTTTAATGGCCAAAATATTTAAAAACTGTGAGACTTCCGATTTTTACATCGAACTGTAGTTGGAATGCACTCGTAACAATTGCAACTCGTCAATAAAAAAATGTTTCTTTATTAAATGTGTCAGGCCTTTGCGATTGCCTTTCGGTATAAAAATTCTGCGTTGGGTAAATGCTTGAAGGCGGGCTTCAAATGGCACAACGGCAAGATTTTTACTTGAATTACATAAAGTACAGTATATGTGTGTTATTTTAACTCTCTTTAGTGGGAGTTCTACGTACTCTCTTTCTAAAGCCTTACTATTTATTACTTTAAAATCGTCGATATTGTCCTCGCTAGTTGATGCTTCTGGCTGTTTGTATACTAACAACCTGCATTTACTACAGAATATGGAACCTATTTGTACAGTATTTCTACTTCTTCGTCTGTACCTATTTGTTTCTTAACACATAAGTTACAATTAACACACTTATCTAGCTTAACACTTTCCATATTGTCCTCCATGCTGCTTTATTAAACTGTACTTTTAAGAAATAACACGAAAGCCAAAACACGGTATGATTTTCCGATAGAAATATTTATTATTCTCACTTAAATATTTATTATTCTCATTTAAGTTCAACAGTTAAAAATTAAGGGCTATTCTTATTTCAACAATCAACGTATTAATAGAGAACGTGTTGCTTCACTAACACATTACACAGCATTGTGATCTTGTCATGACTTGCTAATAATGCGCTTTGATGTCAACATTAGATTGAGCATCGCATTTAACTAAACGTAATTGTTTCGCCTTGCGGGCATCGAACCCACTTCGCTAGGCAACTCAGTTTACTAGCCATTATTACTATTAAAAAGTTTTATATTAATTATATTTACATGTCATTTTTTGTATTTTATTTATATCATTTATGTCATTTTTATACATAATTGTTCCCGGTGCGTTAAAGTTGCCTAGGCAAAGAATCGAGGCAGTAAGCCGATGTCATGCCAGGTGATATTAATACAATTTTGTTATTATTCCGGTAAATCGCTGCTCTTCTATTGGTTAAGCTTAGTATTTTTGTTTTCCCTATAGGTTACGATTTATTAATACATTTTACTAGAGTCATTTACTTAGGTCTAAATATGCAGGAAACTTAATCAAAGTAAAAACCTGCTTAAAAATTAATATTTAGAATTTAAAAATACACCGATTCTTTCTTACCAATAAAATTATGAGTAGTAGTTTGCTAGTCAGATGCTTTAACACACTGAGCTACCATCATTACGGGCATTATTATTTTGTTAGCAAAAGAATAACGAAATATGGTCTTTATTGGAATGTTATTTCATTTCCATACTTCTAATCTAAAAGTTATGAATAAATTTACCTTTTTCGAAGAAATAAAATAAGCTTTTTATGTTTCGTAATCTAATTCCTATAGTCCTATAGTCGTACAGGAACAATTGCGAATTCCCGAATTTAAGGGAAATTATTTAGCATAGCGGGACTAAAATTGAAATTTCCATACAGCATTTGAAGAGGGAAACGTATTTGTAAGCCATTGATGTATATCGCAAACAAAATGAGAGACGAGCCTCAATTCCCAAATCTAATTTAAACCGTTACTCAAAAATATGACCGTACACATCCTAGAGATAACAAAATGCAGTTACTCTAGATAAAATTCCCGTAAATTTTAGAATTTCGCTTTAAACCGATTTAAAATAACATTCCAAGGATTTCTGTATGCCGCCTATAGCGTTCAAAATATATTTTTACATGAATTATTTCGCACTGTAAACATATTGCTAGTGAATAAAATTTTGAATACGACGGAAATTATTAAGCCGATATTGAACAGCGTGAGATAGCAGAATATTGAGGCAGTATTTATATGTAGCGGAAATAACTTTTTATACATTACGGTATCAAAATGTACCTATGCTTTAACGGCGCGCCAATATCCATTGGCTTGATGACGGTCTCGATAACTAGGGCCGAGTAGGACTACTACTCTTTGCTCCTAGATTATCTTTGTAGACCTGGACCGGCCTTCATGATAGGTGGGCCCGCTTACTTCTACCAGACCCAGCCCGCAAATGCGAGATGTGTCGTGGTATTTTCTGCGGACCTCCCCTGGTCCTGGCTCTTCAACCTCGCTGGCAGAGGTCTCTTCTGGCGCTCTTCTTGTCTTGATATTTTCTTTCTTCGCCAGCTTGTCACCCCCGTGGGTAGTCATCGGTCTAGTTGGGTTTTAGGAAGTTTTGGCTGTGATTGACTGCCGGTACGTAGGACACAGTAAAGGTGTGTCCTACCCCGGATCATCGGAAAGGTAAGGATATGAGCTGTGTAGCTCGGGAGTGTGGAGACCCTAAGTGCTTTTTTAGCACTTTCGGACTCCACGGAGCAGGTAGGACAATGGGCGTTGGACGGTATGTTGTCCGACGCCCGCAAGGAGGTTGGGTTTGGGTAGAAAAACGTCATGTCTCTGGTAGTGGTGGTCCGTCCTGGGGTATCTGAAACAGATCGGTTAACGGGAAATATAAGTTATACTCACCCGTTGTCCAGAAGCTGTACCCTCGGCCGTTTGTGCCTCGGGGCGTCGGCAGGGTCGTAATCAGTGGCCTGTCTGATTAGCGGGTTTCCGTGCTCCTCTGCTTGGGCGTACAGCTTCTTCGCTCGTTCCCGGATGACTTCAGTGACCGTGGTGTACTCCAGGTCTCTGACGATGTCTGCGTTTCTCACGTACCATGGTGCGTCGACTGCCGTCCTGAGGGCGATGTTTTCCACTACCTGGATTTTCTTCATGTAGGACTTTGCCTGGTAACCCCACGCTACCGAGGCGTACGTCAGCTGCGGCCTGATGAGGGTTTTGATAAGCGTGAGCTTATTCCTCAGGTTGAGACGGCTACCGTTTCCCATCATCGGGTAGATGAGGGCTCTCGTGCGCCGCGCCTTGGCTGTAATAGCGTCCGTGTTCTGTCTCCACGTTAGGCTTTTGTCCATGACCACGCCAAGGTATTTGACGGTGTCGTGCCAATGGATGTCCTCGCCGTTCATGGAGGCGTGTCCTGTGGGAATTTCTTTCCGCACTCGTCTGAAGAGTATGGCTTGGCTTTTGTCGGCGTTGACGGCGACTTTCCACTTCGTGCACCATTCTTCCAGGAGTGTGGCCATTTCCTGGAGTTTTCTGGTTGCGTTCCTGGCTTCCCAGGATCTGGCAATTATTGCTGTGTCGTCTGCATACAGGGCAAGGGCTGTGTGGTCGGTCCTGGGGAGGTCTGAGGTGTAGATAGCGAACAGGTGCGGTGACAGCACCGAACCTTGCGGGACTCCCGCCTCCACGGTCCTGTAAGTGGAGAGTTGGTCCGAGATTTTGACCCTTAGCTGTCTGCGGTGCAGGTAGGATCTCACTAGTTTGACGAGTTCGATGGGGTAACCCATACTCATCATTTTAGCTAGGAGGCCGTCGTGCCAGACCCTGTCGAACGCTTTGGCAACATCTAGGAACAGCGCCGCGGTGACTTGCCGCTGGTTGAACCCCTTAGTAATCTCCTCGGTGAGGCGAAGTACTTGGAGTTCGGTGGAATGTCCTGTTCGGTACGCGAACTGTTCATCCGGGATGATATTCAGCTCTTCTGTCTTTTCTGTGAGCCTCTTCAAGATGACCCGTTCTGCAACCTTGCTCATGGCTGGGACGAGGCTGATGGGCCTGTGAGAACACGGGAAAATTAGTTCTTTCCCTGGTTTAGGGATCATAATGACGTCGGCCTTTTTCCACCTGGCTGGAAAATGCCGTAACCTTAACATCGCGTTTACGATGTTGACTAGCGCCGCTACTCCTTTCCTGGGTAGCTTTTTGAGAGCGGTGTTTCCTATCTTGTCACATCCCGGAGCCTTTCTCGGCTTTAGGCTCCTAAGGATTTCCTTGACTTCCTCGGGGGTAGTCGGGCGGATGTGGTCGTCATCAGGCAGGCGGTAGATCCTACGTACTCTGCGCTCGACATCGTCCACCCAGTCCTCGTCCTCGTCATCCAGCTCGTTCTCTCTACACTGCAGTTCTAAGCTGTCGGCAAACGCCTCGGCTTTTTCCTGGTTAGTGTAGATGATCCCTCGCTCTCCGTGAATCGGGGGTATAGGTTTCCTCCGGTTTCGCAGGGCACGTTGGGTATTCCACATACTTCTGTCCTGTGGATCGAGTGACTCAAGGTGGCGTTGTCACCCCTCCTGACGGGCTTTAACGGGTAGTGGTTGCAATGTGGATTTGCCAACTACGAATATCTACATGAATTGAATAATATTCAACTTAAATGTAACAAAATTCGCCTATGTTGAGAGTCTGTCTCTCAGATAGATAGAGAAATACATAAATAGATATAAATTTATTGACATCAAAATACAAAAGTACTTACACAAGTCGAAGATCAAACACAGATATATGTAAACAAACGCATCACGAAAAAATTTGTAACAAATTAGTGTATAAAATGACGGTAAAATATAAAATATTATTATAAAACCCTTCTTCTTCTTGCCGTGGTTCTAAAATCCATCATTTTACCCCGATCTCCTTTAACCACAATGGTTTTAACTCTGCTTCCTGCAAGCATCTTATGCCAAGTAGTTCTTCCGCATCGTTTTGTAGGTTATTCGTTTTATTGGTAAGAGTTCACGTTTCACAGCCGAAGGTAACAACTGGGTCTTATTAAACTTTTGTATATAGCAACTTTGGCATATCTTTGAATTAGCTTGGATTTTATGGTTTCGGGTAGTGCATAGAACTCTCTGTTTTCTTTCATAACACAGCCTCACAAAAAAAATATTCTGATCTAGGGGTCTGACAATGTTTATTACATGTTTTTGGGGTCACTGAATCCGAATTCGAGACCTATTTAACACCATCACATCAGAATTTTGCCATAACCTCAAAAACCCATAATTTCAGCTAAGAATGAAATTGTAATCTAAAAACCCAAGCAAATCCCATAAGCCGCATAACCAAAAATCTATCAACTCCAATAGCCACGTATGTCAGACATTTAATTTGATATGTACTCGTTCCTGTCAGGTCTCCCAAAAATGGTCTAATTCCATTACACCAGGTAACGCCAATGCCGACGGTACAATGATTTGAAAAACTAACGCTAGATAAATAAACGTAAAAATATAGACTTTTAGGCTGAAGGTGTTTTTAGGACACACCAGTATGTTTCAGGTGCTTGAATTGTGCGAGAAAAGGTGGAATGACCAGATTTATGCGGTCTCATTCACCTTACTATTATAAAACCCTTCTTCTTCTGCTTCTTCTTGCCGTGGTTCTACAGTCCGTCATTGGACCCCGATCTCCTTTAGCTACCATAATCTCTCGCTGCTTCCTGCCAGTTTCTTATGCCAAATAGTTTTTCCGCATCGTTTTGTACGTTATCCGTTTTCTTGGTAAGGGTCCACATTTCATAGCCCTAGATGACAACTGGTCTTATTAGACTTTTGTATATAGCACCTTTGGCGTCTCTTTGAATTAGCTTGAATTTCATAGTTTCGTGTAATGCATAGAACTCATTGTTCCTTTCATAACACAAACACACACAAAAAAATTCTGATCTGGGGGTCTGACCATGTTTACTACATTTTTTGAGGTCACTGAATCCGAATCCGAGGTCTATTTAACCCCATTATATCATAATTTTGCCATAGCCCCAAAAAGCATATAATTTCAGCTATTAAATGCATATAACCCTGAGAATCTGAAAACCCAAGTTCTTGAACCCCATAACCCACATAACCAAATATCTATCAACTCCAATAACCACGTATGTCAAACATTTAATTTGATGTGTACTCGTATCTGTCAGGTCGCCCAAAAATACTCTAAGTCTATGCACATTCATTCAATATCAGTGATAAATCTACGTATTTTGGTACGTAGTTCCAGAAAATATTTTCTTTCAAAGAATTCAAAGCACAGGTTCTATTCAGAGCGATTATATCAAACAATAAACAGCCCTTTTAAGGGCTACATGATGTACAGAATCCGATCGTGCAACCTACCCGCGGTGTACATCAGGTAACGCCGATGCCAACGGTACAATGATTTGAAAAACTGACACACTAGATGAATAAACGTAAAAATAGACTGGATGTGTTTTTAGGACACGCCAGTATGTTTCGGGTGCTTGAATTGTGCGAGAAAAGGTGCAATGACTAGAGTTATGCGGTCTCGTTCACCTTGCTACCTAAATGTGTGAACTCTTGTACTACCTCTTTGTTATTTTCGCTAATATTCCAGATCTGTCCTAACCTTCTTTCTATTCTAGCTACCATTGACTTTATTTTATGGACTTTCCCTTCCCTTCCCTGTGCTTTTTCTTTCATCTGTCCATATTTCTCCCTAGTTGGTCATTTCGATTTTCCAACTCTAACAATATGATCTACGTACACTATTATTTGTTGCTTCAATTACCTCTTTCATTGCTACGTTGAATAGTATGGGCCCCAGTCCATCTCCCTGTCACAGTCTTTGCCTAACTCCAAATTTCTCCATTGTTAGCTGTTGGATCTTGATTTTTCCTTTCTAGTTGCACAATGGCGTGAGTGTTAGGTTTATTAGTTTTAACGGTATTCCTGCTTCCTCTATTGCAAGGTATAGTACTTCTCTACTTATACTGTCATAAGTTTGATTGAAATAAATGACATTTATTCATGCTATATTCCAAACTTTTCCCCATTATCTGGCGGTCTGTGAAAAGTTGTCTATGGTTGATCTCCCTGATAGTACCCTAGACCTTCTTCCACAAAGGGGGTTATGCTTTATCGTAGAATTTCTGTGAATATTGTACATTGGAGTTAAATTCCTCTATAGTTTTAGAATGTTAGTTTTCCTCCTTCTTGTATATTGGGTACATTAAGGTTGTGTTCCATTCTCTTGGCATCGCCTCTCTGTGTATCATATTATCACCATCATCTTATGCAGGGCCTTATGAAGTTCTTCACCTTCCTACTTTACGATCTCTGAAGAAATATTGCCTACCCCAGGTGCCTTATTATTCATTAATCGCTATATGCTGCCCACTACTTCCTTTAGCGTGGGTTCTTCTATTATCGGTTACGCTGCATGCTCCGAGTTTTCAAGGATTTTCCCTCCTGAATTTTCACATAATATTCTCTGGACTGGTATACCAATTTCCTGCGTTTATTATGCTCTTGTAGAATTTATATACGGTGTGTCTCACTTTTTACCACTACACCCCAATATCTCGGTCATTTGTTGATCGATTTAGATCCAATTTGGTACACTTCTTGTGTTTCAGATTGTGATTAAAAAACTATTTAATTTTTGTTTCAAAATTAAATACACCTACTATATCAAAATAAATTGGCAAACATTATAGGAATTTATATTAGCGATTAAGATAGAGTTTTTGTTTCTACAGAATCTTGTTCGGCATGACCAAAAACCTCTGCATATCAAGTTTCGTTAAAAAATATTCATTTCTTTGCAAACAAAAACCATATCTAAGATTTCAATAATAATCACCCTACTATTCGAGTTATTTATTGTCGGATATTTACATAACATTGTAGTCGCGTAATAATGACGCTAATTAACCATTAGGACACATTTTTTCTTTCGTGGCCTATTTTTATAGACTATATTTTTTATGGTACACCAAAAATAAAAATCTATAGGGGTGACGTCTGGTGATCTAGGTGGTCACGCAATTAAAAGACTATTCTTCCAATCCAACGCATAGAGAAGTTGTTATTCAGCCAATTTTTAACTGTTATTGCACTATGAATAGAGGCACCATCTGGTTAGAAATAGAGGTTTTATTGTACGACTAAAGGTAAATTTTTAACGGTATCTCGAAATTCATGTGTTAGAAAATGTAGGAATCTCACACTATTTAAAGTGTCATCAAAGAAAAATGGTCCAATCAAGGTCTCATTTAAAATTCCACACCAGACATTTACTTTTTTGGAGTATTGCCGTTTACAATTTATAACCTGGTATGGTTATACCGTTGGCCAATGCATTTAGTTTTGCGATGAGGCTACGCCATTTGTTGTAAAAGTAGCCTTATCACTGAAAATAATTTTTTCAAAAAATTTGTGTCATTTAAAACAAACCCTGTGTCCAGAAGCAATATTCCAATCTCCTCTCTTCGTCTCCTTTTTCCATAGTGTGTAAAAACTTCTATGGTTTTAAATTATCACGTTTAAGACACCCCCAATTTTATTTATGTCTACATTCAAGTTTAGAGATAAATCTCTGACACTAACACGTGGTTCAGCATTAACAGCATTTAATTTTATTTGATCCAATGAACGATCGACAACGTTGTATTTTTTTGGCTCTAAGTTTGGATACATCTCCAGTTCTATTAAATATTCTATTAATTGAGCCAACCGCGGTATAGTGAATCTGTGAGCGTTCTGGATGTCTCAAATTGAAGATACTTTCTGCATCTCTATAAGAGTGCACACTGTCACCAACAATTCTTATTATTTCAATTGTATCAGCAATACTTAATTGTTGTGCAGCCATGTTTAACTTTATTTTGACGTTCGATACAATTGCCAAATCTATTCCAAATTACTCCATGTTAACAAAAACACTGATATATAAAGTAAGTATTTTAAAAAATAGCTACCAATTTTCAACTATTCATTTCATAATAGTATTTTGGATAAAAAATGGGTCCTAATGCTTAATTAGCGTTAATATTACACAACTACCAAGTTATGTAAATATGCGACAATAAATAATTCTAATAATAGGGTGATTATTATTGAAATTTTAGAAATGATTTTCTTTTGTAAAGTAATGAATATGTTTAAGCGAAATTTGGTATACAGAGATTTTAGGTCATACCGAACAGGATTCTGTAAAGACAAAAACCCTATCCTAATCGCTAATGTAAATTCCTAATTTTTGCCAATTTCTTTTGATCGCAGTAGGATTATTTAACTTCGAAAAAAGAAAAATTTAAATAACTTTTTAATCACAATCTGAATCACAAGAAGTATACCAAATTTGATGTAAATCTATCAACAAATGGCCGACATATTGGGTTGTAATGGTGAAACATGAGACACATTATATATACATAAAGATACTAAACTATTCTTTGACGCAGAAACAAAATTTTAAGTCATCAGTCCAATTCAGAAAAAATTATTTTGTACCTAAATATATCGTTGAGAATTACGAAGTTTTATATTGTCATTTTATTTTCTTTTGTCTGTTCTGGGGTCTCTTTATAAATATCTGCGTGTTGATATATATTTGACTACAATGGAAGAGTCACGAGACGGAATGGGATAACTTTAATCTTTTATTTGTCAGTTTTTATATCTCAATAAAAAGAAATAATTTTGTCACTGACCCGGCCGGCGGCACAGAAGTACAGCCCGATGCCAAGACCCGATCACTAGGAATGAAAATGAAATCGAATTGTCCTTACAATTAGTGTTCGATCTCGAATTTCTAGGCTCATAATAGATAAAAAACACTATTCTGTCGGCGGGCAGGAAGGACAGATATTAAGTTTTGTGTAAAGTGGGAAGCAACGCTTACCCGAGGGGTTATAGCATGGAGCAAAACAACATATCATACGATACAAATATGAAGAATAATCAATACTATACAGAATTAACGTAAATATAAAATAGAGGTACATCATAGAGACTGAAATAAAATAGATACACATATACACAAATTTACATACATGAATACATAGGAATACCTACATATATGTACATATACATACATACTACACATACGTACATATATATCTATATTTATTTATTTTTTTACTTACTTCTGATTTTATCATAGGATACAATATGAATAATAATTAATACTATACAGAATTAACGTAAATAAAAAGTAGTTGCTAGGTTCATCATAGATACGGAAATACGAAAAAAATTAACTTTATACTAATTTACAAACACATATACCATATACACAAAAATACATACATATATACACATAAGTAAGTACTACAAATAAATTTAGGAGCAAAAACGCGTGAAAACATGAACATATGATATACGCCAAAATCATAGAATAAGTTGTATACAGATAGACTAGAAGCAATTTTAGGTATAGTGCGGGAAAAGAAAATTGAGAGGGGGGTGCGAGGTGAGACGCTAAGAAGGCAGGCCCGGACTTAACTATATTGTGTACGTATGTCTGTTTACGCTTTTAAAGGACCACGCAATTTTCTTATGGAAAAGTGACCTGCGTTAAATTGGTTGAAATTTTGATATGTTGTGTATCCCATCTCTCTGATCAAATGTCTCAATTGGCACAAATTGACAAACTTTCACAGTCTTGAGATAAAGCTTGCTAAAGTAAGAATTATCGTTTATTTGAGGTGTATGGGTCTGGGTTAAATCAGTACTCCTTTTTTTGCTTCTAGGGTCTCACAGTGGTTTGAAAACACCTCATAACTGTCATGGTTTATTTATTGAAATATTACATCATATAATCTCAAACGTCGTCACGTCATATGACGCCATAGCATGTAATATCGTGTCATAGAACATCATGATTTAAATAACATTCTTTTCTCTTACTTCTAGGTGCTCAGATCACAATAAAATTCAAAGTGACCACTATGAGGTTCTGTGACACGACATGACCTGCTATGACGTCATATGATATGATAAGACAATCAATTATATTGTTTAGGTGTTATTAAACAAATCTGAGACATTGATGCATTTGATACAGAGATAGGATACACAACATATCAAAAATTCAACCAATTTAACGGAAGTCACTTTTCCATAAGAAAATTGCGTTGGCTTTTGTTGTCTGGGCTCAGTTTAGCTGGCAACAATTTACACTACTGACTATACAGTAGTTACAGTATCCTAGTTCACTTAATATTTGAGTAAATTGTTACTACCTAGCAAGAACCACGGGGAGGTATGAGCATATCTTGCCATGATAGGATGGGTAAAGAATATTAGTACAGGATAAAGAAAATTATACAAAAAAATAAAAGTAAACCTCTAAAAACAAAAAAAATTTAAAATAGTAACAGTAAAAAAATATATAGGTATCCTCAAAATAAATAAAAAAAATAACAATAAACGTCTAAAAACAAAAAAAAAACTTAAAATAGTAACAGTAAAAAAATATATAGGTATTCTCAAAATAAATTAAAAAATAACAATAAACCTCTAAAAACAGAAACTAAACTCGAAATAGTAAATTTTCGTAAATAAAATATGTATTCTCCAAATAAATAAAATTAAATATAGTTGAATTCTTTAAATAAATAAAAATAGATTAAAATACTTACGAACACACAAAATGACATAAATAATAAGCTTGATATCACGATCACTATCATTGAACACAAAAACGGACACAAATAATAAACTTATATATATCACTACCACTGCTTCAATCACAAGTCATCACAATCACTTCTTCCTCAGAATCCTGTGCGTTCTCCCCCTCTTCTTCATTTTCAGATGATGAACTATCCTCTTCTAAATTTATAATGAATTTATTTTCACCATTTTTATTAAATTCACAAAGTTTCAAATAATCATCCTCAATTCTAATCACTTTGGCAATTCTCTTTTCCCAATCTTCCTTGGTAATTTTGGACACTTCGTTTTTAATTAACTCTATCACTTTTTTGTCGAATTTTGGAAAAGTATTTCCTTTTCTGATATTTTTTTTCAATTTTCCCCAAATCAATTCTATTGGGTTGAAAATACAATAATATGGTGGTAATCTTAAAACTTTGTGGCCAAATCTTTCAGCTATACTGTCTATAACATAATTCTTCTCAAATGTTTTCGTATGAAGGACTTCCAACAATTCTGCTTTAGTATAACTGTCCATATAATATAGGTCGTGATCCGTTAAAAAAATTTGCAACTCCAATTTAGTCGAACTCTTATTAGGAATTTTATATAATTCTCTTGAATGGTACTTCGCATTGTCAAGAACAATAACACTATTTGGCTTTAATTTTGGAATTAGAGTATTTTCAAACCATTTTTCAAAAATTACTCCCTCCATATTCTTGTGATAATCCACGTTACACTCTTCCATGTTTTTCCCGCATAGTTTCAATGCATTATCTACCCATCCATCACCTGATCCACAGTGTAATATAACCAATCGAGTCCCCTTATTTGGAGGCAATGACTGTGGTAGACATTTTTTAGTTCCATCAGTCCATCCTTTTTTTACGGTATCGTGAGTGTCATACCAAGTTTGATCTAGGTAATAAATTGTTCTATTTTCCCTTCTGAACTTTTTAATCTCCTCTAGATATGAATGTCGCCAATCCACTATTCGTCTGCTTTCCATAATCGCCACGCGTTTATTAATTGTTTTAAATTTAAATCCAATTTTTTTTCAGCCAGTTCCTTAAAGTTCTTGTCATATATTTCAAAGGACAATCCATTTCCTTTAGTTTTCTGTCTACCACGTCAACAGTCGGGATTTCATTTTTCTGATATGCATCATAAATTACATTTTTTAAAAGTTTTGCTATTAATGGATCTAAAATTTTTGATATACCAGCGTCGCAACGTTGCTTTCTTTCGGTAACACCTGTTTTCACTAGTTTGTACAATGTGGAATAGGGAACGTGGGTTAAAGATTCTGCTTCCCTTAATATATCTAAATCACGCAAGTTAAAGTCATTAGTTTGTCGCTGTAAAAGAGTATTATACACATTTAAACAAATTTGTTTCCCGTCACTGCTTAAATGCCGTTTTTTTCTCCCTTGAAACTCATTTGGAATTTTATTTCCTTTATCACGGAAATCACTATAACTGTCACTTTCACACTCACAATCACTCGATCGACTCATTTTTGTAATATATAAGTTACATACCAGCAAAAAGACAAATATAAACTAATGTATTAATTGCACTTACACCCGTACACTCCGCCGTATATGAAAGTAAACTAAGTCCGCCTCTGAAGTACCATATCTCACATGTCGTTCGTGCTAGTTGGCAAACAACACAAGCCTGACCTTCTCTCTCATTCTAATGCACGCGACATATAAGACGTAAAACATGATGTGATACAAACAGCTATGCGTTATGCATAGCCACTACCCTCTCTATTCCCCACTACGTCTGTGACCGTTTTCATTTATCGTTTTCCTCTACAATACCTAGGCAATTATAAGACCATAACTGCCCATAAGTATATGTTTAAAATGTTTAGGTTAAAAAAATAAATTATAAAGAGTATAATTTAGATACTGAAAACGACGTGAAAGGCTTTATATATTAAAGAAAACTTGTGATAGAGCACTTTTAACTTTTTACAAAATTTGAGCAAATGAGTTATAATTATCTACAACACGCAATCTACAGACACTACTGAATTTTTTTTATTGCTTATTATTATGATAGAATTTAGGTCCTAAATAATTCATAAACTTTTTATTTATGTTCTTTCTATTTATTGGTATGGTTAAGTGTTGGTTTATTCTATTTCGAGTGACATAGCAATGATTAATATATTGTTTAACTTTTGTGTGCTTGTGTACAAAACAGCAAGTTGAAATGATGAATAAATTATGAACATTGCATATTTTATCAGTGTATAATAAATTTGTCGAATGTAGCCTATTTTGTTTTGAAATAATTTTCAGTATTGTATTTTGTGCCACCAATAACGGTTTTAAAGTATATTATATTGTGCCATAGCGAATAAGAGACTCAACCAATGTTTAACATACTGTTAGGAACGGGTTTTGACTTAAGAATTGCCTTTAAATATAAAATTTGTTTATAAGGCACCTAATTCTTTTTGTTAAGTATGTTACATGACATTTTGGGTTTTGTTCAATAACAATATCTAACTACTTGGTACTTGTGATCTCCATTATTCTATCATTTAAGTTGTCTAGTTTCATGTTGTTATAATCAGGACGATTTGCAGATGTTATAGAGAAAGCAATGCAATTTGTTTTACTTATGTAACGATAGTTTCTAAGTATCTATCCAACCTTTTACTTTTTTGACTCCTGATTTTACTCGATCCCTTGTGCCACCCAAGAAGTTCCACTAAAAATTAGCACAGTATCATCTTCATATGAAATGACTTTATTAGTAATGTTTATATTCGTTAAAGAAGTAATATATGCATTGAAGAGTATTAGTCCTAATGCCGTACCCGGCGGCACACCAATATGTACCATTTTTTGGATCACTTACTACGTTTCTAATTTTAACACACTGAGTTCTATTTGTTAAGTAGGATTTAAATAATTTCAGCACGATACCCCTAACCCCATAGGATTCAAGAACATTAAGATGTTTCTCATGAGTTACTGTGTCGAAAACCTTAGCTAAATCCAAAAAGACAGCTAACATCGTTTGCTCTTATCAATGTTATCTGTTACCTCCTATTTTACTTCACACATCTCATCGGTTATTAAACTCAGATTCTAAAGCATATGCCCAATGTTGCCCAAAATCGGTATTTCTTAAACATTTAGCCTCATTTATCCGGAAACTTGACATGTTGGTAAAATTCGGGAAAAGATTAAATTCGAAAAATTACGTAGAAAACGATGATTCGTTATCTATCATTGGAAACTTATTGATCCGTGATTTAAATGAAAAACGTCGGAACTGCAAGCATTAGATATATTTGATGTAAATTTTCGAATAGTTTCAAGAGTAAACAAGGTATGTGTAGTACACTTAATAGCTTTCTTGTTGTACACTTTTATTTGAAATATTCTTGTACAACGTCAATGTTAAAGTTCAGTAACATACTATTTCATTATTTTTCTCTCATAATTCTGTGGGTAGCTCTCACTTTTGCTTGATCATAATGATTGAGGATATAATATTTTCCCATACGCAAAGTATTCTCTTTTCAATAACATATGTGTTTCCGATAAGAGATTCGAATAGCTTGTGGCGTATAGCACTTTAAGATAATTTCTTACAGTGAATACTAATTCACACTTTACTATGTTATACAGGCTGTCCATTTTATCAGAGCACTCGAGAATATCTCACTTAATATCGATCGTGCAAAAAAAAATATTTTTGCGAAAATTGTGCCGATTTATATAACCTATAAAATGGTTTAAAGACATTTGAAATCCATGGCCTACTTTAAGAGTTATGGCGGAAAATATCTAGGCCAAATATCTCCGTTATTTGAAGAGATACGAGAAAAATTGTAAGGCGAAAATTTTTTGCAAATCAGAGTGTTTCAACTAGGTTTTATCTATTTTTTTTCAAAACCGCTGTATTTGAGATTTACTCTTCAGGCTGTTAAAAAAATTATATTGAAACGGGCGGGAAATGGCGCCTAGAGTATTTTCCTCCCTTTTCAACGATATATCATGTGCCATATTTATTCATTGGTACTACGTTAGTAATTATAAAAACATTTTTTTAAAACTAATAATTTTTTTTTAACAAGCACTATACTTGCCGTGGAAAAGTATGATTAAATAAAACGATAAAATAATTCAATAAGTTGTTCAAATCTTTGCTATAATAAAACATTAACACAATTAAGAAGATTAAAGTAAATTCAGGTAACAAAAACAAAATAATAATCAAGAAAGCAACATGGAGCAATTATGGAAAGAGTATTCCCAGTTATGCCAATGTAAAGAGGTCCTCCATAAAAGCGTCACTCCTTGCTCAGAAAGTTAAAATGTCTTTACCAATTAATTTAAGTATAATATCCATTTGTTTGTATTTCATGATTTCACTATTATTTCAATTATTTTAAAATAGTTGGCTATGAACAAACTTGACAATTTAATTTTGTGACAGATCATCTCAGTTAATACTTAAACTCTCACTCAATCACACTTGTTTAAGAATTTAGAATTTTCAAAAATGATTTTCACTCACATTGATCGTTATAATATATATTCGTTACATTTTGCCACTGCAATTTTAACACTGGATTAGCGGCAGTAGAATATAGAAACAGATTTCCATAAGCGCTGCAGCCGAATAAAACTGTTCAGAAAATTAACTACGAAACTGAAAAATAATAGTTCATTTTTAAAGAAGACAAGGTTGAACAGTGTTACTGATAATGTAAATAAGGCAAACCGAGTTATTAATTATGTAAGAAATAAAAATACAGAAAATTTGGAAACATCATTAAGAGAAATTCAAATTGCTAGAAAAATTTTAAAGAAAAATGGTTACCGGTGTTATAAAGCCAAAAAAGTTCACAATTTACAAGCGGGGGACAAACCAAGGAGGACGAGGTGGCTTGTAGGTGGCTGTTGGAAAAGAAGCGTGCCGATACATTAATATGTAGTAGTAAAATACTTTGGTCCGACGAGGCAAATTTTTCCAATAATGTATTTTTTAATCGCAATATTCATTGCAAATGGACTTCTGAAAATACACACTGGCATAGACCGACTGGATTTCAAAATCGTTTTTCAATAAATGTGTGGATAGGTATTTTAGGCACCAATTTAATACGTCCTTATTTTTATGATGGTCACCTCAGTGGTCAAAGGTACCTAAACTTTTTGAGAAATGAATTTAATGAATTATTAGATGACCTACCTTTAGAGAATCGACACAACTTTCAATATTTTCGACAAGATGGAGCTCCTCCCACAATTCCCGGATTTACCTAGATTATTTAGATGAAATTTTGCCTCAACATTGGATAGGTACCAATGGATTTATTCGATGGCCCCTCGTTCTCCAGATATAACCCCAATGGTTTTTTTTATATGGGGGTATATTAAAGATAATGTGTTTTCGATGACACCGCAAAATGTAGAGGACCTAAAAGCTCGAATTCGGCAGGCATGTATTAAAGTTACCCCCGAAATGCTGAGTAATGTTTTAAATGCAGTGGCTCGCCGCGCTCGATTGTGCATAAGAAATCGCGGTGGACACTTTGAACACTTGATATGATATCTTAAAAATTATTTTGAGGATTAGATAAACATTAATGTTCTGTGTGCTATATTCTTTTCATTATTAATTTGTTTTTGTTACCTGAATTTACTTTATTCTTCTTAATTGTGTTAATGTTTTATTATAGCGAAGATACCAACTTATTGAATTACTTTATCGTTTTATTAATCATACTTCTCCACGGCAAGTATAATGCTTGTTAAAAAAAAATATTGGTTTTAAAAAAATGTTTTTACTAATGTAGTACCAATGAATAAATAGGGCATGTGATATATCGTTGAAAAGAGAAGAAAATACTCTATTTAATGGCGCCATTTACCTCCCGTTTCAAAATAATTTTTTTAACAGCCTGAAGAGTAAATCTCAAAATACAGCGGTTTTGAGAAAAATTAGATAAAACTTCGTTGAAACACTCTGTTTTGTAAAAAATTTTCGCCTTAGAATTTATCTCGTATCTTTTCAAATAACGAAGATATTTGACCTGGACGTTTTCCTCATGTTCGTTATTTTTCGCCATAACACTTAAAGTAGGCCATGGATTTCAAATATCTTTAAACCATTTTGTACGTTATATAAATCGGCACAATTTTTGTAAAAATAATTTTTTTTGTACGACCGATATTAAGTGAGATATTCTTGAGGGCCATGATAAAATGGATAGCCTGTGTAATCAATATCTTACATTCCATTTAACTAATTCTCAACCAAATTCTGTGGTTCCAAATTTCAATCAATATTCACAAAATATTTTGCATTTTAAACATTTATTTACGGCCTGTTAGCTGATTAATCTTATTGAAAATATTTTTGATTAATATCAAACACGGAAGGTGTAACATGAGCAAACCTAGCAGCCTGCTAATTACCTGAGAATTTATAATTAAGCTTATTTACGCAAGTCAACTTCAGATACTATAAATAACTGCTTATACATCTTTGCTTTCCCAATTTATACCACCTAATCCTTTCAAGAAAAGTTCAACTTCCCGCTTGAAGAGAAAGGTAGGAGATAAGCGAAATATATTTAGGAGATACCGCACACGTTAATAAGCGAATAATTTAAAGACCTGAATCTTATTAGTTCCCACCAGACCAGGTTGCAATAAATAACGAGTGGTGGAGTATTTACACAACAACTTGTTCAGGAAGTTAAATTTATTACAATTAAATTTATTGGGTAATTGCATCTTGAAAATGTTCGTGAAGCCTGGCTTAAAGGAAACTAATTAAAATAATAAATTTGCAATGCTGATACATAGGGATTAGATAATTAGCGTCAAGATATATAAATTCAGGTTTTTCCAACCAAAAGTAGCCACTTCGAATAATAATAATAATAAAATATTTATTCATTGTAAGACTGTTACCTGGCCTATGTCCATTTACCAACTTTATAAAAAAAAACTATACTGCGTCCGAAAACTCTAGTCAGTAGAGCCACGGGCGTGCGGATTTACGAGTTTTGTAAATTGCCTAATATAATATGTTTATGCTGTTAACTATTTATTTTCCTTAAATTTGGAGAATATTGGCGAATAACTGTAATAGCTGTAATATATTTGTATATCATCCGCGTGGAGTTGCATATTACAATAGTTGGGTATATTTTGCAAATCAGAGGTAAATATACTAAAAAGGAGGGAATCCAGAACTGAGCCTTGGGGTACGACAGATATTAAGTCTTTCGGCTGACCAGTAGGGTTATTTAAACTATCGATTTGTCGTCCATTTTTCAGCTGTGATTCCATCCATGCTAAGAGATTATTAGAAAGTCCGCAGTCTTTTAATTTACTAATCAGAATGATCAAGTCGATGGAGTCAAAAGCTTTAGACATATCTAGTAGTACTAGGGACGTACTTTTTGATTGATCTATGGCGCCGAGAATATCGTCTACGCAGTGGTGGTACTATGCTTTTCCCGGAAGCTAGATTGATTAGGTGGCAGTATACTATTTGTCGTTGCATAATTCGCGAGTTGTTCATATAGTGCAGCTTCTGCATTTTTCAGAAGTACTGATAATAGACTTATTGGACTTAGATCATTTACATTATCCGGATCCCGCTTTTTTGGTGTTGTATTTATGATGGATGTTTTCCACGAGGATGCAAGACTGCCCACTTCGAATGAGGTATTTATTACATATATGAGGGGCTCTGAGATAGACGAAAGACTTAACTGCGCCATTTTTCCAGAAATACCATCTGACCCCGTAGTATACGGTTTCTGTTTTTTTTTATCAGTTTTTAATTGACCTCGGACTGAACTGGATTGTATTCAGATCGTAGTGATTCAGAAATTGAAGAATTGTTGAAAGTTGCGAGATAATTGTGTAATCAACTTCGGGACATGGGATGAAGTCTACAAAATGATTATTAATTAGATCAGGGCATTAAATTTATCTGGTAAATTGATCATTGGTGATTTGTTTATAACTCCTTGGCTTTGTAGAGTGTTCGATAGTTTTTTTGAGTCTGACTTATATTCAAATAATTTTGTTTTAAAATATGCTTTCTTTTCATTTTTTATGGCGTTTGTTTAGAAGTTTCTGAGCTGACAGTAGTATTTACTATGCGATTGTAATTGAGATTTTTTATATCTATTTCATGGATTAATTTTCAAGGTTTCATGTGTTCTAAATTTTGTGTGAATCAGGGCACGCTAGGTTTTTTATTGCGTCTCTATTGAGTAATTAAGGTCGCATGCCTATCAAATAAATCTACTAGGTTGTTATTAAAATATTCCACTTTTTTGTTTATATAACATTCCAGTCGATCTCATTCAAGTCATTTTGGAAGGATTCAGTATGAAGATTTTTGTATGAACGAAATGTAATTATGTAAGTAACTGCGTAGTTATATAAACGCATATGTTATTATTATTATTATTATTATTATTAGTTATTAACCTAGGCGCACCTGTGAATGCACCTTTATTATATTGAATGGTGTCGCCCCTCACATGTCTCGTTCGTGTAACTTCATTGTAAATACTTCCATTAGTCATTAAGATAACACTGTTATTTGCCCAGTCATATCATAAATTTTCAGTTAGTATATAGAGATATTAGCAACGGATCAAAATTAAAATTTAAAATCATCATAACTTTAGAGATAGAAATTTTCTAGGAAATTGGTCAAACATGTTCATCGCATTTTTAACGTAGTATCTGTATGCCTGTATTTATCCCTCTAACACACACAGCCACCTCAAAAAATTCAAAAGCAAGGAGGTTCGAGTGTTACATCATTTGAAATACCTTCCATTTCTCTACATAACACCCCCCTGGTTTC
This sequence comes from Leptura quadrifasciata, assembly GCA_963675555.1. Lineage (NCBI taxonomy): Eukaryota > Metazoa > Arthropoda > Insecta > Coleoptera > Cerambycidae > Leptura > Leptura quadrifasciata. The sequence goes on along the minus strand of OY776676.1, from coordinate 116,168,060 downwards.
GGCATCTTTATAATTGAGGAGCTTTTCTAAACAACGGTTAACAAATAATCGTTTCCTTTGAAAGGTGCCAAATGAATTTGTAGGAATGAAGAATGTATCTGTATAAGATTTCAATACACATGAAATGGCACAATATAAACTAATCTGCTCTCTAAACTCTATTTCTTAAATAACCACGCTGGAAAATCTACCAAACACATTGTCGTTTTTTAAACAGTTTTATTAAGGACTAACAGCTAAGATAATTGTTCTTTTGATTCTCAAGAAAAGCTATGTATATATCGACATGCTTCAAGAGAAATCGTTAATTTAAACGAACGCACATCCGAGTACGTGTAAATCCCTATTAATTAGACTACAGGAGGCCACATCAGCTTTGGTTAAATATTTGAACTGAAATCATACATGATAAATTTACTGCACATAAGCTTGGTTTATAAGTGGCCTGTATTTGAACGTGGCATTTCTGCATAGTGGATATAATAGAACGCTTACGGGCTGACGATGGAGAAGTTTGCATATCTCTCCATGTTTACCCATAGTCTAGTCTCTTCGGATACAACATATTACTATTATACTCTTAATACAAGAAAAAAGTGAAAACAAATAAGTACATTTTTATGAAGCACACCAAGTTTTATCCATGTAGTATGTTTATTGCGAATTTAAGGTTTTATTGATGGTTTGAGACAAAAAAGGGGTTTTTCAGCGCGGCAATTCTTTTAGTCGGAAAGCAACTTGAGTGGCTAAGAACAGCTCTCCATTATCTTTGATTCTACGTAAGCCGTTACGGACGCAAACAAATAGGAATCGACAAAGAGGACAAGGGAGAGTATTGAATTAACAAAAAATTGAGAATACTTCGATACCAATAAGTTTTAAATGGTAAAAAATATCACTTCACATGATGTTATTTAGAAAATTTCTTTTATCCTGAAGTTGTAGCCTATATTCTGCCAAATTTTGAAAACAATACATGTGGCCGTTTAGGCATAATAGAATCAAATAATGTTCAAAAAAGCTTTGTCTCTTATGCGGATTTTCAACTTTAAACCCTCACATCCTCATTCAAAGTTCTGCCAAAGCTAACTAATTTCATTGTTTTTTTCCTTTCTCACCGACTTGCTCAAAAACCAAGCCGGAAATGAAAAAAAATTGTCTTAAAAAGTTGTCGTCATATGGTTATAGTTTTATTTTTTAAGGAAGGGAAAAAAAATATGTTTTTTTAAACATATCTAGTTATAGTGAATATAAACTAAAGTAAGTAATTTAATTTGTCCGGCCGATAGCTGCGTTGATTAAGGCGCGAGGTGATAATCGCGATTAATCACACGGGTATGGCGCCACCGGGTTCGAGTTCCGGCTCCGGTATTGGCATTGTCGGATGAAATGTTTGTATGTCCGCGTTCTTTCAATGTATAACCCTCTTCCGCACAAGCCTCTGGCTTCTGGAATTGGGAGGTTGTCTAAATTCTGTGTTGTCTATTTATTTTATTTATTTATGAACGGATTAGGCAGGGAAAATAAACAAGAAGTTAGGTTCCATTAAAACAACCTTGTGAGTGGGACAAGAAAGCAGGAAAAAGAAAATATTGAGAGGTGAAGAGTTTAACAGAGGTATTGCGAGGAAAGAAAAGTGAAGAGAAAAGAAAAGAGAAAAGAGAAAAGAGAAAAGAGAAAAGAGAAAAGAGAAAAGAGAAAAGAGAAAAGAGAAAAGAAAAGATAATATAGAAGAGTGGGAGAATACGACAATTACTATAGAATAGAATATAATAAAATAATGGTTCAGGGTCCAACGCCCCTTTTTTAAAGTGATTACTAACCGACTAAATTTTCGTAAGTGGCTTCGTTTTGACGAGTCTTCCATTTTTTCACTCTGCGAAAATACTCGGTAGAGGTATTCAAAGTTCTACCTACGCAATTGCTAAACATATTGATCCTGGAACTGACACTTTCATGGCGTAGGAAAACCTGCCAGAAAATTTGTAGGGCAATTTGATCATTCGATTTCAAAAATATTAATTAAAGAATAGTGTAAAAATCAGTCCATTAGTGTAAAAAAAAAACAGGGAGCCGCGACTGCAATGGGTTGGACCGGCGAGTTCCTCTGTCCCCAATATGTATAAATAACGAAGTCTGAAATGTTATTACTAACGGGCTGATTTTAACACTAACACTATCGTTTAATTAGTCCTACGCCATGAAAGTGTCAATTCCACAATCAACATGTTTAGCAGTTGCGTAGAACTTTGCATACCTCGAATATTCGCAGAGAGAAGGAAGTTGGAAAACCCACCAAAATGAAACTACTCACGAAAATTCAGCATGTTAGTAATCACTTTAAAAAAGGGGCGTCGGACTCCCTGACTATAAGTAAAAACATACACATCAAATGTTAAGTAAACCCACATAAAAGAAATATTGCTAACCGGTACATTGAATGCAGGAGGACACATTTTTTTTGAGGGTCTTTCAATGAAATAATATTTCATACTTGGTACATATTTTTTATGTTGATTATTTGATGGAATATGGAATTGGTTGGGAGGGTGGCCAATAAAAATTATTGAACCACGGCACTTAGACCCCACTGTGCCCCTTGTACATCCTCCGTGTAGGCAGACCCTCGCCTGGGCCTCCGACCAACCTAATTTTGCGAAATAGGTTGTGATGCAGCCTAGGAGCATCTCCCTTACGTCGGCCAAAGTAGGCCAACGTTCTCCCAAAATGGATTCTCCGATTGATGAGATGGCAGAACAGTCACAGAGTACATGTAGAACCGTCTCATCTTCTCGTTCACAACCTCTACAGAGAGGTATTTTGCTTAATCTAATATTATGTAGATGTTTCTTTAGCGGACAGTGTCCAGTCTGGATTCCCGTTATAAAACGTAGGTTCCTTCTGAACATTGCCGGGTAGTCCATTGCTGTACTCTTGTTGGGGTATTTTAGTAGCAAGCTGACAGATTCTTGAATTCATTGTGGGTGTTCTGATTATTTGATGTATTTTTAATCGTATTTTTCTATTTCCGTTTTCAACAGTCCAATTGAGTTTATTTGCTTAACGGAGTTTGGAATTTAACAGAATATGCTTATACAGATTTACTTCTGTACCTTGTGTCGTGTCGGTGTGGAATTTTCTATAAGTTTGCGTTTTATTTAAATTGATGAATGACTATATTTTGAAGAAATAGTTGCCAGGTGTCCAATATTTGTGTTTCTTTGAAAGGTAAATCAGTTGGGTATGTGTAATCTTTCTTGTAGATAAAATCCATTTTTGTATACATTTGAGCTTGCTTAAATAATCGTTTGTTACCCCACCCCATACCGTTATCCCGTAGCTAATATGAGATTGCATAAGGGCATAATAAAGGGTTTTTAAATAATGAATTTCAAGTATATCCCCTACAATTTAAATTGGCCCAACATGCATCTAAATATTTTTAATATAAAATCAATTTGATAATTCCATTTTAGGTGATTATCAATAAATATTTCTAAATATTTTGTTTTATCTGAAGCTCTTATTTCTATTGTTTTTTTATTAATTTTGAAACGTAATGTATTATAAGTAGGAAAATTATCACTATATCAACTGAATGGCAAAGATAGTGTTTTTGTAATATTTATGGTTAATTATTTGTTATTAAGAAAATTTATTATATTTGCAAAATCTAGTTCTCTCGTAAGTGTTTAGTTGTGTGTAATGCAATAGATGGCAGGACAAATAAAGTCTCGTCGTTACTTACGCATAGAAATTCAGTTTACATACATACAATAATTAATGCTTTGTAGATTTGTTTTATTTATATTTAAAGAGCCTATTAGTTCCTTCTTTTTGTCTTAGTTTTGCGGTTTAGTTGTATATATATGCAACACTAGATGCATCAAAGGAAATCCGTCTATCTATGTCATGATCTATGCCTAGGTAATTGCAGGGGTATATTCCGGGCGCCATCTACTGGATTAAATAGAAACCAAGCACTTATGAAGGCGTCGATTATCATGGCAAGTGCCGTGTTGGAAGTAGAGGAAGTTAGCCGTAGGTCGGTCTCCCCCCACCACTGACCTTGACCTTGACCGTGCACCTGTGGTCCGTTCCTTCAAGGCCACGGTGGCATCGTAGGTTCGCATAGCATATACCGTGACCTTGACCTTGGACGGCCGCAGTGCGTTTCGACTTCAAGGGCGCAGTGTTGCTGTTACCCAGAACGATCACTTGCGGTGACCTTGGCCTTGGCTAACACTATTAGAGAATGCAAGGACGGAGCTTCCTCCTTGCCACGCAACTCGTAATGTGCCGTGGTTTGATATTTTGTGACGTAGTATATCTTTTCTATAAAAGAGTGAAAGGAGTTAATATGGGATCATTCTTAACGTCAATTTCCTAGAGTAAAGAAGCAAATATGTATTCGTGCAGTTTTTGTGGTGCAAGCTTCACTCGCAGTGACAATATGCGACGTCATCAGAGGGAGGCGTGTAACAGTTTAAATGGTAATGGACCGCCAGCAAAGAAAGTGAAATTGGATTCGAATCCATCAACATCGGTAATTATGCAGACGTGTTATAGCTGTAATGTGACTTTAACAACTAACCAAATGAAGTCTCATAAAAGAACACTACAACACAGAACAAATTCATGTGTACGTTTGATGGATGGTACAGAAATTGTTCGCAGTGCTTTCAAATATAGAATCATAACATACCGAGTGCATAGTGATAATGAGAAACTGGACTATATAATATTTTTCAACGAAATTCGACATAAAATATTGAATTTACTAGAAGAAATATTATTACTTCATAAAACTGTGAAAGTAAACATGGAGACATTTGCCAGCTATATATTACAAGCACAAGAAATAGCTGAAATTAAATCGTTTAATACGTGTAATAAAATATTGGATCAAGGTGTGGATTTAAACATTGCACTCGACACTTTTATAGACATGATGGTTGCGCAAACTACTGAGTTCCAAGAGCGTGATTCTGGTATGTAAATATCTTCTGGTATGTGGAATAACAATTGACATTTTTTTTTTTATTTTTAGGGTGGGCCCTCGAACAAATAAAATTTGTTGAAATTAATATAAACAAGTACAGTCCAATGGGTGGTTCATCATATATCAAGTTACCAAAGTTCATCGCAAATAAGAAGGCCGTAGTGAATATAGAAAACCAGGACCAATACTGTTTTGCTTGGGCAGTCACTTCAGCATTGTATCCTGCAAATGGTGGTACATCTCAAATGTCATCTTATCCACATTATTCAAGAGTTCTAAATTTGACAGGTATGAATTTTCCAATGAAATTGAGAGACATTTCAAAATTTGAGGAATTGAATAATATATCTATTAATGTGTATGGGTTAGAAAAGAAATTCGAGAATAATAAAGTAAAATATGATGTTGTCGGACCTTTGCGTTATTCTCAGAAGAAACTACGTATTCATGTTAACTTATTATTAATTTCCGCGGAATGTGATCAGAATCATCATTGTAAATCGGATTGTGCTAAAACTCACTATTGTTGGATAAAAAATTTATCTGGATTAGTATCAAATCAAATATCCGCTCACGGACATAGAAAATATTTTTGTGATGGGTGTTTGCTGTATTTCTGTAACGAACGTCAGCTAATGTCTCACCAAACAAATGATTGTAATCATATTTACACTACAACACCATCGACACAATTTCGGGTTGATAAATATGGGAAACGTGTACCGGAAAATATATTAAAATTTGAGAATTTTGACAGACAAATGCAAGTACCATTTGTAGTATATGCAGACTTTGAATCCATTTTGAAACCGATAAATACTTGCGAGCCAAATCCTGAACGCTCTTATACCAACAAAACGTTTATTCATGAACCTTACTCTTTCGCGTATTACATAAAATGTTCCTTTGATAATAGCATTTCTAAATTTGAACTATATCGCGGATCTGATGCAGCAAAAGTATTTGTATCATGTATAGAGGCTGATTTAAGGGAAATTTATAATAGATATATGAAAGATGTAATCCCCATGTCCCCGCTTACAGCGATAGAAAGAGAAAATTTTGACAATGCAACCATCTGTGGTATATGTGAGAAGCCTTTTGCAGAAGGTGATATAAAGGTGAAAGATCATTGCCACTTAACTGGTAAGATACGATTCGGTGCCGCGCACTCGATCTGTAATTTAAATTATAAACTACCAAATTTTGTACCTATCATATTTCACAACATGAGTGGATACGATATTCACTTATTTGTAAAAGAGTTATGCGCTCATAAAGATAAAGTTGACGTAATACCACAAAACAAAGAAAAATATATATCTTTTACAAAACATCTTTACATGCATGATTACGTTACTGACAAGGGGGAAACAAAAAATAAATATTTGCGGTTACGTTTCATCGATAGTTTTAAATTTATGTCAGCATCACTACAAAATTTAGGGGAAAATTTAAATGAAGGTCAAATGGTGACAATGAAGAACTTTTTTACCGATAATGCAAAATTTATTTTAATGCGACGGAAGGGTGTATTTCCATATAGTTTCGTAGATAACTTAGAGAAATTAAATAATCGTGTTCTACCCACCAAGCAGGAATTCTATGACAGCCTAAATGAAACACATATATCAGATGACGATTATGAAAGGGCTAAAAATGTGTGGGAATTGTTTGAGTGCCAGAGTTTGGGTGACTATTCAGACCTGTATTTAAAATCAGATGTCCTTCTTTTGTGTGACGTATTTGAAAATTTTCGTAAAATTTGCGTGAATAAATATAAATTGGATCCAGCTCAATATTACACAGCTCCAGGTTTATCTTGGGACGCTATGTTGAAACTAACAGCGGTAGAACTTGAATTGTTAACAGATATCGATATGATACATTTTTTTAAAAAAGCTATACGCGGTGGTGTCAGCCAGTGTACAGAAAGGAAGCATATCGCAAATAATAAGTTTGTACCCAATTATGATCCCTCAGAACCGTCGTCATTTATCACATATCTTGATGCTACGAACTTATACGGTCATAGTATGTCCCAAGCATTACCAACAGGGGGATTTGAGTGGCTGTCCGAAAGAGAAATTATCGACTTAGATGTTACTAATATTTCAGACGAGAGTCCACACGGGTATGTTTTTGAAGTAGACATACATTATCCGCAAGAGTTACACGATTTACATTCAGATCTCCCTTTCTTAGTAGAAAATATTATACCCCCCCAATCAAAATCAAAATCACCAAAATTAATCCCAAATTTGAATGATAAGAGACGATATGTTGTGCATTATAGAAACTTGAAACAAGCCATTGAAAATGGTTTAATGGTGTTAAAAACCCATAGAGTACTTAAGTTCAAGCAGTCGCCCTGGTTAAAAAAATACATCGATTTAAATACGCAAATGAGAAATTCAGCGACCAATAAATTTGAAAAAGACCAATATAAATTAATGAATAATGCAGTATTTGGTAAAACCATGGAAAATGTTGATAATAGAAGAGATATAAAGTTGATTACTCATTGGGAAAATGTTAGAAGAACTATAGGTGCAAACGCATTAATCGCTCGTCCAAATTTCAAATCTTGCACAATTTTTTCTGAGGATTTTGTAGCGATTGAAATGAGCAAATTGCAAGTAGTCTATAACAAACCAATTTACGTAGGATTTTGTATTCTTGAATTATCGAAGACGGTACTGTATAATTTTTTTTATGGTGTTATTAAACGTCAATTCGGTGCTAATGCTTCTTTGTTGTACACCGACACCGATTCCTTAATTATGAAAGTTTATACAGATAACTTCTATGACTTTATTGTACAAAATCCAGAAAAATTTGATACTTCTAATTACAGGGAGGGAAATAAATTTAATATTCCAAAAGGCTCGTCTGTGCTTGGGAATATGAAAGACGAATTCCCCGAAGATCCTATTATCAGCTTTTATGGTACTGGAGCGAAAGCGTACTACGTGCAATCGGTCGGTAATGAGTTGAAAAAAGCCAAGGGAGTAAAGAAATCTGTGATTGAAAAACAACTTACAATAGATGACTACAGAAAAATTGTTGAGCAGGGCGGGTTAATATTTCGTAAAATGAATACTTTCAGAAGTCACTTGCATGATATCTATACAGAGATGCGGAATAAAGTTGCTCTTTCTTATTATGACGATAAACGTTTTGTGATTCCCAATACCACTAAAACTCTACCCTGGGGTCACTCAGACATAACATTTTTTCAGAGTGAACCAGAGCAGAATTTAAAGTGGTTAATATCAGCCTTAAATAGTGTCGTTGAACGAAATGTTTTAAAGGATGATGATAAACTAGATGTGTTACTCAAAGCAATGAATGAGTTGAGTGATTAATTGTTAATAATGTTTCTACTTGTTAACGCAAAGGTCGACAATTATAATATTCAATTGAAAAATTCATTGTGATATTTCATGTTATGTGTAAGTCGAAGTAAGAGATATTTGTATGAAATAAAATGTTAATTTATAAATAAAGATTTAAATTACTAAATGGTATTTTTATTGTATGAGTACTGTAGGCAATAAGATAGAGAGAGACGATAGGAAGAGTGGGGTGGGAAGTAGGGGGTTAGTTAGAGTGTGTAGGGAAATAATTTGAACCAATAGGAACAAGAGTGGTAGGGAGTGGAGGGGTTAGTTCAGCGTTATGGGCTTCAGAGATGCTACAAAGATTCTTTCCGTCTCCAGCTCTCGAGTTGTAAGGAAGTGTGCAAAATAGTGCTGTCTGCTCTATTCCTAGCATTCTTTGTGTTCTGTGTTTTGTGTTTCGTGCCCGTTTCTCGTGTCCGTTTTGTGTTTGTTGTGACAATGGTAGGACAAAAAAAGATTGGTGTTTCTGGTGGTAGCGGTAAGGGAGGCGCTTTGTTGAGTGCTGTGGCTGCATACTTAATTAATTATATGCCAGGGCAAGACGACAATGGCGACGCTTGTCCGGGTAATGGTGTGGCGAACAATGGCGACGCTTGTCCGGGTAATGGTGTGGCGAACAACCAGACGAGCCCTGGCGTGGGTGACAATGGCGACGCTTGTCCGGGTAATGGTGTGGCGAACAACCAGACGAGTCCTGGCATGGGTTTACTACCGGATATTGAAATCCCGACGGATTTGACCGATTTGAACGATGATTTGCTGGGTGATTTCGATTTCTCCGAATTGGACGCGCAGGCTTTGGCTTCAGATGAAGCCAGAGCTAGTACATCTAATGGAGAGGCCTACCCGAACGCCGCGTGGTCTAGGTTCCCTACGGTTACGGAGACAAATTCTGAGGACGAATTTCAACCTGCCCAACCAAAGATTTATTCGCAGAAAGGCCAAAAGAAGATGACGACGCATCCTTCAACATCTACAAAGCAGCCGCAGGTAGAGAATACCGAGAAAGATGATGACGTGTCGATTCTTAGAAGAATTTTATCGGCGCAAGCATCTGTACCTGCTCGCCTGAGCCCTATTCCCGATGTTGGCTCAGACGAGGGGCAGGTAGAGATACCTGAAAAGCCTAAGAAAGCAGCAGCTAAAAATAAAAAGCCGTTATCGGGAAGGAAACCGGTGGTTAAAAAAGCTGCTGCAAAAAAGTCGGTAGCTAAGAAACCGAAAAAAGATGCTGCAAAAAAGCCGACGAAAGTGCAACCGGTATTGTTATTTAATTTTATAATTATAATTTTATAATTCTATAATTTTATAATTATAATTTTATAATTCTATAATTTTATAATTCTATAATTTTATAATTTTATAATTTACGTGTTGAAAAAAATCCCTGCAAGTGCTAGGGATTGAACTACCAAACCTTCGTTCACAAAGTTTACAAAGCAAGCCACGTTACCACTGGGCTACCTTGGTCCTAGGAAACTCTTATACTTTACTCTTATACTTACCTATAACGCGAGTTTATATATATATTTCATGGAATTTTTGGTAAATTGTGTATTTAAGTATATAATTAGATTAGAACTGTTGTATTCATCGTAGATGAAATAAAAAATAAATTTTAATACATTTATTTATACACAAATATTGGACAAAAAAAAAAAAATATATATATATATATATAAACAACTGAAAAACTTCCAAAGTACACTCAGACACGCGTAAGGGGTCATTTTCGACTAAACTGACCACTGGGAATCGATTCCGATAATTTCCGAATCGATCCGAACACTACCGAACGCGTTATTCACTGTTTTGTCAAGGATTGGGGGAATAAAAAAATCAAAACACGTTTCAGGGGAGTTCACACATGCAAAGGCTGCAATTTTAAGCGAAAAGCCGAACTCATGCCGAACACTCCCGAAGTTTCCCGAAGCCACCCGAAGACGCCCGAGGACACGCGAGGTATCGTTTTCGACTAAATCGATCACTGGGAAGCGATTGCAACCACTTTCGGAGCGATACGACTAGCCGTTCCGGGAAAAAGTCTGCTGCGGCAAAACTAAAGGTCGGAAGTGAGTAGAAACGGTACTGGAGGACAACTGTGACCTCGATACACCTTTTGCAACACTTTTGACCGACAGTCCAAATACGAATAACCAATTTACTTAAATAAGTACCCCGTTATTTCTTATATTAAAGCAATTTTTTATTCTTTACTTTACTACTGTTATTTATTGTATATGAAATGAAATAAAAAAAGAATAACTCTTAATACATTTATTTATAAATAACAAAAATATATATACATAAAATAAAACAGAATTATCCGTCCGAATCATGCTCCACCAGAATGACTGCATCCTCATCTTCATCGGCAGATTCCTCCACCAGAATGGCTGCATCCTCATCTTCATCGGTAGATTCCTCCACCAGAATGGCTGCATCATCTTCCGAGTCAGACGATTCCGCTGTGTCCGTCGATGATTCCTCCAGAATTACTCCATCCATCTCGTCTTCGGAATCATCATTGGGCACAGTGTCCATCGACCATGTGGACGGAGACCTCTCCAATGGTTGGTATTCTTCTGGTGAGGTGGTGCTATCTGCTACACCACCCCTTGTCGCCTCTCTAACGCGCTGCAGGTAGGCACGATACCTTTCGCACAAAACGAACATGGTTGAAGTGGAAGATACAGTATTGTCTTGTACTTCAGACATGTTGGAGCGTAGAAAGTAAACTGAGGATGGTGAGGGCTTTCTTATGTATATATAGCCCCTACCACCACCCCCACCTCATCACTCCCCACCTCACTACTCACACAAATAAGAGTAGAAAGTGTCCTAATACTCATATTTTTAACACCATCAATATCAATAGCACTGTCAACATAAGCAATAATCGAAGTGAAACACAGATTTCTCTAGTAACATTGTGTTACTTACATTTAAATATTTAGTAAATAAAACAAAAAATAAGATTCAATTTAACGTTTATTTAACACTTAAACTAGTTATATAATATTTACAATAAACTAAAAATTAAATATATACATTTATTTATCACTAAAACTAATTACATAATTATTTACAATAAACTAAGAGATATATACATATTTACAAAAAAAAACTACAAATTATCTGTCCATATTGCAAATATTGCAGATTTCCACTCGCCTAATCTGATAGAGTGGATCTCTGCAAGATTTGCAATATCCCCGCCTGCCTCTCATTATCCTTGTAGTGGCATGGTAGTCCACATGACGATGTCTCCCAGGATCCACCCTAGACTGGTATCCCAGAAAACATCCGTGGCAAAGATTGTATTCCATACCACCCACTACTTGGACCGCAACAAAGGTCATGGTGGTGCAGAAGATGCCATCCATCGGGTTCACCCTTGCTAAATATTCTGATGTTATCCACCGCTGCCCTCTTTGGTGGGGAACATCTACGACGATACCCTCATCATCACTTGAATCGTCTGCACCCTCTTCAGCGTCAAAAAATTCCTCATCGTCTTCCTCGTCGCTTTCCTCATCGCCTTCCTCATCGTCTTCAACTTCTACCTCGTCGTCTTCGGGAGCAGCCAAGTCGTCCTCTACCTCTTCAAGGTACCATATATTGTTGAGGACATCTAGGGATGCTAACCAGTCCAGGAATCTGAGGTTAGCCCAACCAGCAGGTACAGCAGCCATATTAATACTTGGAAACGAATATATAAGACAGTAGACGGAATGATCAACGTTGAAGTTTGCAAAGCAACTGATCTAACGTGGAGTTACACCTCCTCTTTTAAACATGTTGCTGGTGACGTCACATCATCTCTAACGACATACCATGGCTCTAATATCGGCAATTCCAGCGACTACTTAAACAAACAAGGCCATGAGGAGGAACTCAGTTATTATTCAGCTGTCATACCGTACACTTGTTTTTAAAACAGCAATGTCTTGTCCAAGAGAGTGGCAATCGAAACCAACAATCGCCGTATATCCATATAGTATGGATGGTGCAATTCTGTGCTATAATTGTTCCCAATTCTGGGCAAAGCAGCAAATTAATCCATGTACTGGACTATGTTCAAATTGTATAAAAGAAAATCCAGTGCCAGTGAATACCGTCCGAAAAGCAGCATCACGTGAGCGTCTGGAGCAAGAGTGCTACAAGTGTCTACAACCCACGACTCGTACAAATTTTGGAATTATCCGAGATGTTTGTGAGACATGCAAGGTGGAGCACCCATTGAGGCAGCGGTGTCTGGTTTGCAACAAGTACACTGGTGATTGTTGGAACAATATTTGCAGCAAATGCAGAGACGAGAAGACATACAGTGTTTTACTTTGTGAATATGTTGGACATATTTATGGAGGTGTGATGAAACACAACAGAGAATGTTTCTGTCAGGAAGCGTTACTGTCGAGACGGGGGGATTTCATCTGATTAATTCCATAAATATGTATTTGTATTTTTTCTGTATTATATACGTTTTAAATAAATATATTTAATCTATAATTCGTTGTAAATATTTTCTTCTCAATAAAATTTATTAAAATGATTTTCTTGATTTCATCTAATAATTTTTAGGAGTAAAAATTAATTCAAAAATTTTAACAAATTTGCATTTGTATATATTTTTTCGTTAATGTGTATATAATTACTAAGGCTTTGGAGTCTTATATGGGGAAAATAAATAAAACAAATATTAATGGAATACACACATTTTATTATGAAATTTCTAAACATAAGTAAAATATTAGTTGTTATAAATATACACATTTTATATAAAGAATGTGACAATATTAAATAAGAGCTGCTTCGTTAATCCAAGAGTTGTGGTCATTAGAGAATCCGAGCCACTTCACAAAAACCTTGTTCCCTCTCCTTCTTAAAACCTTTTCCACCAAGTAGACATCAGGGTATTTAGCTTTTTGTAGCTCCATTTCATAAAAGCACCCCTTTATTGGTTGGCCATGAATGTCCTGGAGTGTATATGTTGTGGGATTTGTTACATTTATTTTAACGATCTTGAAAAGTTCAGTTGAAAAATTTGGTGTGAACCCCTTTTCAAATATACCTTTATATTTACTGATTCGAACTATATCGCCAATACGAAATTTAGGTTTCAAAGCAATTTTAATGTGATTATAAGCATTTAAACGTGTAGTTGGTTTAACATCAGCAGGTTTCATACCAGTCGTACGATGTATTTTATTATTGTACAATTTTGTAATGTCGGATAGAATGTCAACCCATTTGTATTTACCTCTAGCTGAGAATTCTTTATATAACCAGGTTTTTAATGTTCGTATTACTCTTTCTGCAATTGCTGCTTTTTTCGTACTATACGTGGAGTAATGATTAATGATGTACTGTTTCATTAAAGCAGAAAAGTTTTTGTTGTAAAATTCCGTACCCTGATCGCTTTGTAGATTTTTAGGAGAATAATTTGATTCTTGTAAAATACTTCTCATAGCCTTAGTAATTTCAACACCAGTTTTATTTTTTAGAGGTTTAGTCCACAAATATTTTGAGTAACAGTCGATCACTACGAGAATGTATCGATAACCATTGTTTTCATCAGCGTATGGTTGCATTTCAGCTAAATCCATTTGCCATAAATCACCATAACCTTTGATTATTGTTCTTCTTCTACGGAAATTTCTCCTACAAGCTTTATGCAATTCGTTAACAACTTGTAATTTCTCATTACTAATCACCATAATTGAAGTTTAAGTCAGGCGTTTATATAGATAATTTAGGTCTGTTTTTTCACTTTTTTCCTAATGTAGCAGCGTTGTCCGTGACTTCAGCCACTATTTCATCTATCACTTGTTGATTACGATCGTTCCTCCCAGCTTGTGCCACAATATTTCCAAGTGATTTCTGTCGCACTGTCATACCTTTCAGACGGGATTCATCGAGAATGTGGTGCACTTTGCTTATTGCATCATATAAAATAGTATAATTGTCCTCGGTTAATTTCTTAACTCCAGAAATTTCTTTATTAATGTGTTGCAGAGCGTCATTAATCATCTCGGTAATTTTGCTGTGTACAAACTTACTATATTCAGTCCACTGATTCTCCATAAAAGCAATGTGTGACTTTTTAATGTCTTTCATACATTTATCGATATTTTCGTCTACATAGTTACGAGTTACACCATCTTTTTGATTTATTGGTTCACCAATGTTCAGTAAACGCTTATTTTGCATATCAAATTGATTATCTGCGGTAAGTTTAAAACCAATACCTGGAGGTCCATGTACGATAATCGATTTATTATTCTTACTTCTTCGTCTACCGAACTTGTCAATTGTGTTGTTTACAACAGCCATTTCTGTTTACGTCTGACCCCGTTTAAGCATTTCACAATATTTTATACTAATTAAATAAGTGTGAAATGAATTTTAACTTCACTAATAGATTATCCTTTCTTCCCTCATTTCTTCCAATAAACTGACTATTTCGTTATTGACACCATTGTTACCAACCATTTTTGAGCTATAGAGCAGGCGTAGGCGGTCCACCAGTTCTTTCGGTTTATTCCAATATACATAGTCAACACCTCTATTATTGTATAATTTATTAATAGGAACACCTAAGCCAGTTTTAGATCTCGTCACAACTGTAGAAGATACCAATGGTTCTATAATATTAGTGAATTTCTTCCATTTAGCTTTATTCAAACCCTGTTTCATATCATAATTTTTATATGGTGCTTTTGTCTGTTTTAAAATCCCCCCATATAATTGACACTCTTTGTCGCCAATAATAGCCTCATTACTACGCGAAATTTGTGGTTGTTTCATAAATATCATATCATATAACTTAGGACTGCCAGAATACGTCCCCACCTTCTTAGTTCCACGCCACAATGTGATATTTCCATTAGAAAAGCGTATTTCAGCATTACCCATTTGTAGTTTTTCTGTATGGGGGTCTAAACGTACACCGTATATAGTATCATACCTAGCATTGTCGAATTTCAGATTTTCTAAATGTGTTTGCACTATATCACATTTTCCTTCTGCGCCACTAATAGAACTTTCTGAACATGGAGTGCTCATTAACGACGATCCCGGTGGTGTTTCCAAAAAATATTGTTGACTTGCATTTTTGTCACCATCTTCATCACTAGTTTCAGGTGTTGCTTTAAATGTACTAGTACTAGCTCTTGCACTTTCTATCGGTTGTGTTGGTTTCTGAGGTTGTGTTAGCGATTGGTTATGTGAAGCAGATGATATAACCTTTAATGGTTTTGTTATGGGTTCATAAATTTTTTCGAGTGTTAACTGATTCTCAACGTTTCTTCTCTTCACAGAGTTGAATTTTTTGCGCACTGAATCGGTGGCCTCAATCAATTCACGTTTCAGTCTTATTTCTTCTCTCATGTTTCTACCTATAGCACTACTGAGTTTATTCTCACCATTGTCATTCATGTCTAACAAATGCAGCCTCACTGCTGAAGTTATCCCGATGCTATCTGTAGACCAATTAAAATTTTAATTACAATACTTCATGGATATATGAAACTATCAAGTTCTTTGCGATATCTCCCTTCATTTACTTCTCTATCCTTGTCAATTACAAGAAACCCATATTTGTCTTTCCAGCACTCTGCACACATTTCTTGAAATTCTTTATAAGTCACATCCGGTGAGACATGGTCTGAGAAAATGTGGTGTAAATTCATATCATCCTGCTTAAAAATTGCTATGAAATTACTATTATCCCTTACCAACTGTTTAGGGACGCGGGAATACGTTTGTGCCAAATAGAAACAATCTACATGTTTATGACGCCCCATTGAGAAGTATGCTCGAATAACATCTTGCTTTTCACATATAACATCATCAAATATAAATATAGACTCAGGCTCAGCGTCGGATGGTTGCACTATTTCCGCGTTGTTACTGAAGGTGTAATATCCTAGCCCCGTAATCGGTGCTAATATATCGCGTAAATATTCATACTTGGGTTGATGTAAGGACTTTGAATATAAGTAAATGTTTGAAAAACGTAGCCCAAGTGGATGAGTAAGCAAAGTTATTAGTAAATTTGTTTTGCCACAACCACTTGGACCTATTAAGAGTCCGCGAATAGTTGAGGGAAGTAGCGGGCCATGGCGTGATTCGACTTGTAGTCCACACCCTACTTTTTCATCTAAATTATCTACAGCAAGTTTCTGTTTCTGCTTCACAATGCGCATCGTAGCACGGATGGATACTATATAAATAGATGTATGTATTGTGATTGTTATTTAAATGGTGTCAACCGAGAAGCACACACGTGAAAATCGTCGTGGTTTAAAGATTGGTAAGGGGGTAGTCAATTCTCTAATAAATAAGCTCCCATTTGAACTACACTTACCGGGAGGTTACCAGTATTGCGGTCCAGGCACCAAATTACAAAAAAGATTAGCCCGAGGTGATCCAGGCATAAACAAACTCGATGCTGCATGCAAGCAGCACGATATTGCATACGATCAAAACACCAGTAATTTAGCAGCCCGACACAAAGCAGACTATCAACTTGAACAAGCTGCCTGGAAACGAGTTAAATCAAAAGACGTAAGTTTCAAAGAAAAGGCCGCCGCGTGGTTAGTTACAACTATAATGAAGGGAAAGCAACGTCTTGGTATGGGTTGTACGTCAACAACACCCCGTACTACAAAGAAACGTATAATTAAAAAGAAAAACAAGAAAAAAACTAGAAATATAGCTTTTGGTGCTGGAATAGTACGTAAAGTACGTGATGACATACGTAAAGCCGGTGGTAAACGAAAAATCGCTAAGGACACAAAAAAAGTTACGCAAATTGCGCTTCAAGCAGCACGACGACACATGAGAGCAGCTGGTGGAAAACGTAATATTCGTACACCTAGGATAATACCAATACCGAAAGTGGGTGGAATTCTACCATTAATACCCATTTTTGCTGGATTATCAGCTTTGGGTAGTTTAGCTGGCACTGCTGCTGGTATAGCTAAAGCTGTAAATGATGTTAAAACGAGTAGAGAGGAATTAGCTGAAAAAAATCGCCATAATAGGCAGATGGAGGCGATTTCTATAGGAAAAAGTGGTAAAGGGCTATATTTAAAACCATATCGCAAAGGACTAGGACTTTATCTAAAACCACAAAGTTCAAAAAACTTCTAGATGCTCTACCCCGAAAACCTCTCACTAATATCGATCTTAAATATTATGCAGAGAAGATGAAAGTGCCCTATTTTCGGGGGATATTTATGCGGGACACTCTACCATATTCTGGACCACGTCATAATGAGTCGGCCATCATAAATCTAGACAGTATAAATGGCCCTGGAACACACTGGGTTGCATTTAAAAAACGTGGTAGTTTAGTCACATATTTCGATAGTTTTGGTGATTTACCCCCACCGACAGAATTAGTTTTATATCTGCGCAGAGGTTCAAAGTCGACCGACAAAATTTACTATAACTATGAACGCCAACAAAATTTTAACACAGTGTGGTGTGGTCATTTGTGTTTGAAGTTTCTCACTACAAAATAACTACAAACGCTTGTGAAATAACATCTGCAGACCTTGAAATGGATCGGGAAAGCATCAAGCAGATGGGTCAATCACTAATCGCATTCTCCCGTTTACGCAGTCTATTGAAGATGAGCAAACAACAACTGGCAAATATGCCTAAAGAAGTAATGATTGGATGTGCTGCACATGAAATTGCATTAGTATGGGACAAACTACCCCAGCATCTCCAGAATGATATTGATATTTTAAAATATCAATACTGTCAGGAACATTATCATGATGATGATGATGATGGCGGTGGTAGCAGTGTTGATGTTAATGATGGGCCGCCGCCTCGAAGAATATTTTGCTGCTACTGTAAAGTGCGCGATGTCAATGTTGCATCAAATAATGAGATACAAACGTCTCCGTCATCCAGCAAAAAACGAAAATTACACCACGATTATTGCTGTAGTTCACAATAAATTCATGAGAGAACACTAAATATCATCAGTCATGTCGTATACGTTCACTCTATCAAACCGATCTAGTGTGCTCAGTGCTGAGTTTTATCCTCCCATTGAATTAGATACTAATAGTCGATATGGGTTAGGATTAACAGGCTTCTATTCTTACAATTCTATATTCAATGTGGACGAAACCAACAATCGTTTTTGCTATCGAATTGGACCAAAAGTAGCCCCCACACTTATCCACATACCTTGCGGAGCCTATGAAATTGAAGAGATATATCGTGCAATACTGAAAGCTATGCCCGGTGATAAGAAAGAGGAAAAAGAAAAACTATTTCGACTGCGAGCGAACAACAATACGCTAAAGTGTGAGATTTGGTCAAAATATGGAATTGACTTTACACAAGCAAACTCTATTGGTAATTTATTGGGATTTGAATCGACTTATTTGCATCCAAACACTAATCATGAATCAACATTACCTGTTGATATTATGAAAGTAAGGATGATACGTGTAGATTGCAACATTATCTCTGGAGCATATCTGAATACCCTTAAATCCCATACCCTTTTCGAGTTCGACATAGACGTTGAACCAGGTTACAAACTTACCAGAGAGCCAGCGAACATCATATATTTGCCTGTTAGACCTGAAGGACGTCAGTTTATCGACAACATTACACTACGCATATTGGATGATAATGGAGATTTAATCAATTTTCGTGGTGAGAAGATTATCGTAAAGCTAGAATTGAAACAGTTTTAAAATCGCAAACACAATGGGTTTCCGATATAATCAACAACGATTAGCACACAATCGTTTCAATGTGATTGACGATAAAAAGACTAATGACTGCGGAAATCGACTCATTCAACGTGTAGAGCTTAAACGGTTAAGACATAACCTGCCAGCTAAAGATCGTGCATTTCTTCGATCCATCGGATTGAAACTGAGAGAAAAATAGTTAATAATGGTGACTTTTACATCTAGTGAAAAACTTGAGGTGTTCGAGGAACCTGTATTCGATCAGTCACTCGTTAGCTTACATGAGCATACATATAAACCACACGGTTCACCATATTATAGAAACTCTGATGAAGTACGCATTCCTGTCAATTTTCAGGACTTAATACTTGACATTACAGAGAGTTACATTTATATAGAAGGAAAATTTACCCCTAGTGATGTTACCAAGAAGTGTTATCTATCTAACAATGCGCTAGCTTTTCTCTTCGAAGAAATAAGATATGAAATGGGTGGTGAACAGGTCGCTGTCGTTAGGAAGCCTGGCATCACTACTACAATGAAAACTAGGGTGTCATATGGACAAACATCCCTCCCATCGCTACTAACTATAGGTTGGGGTCTCACCGAGAAAAAACAGGATATTTTAGATACTACCAGCCACGTTTTCAGCGGTAAACTCCCTCTTAAGTACCTCATGGGTTTTGCAGAAGATTATACCAAAGGTATTTTAAATACAAAACAGGAATTAATTTTAATTATAGCACGTTCCTTTAAAGACTCTTACATTGGAGAAGTTGATGCACAGTTAGAAATTAACAAAATCGAATGGAAGATAAGACATATTGTGCCTGAAGTTAGACAAAAGGTTAAACTATTAAAGAAAATTGATACGAGCAGTAATAATGCTAAAGTTAAAATGGCTTACCGTATGTGGGATCTCTATGAGCTACCCACTCTACGTGATACTGCTTCTGATATATGGGCTGTTAAAACCACTAACAGTCTTGAGAGACCTCGATACATCATTATCGGATTTCAAAACAATGGCAACTCTAGTGACAGAACCAAGGACGCCGCAAGTTTTATACATGCAGATATAAATAATATTCGGCTATATTTAAATGCCGAAGTATTTCCATATGAACGTTGGAATTTAAATTTCGATAAGAAACTCGACTCTGCAGCCTACTACGCCTATGAAAATTTCCAACGTAGTTATTACGATAAAGATATGAGTGAACCTATGATGGACCTTGGCGAATTCAGAAAAAATCCATTGTTTGTTATTGATTGCTCACACCAACCAGATGCAATGAAATCATCCACCGTCGATATAAAAATTGAATTTGAGACACGGAAGACGAAGTTTCCCGAACAAACTCGAGTATATGCACTTATACTTCACGATGCGTATTTAAGTTATAGCGCATTAGATGGTTCAGTTCAGTGTGGCATTGCTGGTGCTAAGTAACGAATACCTATTACCATGACGTCATTAGGTAGCCAATTTCCTACTTTGATAGTTGACTTGCAGGGGTTTCAATATAAAACAAATGATTTTACCGTTAAAGAATTAGCTGTTCTATGTTGTAACACTAATCAGCAAGCACACTATTTCTTCAAACCACCAAATCCTTTCTCATCACTAACCCAAGGCGAACAGACTCACTACCGATGGTTAGAAAACAACTACCATGGGGGCATAAAATGGAGTGATGGATATATTCAACTGTCAGAATTCCCACTAATACTTCATCGACTTTGTCAAAACGCTGTTAATAATTTTCGACGCAACGTATTGTCAGAGGATGTTATAATTGTATGCAAAGGCAAATTAAAGAAAAATGTTCTACAGCATCATCTAAAATGGAATAGAGTTATAGATCTAGATGACTTCTCACCCTGCATACCCAATCTAAAATCGTTAAAGGTACCAAGATGTATGGAACACACCCAACCAAAATATAGTCACTGCTCTCTTGCAAACGTTCACTTTCTTAACAAATGTATTATAGATTTAAATATAGAGTTAAAATAAATATCTTTAAATATGTTTATATTTAGGATTAATAATTAATATTTTTTAATGTATGTCACCAAAAATAATTATAAATAAATTAATGTATAATCTAATAATGTGTTTCATTTATTTCAATTTTAATTTTAAAAATAAAAACAACTATATTTCCATAATAATAATTTTATTACACCATTTACATATTAATATTATTAACAGAAGAATTACAATAAGTGATTAACTACTAATTGAGTTGTCTTCATCCTGTTCTTCATCAGATTGGTCGAGTTGATACTTTTCAATAATTTTCTTAGGTAAGTATTTTTCTATGTCACATAGGAAATGTTTTAAATTTATTTCCACTAGTTGCTCACAGAATTCTTCTAAATTCACAATACCACGAGAGAATTTACCACATAGTTGTGCACCTCTGTAATACCTCTCAGAATCCTCATTAAGCTGTTTAACTTTTTCAGCATCGAAGCAGTAATTCAGATCATAATTTATTGCATGGAGTCTATCCATACTTAAGTCGCCTAGTACAGAAGATAGTCTTTCAATTGCCGAATTAATGTCTTCTGCCCTTACCCAACGTTCTGCTGAATATTGCATCCACATTCTTGCCAGTTATAGTGAGGCTAGAAATTACATAAATAAAATTAGAACAAGTTATCAAATATATGATAAAACTACTTACATCTCTACTACTATTGTAGTGTATTTATAATATTTCAGTCTAAGTTATACTTTCACTATACCTTATTTATTGGTCTGATAATTTAAAGTATACAAATATTTTAAATAGTTTAAATCACGCAATAATTTCGAATTTTATTAGTGACCTTGATTTAGCACCGGTATAAATGGGTGAATTCTCTCCTAAATAAATCAACGCATATTTACCACTAGACGAATTTATTTCTTCTATAAAAGTTATATTTAATAGTTCAGCAATACGTTTAGGCAAAAATGATTTAAAGGTAGTACTTGTACTTTCATCAAATAAATGTACTAATATCGATTTTCCAAAACGTGTATTAAGCATTAACATTTTTTTAATGGCGTAAACCTTATTTAAAATTAACGATGAAATAGGTTTTTGGTCTAAAACTTCAGTATCTTTAATAATAAGTTCATTAAGGGCTAATAAATCGATATTGGTAGTCATATTTAAGTAGTTGAGTACAGTGAAAGAATTACTAACCAAGAAATATTACAGAACTTTGCTTACTTAAAATATTTCAGATCACAACACTATGCTCACTTATTAACTGTAGGTGAACCAGACTAAATATGATTTTGTTCTAATAGTCCGTGCTTTTTTTATAGAAAAAGTATACTACGTCACAAAATATAGAACCCCACCACATTTTACTGTGTACGTATTGAACTAATGTAATTTTAGAGGTCAAGTTGCGTGGCAAGGAGGAAGCTCCGTCCTTGCATTCTCTAATAGTGTTAGCCAAGGCCAAGGTCACAGCAAGTGATCGTTCTGGGTAACAGCAACACTGCGCCCTTGAAGTCGAAACGCACTGCGGCCGTCCAAGGTCAAGGTCACGGTATATGCTATGCGAACCTACGGTGCCACCGTGGCCTTGAAGGAACGGACCACAGGTGCACGGTCAAGGTCAAGGTCAGTGGTGGGGGGAGACCGACCTACGGCTAACTTCCTCTACTGTTGGACCACCTAATATACTACACCGTGATTCCGCCCAACTTGAAGCCTTGTAAAACACTGCAGTTTCGTCCGCGAAACTAGTAATCTTTCCTGTAGATGAAAAGTTGGATGCCTGTTAATTAAAAAGTGAAATGATGGAAATCGATAACAATCATTTACTTTATGCTACTTTGTAAATTTATGCTACTTTTTAATTTTAGTCCTACATAAAATACAAGTCTCGGAAAAAAATGTATTTTGGAAATAATGTTTGACACAAGGGTTGTTGATAAGTGGAAGTCAACTTGGTGAATGTTTCCAAGGTCATTTCAAAGTTTACTATGTTTTCGAAAGTGAAAAATGTCTAAAACTACGACGTCTTATTGCTCGAAACTTATCGCCTTTAAAAAATCAAATCAAAATCAACATTTTCATTCTCATTATTTTTTCTCTGAAGTTTATAAGTTTCTAATAAGAAATTCTTGAGTGTCCAAAAGTTTATAGATTTTTTATTTAACATTTTGCAAATTTGAAACCCGATAATAGCGTATTGTTTTATATGGAGAAAAAATTGTTTGTGTTGCGGATGTACTTGACAAACGAGCGAAACCAATTAAAAAAGAATAGTTGAGAAACAAAAAATATCTCTTCCCCACATATAATGTACTATGTTTTTCTTTAAAGTTACTCTCGTGTGTCAACTTACATGTCTCACATGGTATTTTGTCAAACAAAAAAATCTTATAAGTTTGGATCATCCCTAGTGATGTGTTCACTTCAAAAAAAAAAAAAAAAGAAATGGCCAACCCCAAGCAATATTTCTCAGATTATCGACTACTTTTTTACTAATTCCAATGCCAGAAATAGTGCCAGTGCTAGTTGTCCATAATTGTGAAATAACGTTGCTTGCACCTCGCAAATATACTATTTAGATCTGGAACACTTTCCAACGTTGGTTTGACGTTGGAAAGTGACTTAAGTAGGTATGGTGTAGTTTTAGTCGTTTGCCAACGTTTATTAGACGTTAGTAACTGACTAAACAAGACTGGTCAACTTTTGGATAACCTACTAATGTCTGTTAGACGTGAATAAGGCTGGTATGTTTCGAACATTGACTAACGTTGGTTAGATGTTGGTAGGCGACCAAACAGATTTAATGTAGTTATTAGTCATGATCAATTTTGATACGAGTAAAGTACACTATGAAAAGTATTTATTCATTCGTAGAAAATATGTACAATATTATTAGTCACAATTATTTTACTTCCACGTCCATTTTTTTTTTTGTTAAAATAGGCTTAAAATGTCATGAAACGTCGAAATTTTAAATTTGAGCAAAAAAAACATTCAGTGTGTCGGTCTGCCTGTCTGTAACTTTTTTCTTTGTGCGCACTTTTACTCTGGAACCGTTTATGATATTGACTTGAAATTTGGTACACTTATGTATTGTAACGAGATCTGGATTTAAATTATTCTTCGTTGAAGGGTTCGGGGGTAAATGGAGTAAATAAGGGTAAAGAGGCAAAGCCAGCAGGTAAGAGTCCATAAAATTGCAATTTAGGGCATGTACAGAGTCAAGGTTTCAAAAAAAAATTTGCCATCAGCCACCCCCCCACCCCCATTGTCACCCACAATACCACCCCCACACTATTATGGGAATAAAAAAATTAAAATGTTATTTAGTGTGTATACAAGAACGAAACGTCTCAACAAATTTTTCTGGCGTTAACTACCCCCTCTACCACCCCCACCCCATTAATAAATGGAGTAAAAAATTAAATTGGGATTTAGTGTGTATACGAGAACCAAGGGACCCTAAAATTTATTTTACCATTAGTTAGTGAGTTATATCATATCATCCTAATGCGAATGGAGTATTCTCAGGTATTAAATTTGATAAAACTCGTTAGAGCCGTTTTTAAGAAATTAAATTATTTAAGCCAAACTACCTACAGCATCCGTCCTTGCGTTTTTCAGGTCTAGCGAGTCATGCCATCTTATGCTAGTACTAAGGAAGTGTTAACGTATCAAATATGATTAAAATCGATAGAGATTTTTTTGAGAAAAAAATTATTTTGCAATTTTTATCGGTTTCTAAGAGGGCAACTCTCCCCATACTAGGTTCGATTTCCCTACTTTGCCTCGCCGTGTGACCTGAATACGCATATAAAATTTTAACAAAATTGATTCAGTAGTTTAGGCGACAACAGACGGCAAACAGACATTTTTATAAAAAAGGAAACCTGAAGACATGCAAATTCATCAACACTCAAACCAATTTTCTTTATTAAAAAACCGCTGCCGAAGGAATCACTACTTACACATCCAGATTTTATATCCAAGTCTTATACATACTAAATCCCAATGTAATATTTTATTCCCTTTAATAATAGAGTGGGGGGTGGTAGAGGGTGGCTAATGTAAAAAAAATTTAGAAGCCCTTGGTTTTCGTATACACAATAAATTCCAATTTATTTTTTTATTCCCTTAAACAAGAGGGTGTGGGTGGTAAAGGAGGTAACTAATGCCAAAATAAATGTTGGAGGCCCTCGGTTCTCGTACACACTAAATCCCAATTTAATTTTTTACTCCCTTTAATAATAGGGTGGGGGTGGCAAAGGCAGTAGTAGAGGGAGTGGCTAATGTCAAAAAAATTTTTTGAGACATTTCGTTCTTGTATACACAGTAAATCACATTTTGATTTTTTGTACTCTCTTTCATAATAGTGTGGGGGTGTTATTGAGGGTGATAGTGGGGGGGAGAGGAGCTGAGGCAGAAAAAAATTTAAGGCCTTGACTTTTCGTACATGCCCCAAATTGCAATTGTACGGACTCTTACCCTTATTTACCCCATTTACCTCCAAACCCTTCAGCGGAATTAGATCAAAATATAATCCAGTTCCAGATCTCGTTACAATACATACATAAGTGTACCAAATTTCAAGTCAATATCATAAACTGTTCCAGAACAAACGTGCGCACAAAAAAGTTACAGACAGACAGCCAGACTGACAGACAGGAAATTTTTTTTCGCTCAAATTTAAAATCTCGAGATTTCATGACATTTTAAGCCTATTTTAACAAAAAAATTTTTTTTTTTTTTGCGTTACTATACTTCCACTGGACGGGGTAGTAATACCTGTACTTCGCATTTAAAACATCAGAGAGTTGTTCTGCTGTCCCATCCAAGTTGATTTTTATGATACTGAGTACATAATTAGTAAGTAAATCAGACATGAAGTTGACGTCACTTGGCCAGCTGGTCACGTCGTAAGTTAGTACATGAAAATATTTTTTGTTTCATAATTTCTCAGTAAGCCATATCCCGCAGACGAACTGTCCCTGTCTCCTAAGCATTGCAGACATAATCCAGTCAATGAGTCAAATTTATATAAAAAATTGTAGATTGATGTTAAGACACAATAGATCATGCCTGATACTAGACTATACAACTTATCAGATAGAGAAAGTATTGGCTTTCGTTTGCAATTTAGAACACTTATCATGTTCATTGCAGGAAGTATATAAGAGCTATTAATAAGAAATTCAGTGTTTCGGCTTTTTAGGGATGCTTAATTTGATTCTTTTAATATTTTTAAGGTATAGTAGACCATCAAAACACAACATAAAGAATTTGCCACACAAAATACTAGTCCCTTGAGTACTAAAATTTATCGAAAAAATCTACTCACCCAATTACACAGTGCTGTGCCTGCTCATATGCTGCATATATCGAGAGTAAACTTAAGTGGCTGAATAAATATCTTGATTTAAAAGATCTGTATTTTATCGCCGCTGAAAGTTAGCAAGAAGTCTCTTTGAAGGTGAAATAGGTTCTTTAATGGAAATCGAGGCCTGAAGTAGATCCTTTTGAGGCACACTTTTCAAGGAATATACTCATTAACCACAAGCCAACAAGAGATTAAGTCGATAACACCCATTTGTACATTAACTGCATGCATCATTGAACGCCACCCTTTTAAGTTCTTATTAGAAACACTTTTCGTAATTAACCACTCAAGCGATTTGTTATTGATCTTCTATCGTTCCCTTTGTAAAAAAAGTATATCGAAAAGGTAAATCGAATTAGTAGTTCTTTCATTGTTTCCTAGAAGAATGTATCATTTTGACCCTTTTATACAGTGTGTTTTACTTAAAATGGTAACATTCCAATAACTTTTTTATTTTTCGTTGAATTCAAAATTATTTTTTTTTTTTACATGAACATTTAACGTACTTTTAAAGCAATAAACAACATTTTAGCTTAAATAAACCAAAATTAAACTGAATAAATTGAAAAAACATATTAGGTATTTAACAAAAACAAGAACATGTGTGCCAAAACCAAGAAAGTTCTAAAAAATATTGCCAAACAGAGCTGGATAGAGTGGTGTTCTAACCTTAATAAAAATACTCCTTCCTCAGCACTTTGGAAACAAGCCAAGAAATGCAACGTATTCCTTCCAATCAAACTTATGCAGATAATGACAATTGGGTTAATGATTTCTTTGTTAAAGTAGTCCCAAACTTCGGTATCTAACGCAGTTGGATCTGAGAATGTTAATGTCCCAACCAACAATATGTCAACCATTTCAATATCATGAATTAAAAGCGATTCTGACAAATACTAGAAATTCCTCTGCCTGATATGACAACATCAAATACCCTATGCTCAAATATCTATCTGTTAATGCAAAAAAAAAATTATTAGACATTTTTAATGATATGTATCTTTCAGGTAGCAACATTGAGGAGCTTAAAAAAGTAATTGTCATTCCTATACTAAAGCAAGGAAGAAACCCAGATAATTCTGACTCTTACCGACCCATTTCGCTTATATCATGCATTTTAAAAACCTTGGAACGCATGATAAAAGTTAGATTAGAATGGTGGCTATACAACAACCAAAACTTACTGCCCCTCAATCAGTTCGGCTATAAAAAAGGTGTAGGCACTCTCGATGCTGTTCTTGTTGTAACCACAGATATGTTTTTCCCGGAACAATTATTTAAGTGCACTCTTCTTAGACCGCAAAGGTGCTTACGAATCAGTTAACCTGAATAGTCTACAAGAAAAACTATGCAATTTTTATTTCATTCCCAATATTGTTGCTAGAAATATTGTCAACTTTTATCGGATCGAGTAATATACATCAGGAATAGTAAAAATAAACTACTAGGCCCTAGAATAAACAATTCAGGCATTCCACAGGGATCTGTCCTCAGCCCTCTCCTTTTTAATTTATACACCGCAGACATCCACAAAATAAATATCCCGAATCTTAATATCGTACAATACGCTGACGATCTTTGCATGTACGTAGAAAATAGGAAATGGGATGAATCACTAGTAACATTAGAAAGTGGGATTGAATATTTGAAACAATGGATTTTCGAAAATGGTTTTGACCTCTCACAGGAAAAATCAAACTTCACTGTCTTTACCAGACATAACCTATTGCAGCCAACAAGCGTTCAGCTGGGTGGTTTTAGTTTTTTGTTTGATTCTAAAATAAAGTATTTAGGAGTAGTTCTTGATAAAAAAGCTCACATGGAAACCTTTTATAGAATCAATTACAAACAAATGCATTAAAGGTATAAATTTTTTAAAGTTTATTACTAAAATCTGGTGGGGAGTAGATGTCAAATCTGCTATAACTTTTTATAAAGCATATATCAGGTTTATAATAGATTAGGGTGCATATTGTATGGCTCTGTTAGTAAAAACCTATTAAATAGTTTGGATGTTATACAACGTAAAGCTCTCAGAATTTGCCTGGGAGCGATGAAATCTACTATGAATGAGTCCCTCCATGTTGAATCTCTTGAACCACCACTGTCTTTTAGGCGTAATTTCCTAAATGATAAGTTTTTATTAAAACTAGCCATCTTTAATAACTCCTTACTGGATAAAATTTCTTGTCTTAACACCTTGGACCAACACATACTGGATAAAAAAGCCTTCTCCACCCATGTGCAGGTCATTTCGAGATTGTAATATACAGGTAAATAATGTCGACATAATAACATACAGGGATCTCGACTATTGGGCAATTTTATTTCAACCTCGTGTTATAATTCCTATATATAATGAAAACCCAATTATCTGCAACAATATACTGCTTTATGTCCTCAATCAATTTACAAACACAGTTGCCATCTTCACGGATGCCTCTAAATCGAAAGAAGGAACTGATTGTGCTTATTTCAGCCCGATTGTGCATATTGGAGGCAAATTTACATTGGATAAAAAATGCTCTATTTTCACTGCTGAGGCTATTGCTATTTACAAAGTTTTAAGTTATACCAAATCATTAGAAATCAAGGAAATAGTAATTTTATCCGACTCACTTTCAGTCCTTAGAGCCCTAAATAACACCACACATTTTCATACAAAATAAATCCATATATCTTTAAAATCAAACAAATAGTTTATAACATTACGCAATCTGGCAGAGAGGTAACATTTGTGTGGGTCAAAGCCCATATAGGCTTAAAACACAATGAGTATGTCGATATTTTGGCTAAGGAGGCTGCTACTGGTATGGAAGTAAAACATAACATCTGTCTCACTGACTATTACCATTTATTTAAAGCAGATGCAAGAAATAATTGGGAAGCCTACTGGCAAAGATATGTTGCAAACAGTAGCTCTAAATATTGCAAGATACAACCTTTTATCCCAAGGCATTCTTGGCACCATTATCTTAATATACCCAGAAAATATGTTACATCTATTAATCGAATCAGATTTGGACATGCATGCTACCCAGCCCACGTATATAAAATCGCTACCATCTCAATTATGCGAACAATGCGATACCATCGGTGACCTTGATCAATTTTTTTTTTTGGATGTGCAAAAAATAAGAATGTTACCGATAATTTAATCAGGAATTTAATCTTAAATTGCAATATCATGGCACCTTTCAATATGCTGAACTACCCTACTATCTCTCAACTCACAGCAAATTTACGAAGCCATTATTACCTTCCTGATAAAAACAAATCTTAATTTATAGCTTTACATCTCTATGTTTAACCTTGTGTTTTTCCCAGCTTTTCCGTGGTCCCCTCTTGTTTGTCTATTTTCTTAATGCCCTGAAAGACCCCTGGGCGAGAAACGTGTGATCCTGTTTTTCCCACTGATTTTTTAAATATTTTTATTAATATTCTTGTGACTGGCTGCATGGTCTATGACCCAGTCATTAAGAAAAAAATCAAGAAACAGAAGAAAATATTGTAACATTCTGGTTAAATAACGGTTTTCTCTACTAAATCGCCAAAAATCTTAATTTCTGTCAAATAATACGAATATTTTTTGTTTGAAATAAATGTTTAAAAACAAAACTTTTTACAACAGTGACAAAAAGTTATTTATGAATATTGATTTACTAGATCCTGAATTCTTGAGCAGTTGAAAAAGATTTCGACTTAATGTAGCCCAATTTTTATATACAGCTCATCCTCTATGAATAACATGTGAAACGCGAGCTTCAAGAACGCGCATTTAGAATCTTTCTCATTTCTTGTCGTGGTAAGAGGAAAGTAATTTCATAAGCTATAAAAAAGTTCTCTTGTCAGTTTTTGCTGAGAGTAGTGTTTTCAGAATATTTTTTAATAAAATAATTATAAATATCCAAAAGAATAGTAACAATACGCACTTGGTTTATTGTTTCATTAGTTTTGTTCAGATTTTTAAGAGTCTTTGATAATGGTCGCAAGGCCGAAACATATATCAGAGGAATCTGAACAAAACTAATGAAACAATAAACCAAGTGCGTATTGTAACTAATTCTTTTAACCTTTCGAATAATTTTTTCATTTCATTTCTTTTCCAAAGTGTCCTGTGTCAATGCTCGTCTGTTTGTCTGCCTGTTTACATGTTCTTCTTTCTCGTCACAAATGTGTGTCTGTCTGTCTACCTGTTCTATCTTTTCGCATGTCGGTCGTTCATTTGTCCGTCTGTTAAGTTGTCTATCCACCTATCTATGTGTTCCTATGTCTTTCCTTTCATCTACCTGTCTGTCTTTTCATATATCTAGCTGTTCGCCTATCGTTCTGTTCGTCTGTCTGCCTGCCAGCTCGCCTGTCGATCTGTTTGTCTACCTACCTGATTTCTGTCTATCTGTTCGTATATCTGTCTCTTCACTTGTAGGTCTGACTTCGTCTGTCTGTCTGATTTTTCGCCCGTATGACTGTTCGTCGGTCGTCCGCCGGTCCGTCATTATCGCTTTATACCCCGAATTTGAGCAGCGAGATAGTAATAGTTAAAAGAGGAACCATATAATCTAGTAACCTTGTCGCTTGAAAGATGGGTTACCTTACATCAAGTCCGATAGTTCTGAGTAAAGAAAGCTTGGCCATAGACAAAAATGCTTTGCATATAGATATATCTGTTGCATGTTCTGGTTAATGAATAAATAAAACTATAAATAAACGTTATATATAAAGCAAATGATACATTTTCTATGATAAAAGATTTTGCTTTTACATTAGAATTCAAACTTGCAAAATAAAGATGTATTGCCAAGTTTTACATCAGTTGCAAATTCATTGTAGACCAGTGTATATTAACAATGAAAACGCGCATTATTAATGCTTAAAAATGTATCTAAAATCCGAAAACATAAAATGATCTTATGTCCAACATGTATGTTCATCTGATATTTATATATCACATAGTGTTCTAGTTCACTTTTATGCATAATAAATATAATAAATATACCCTCCTGTACACTGAATTTATTTTATTTGGTGGTGTAAAATGAAAATAAAATAAAAATTGTACTTAATTTCAAGAATTAACAGGACCGTTTCAAATATTCTCTTAATGGAACTTCATTAGAAAATCCCAGAGGGGAAACTGGATCTTAGTTCACATTATCTTAAGTAATATCACAGCATGTTTTATGACAAATCCTATTTAATATATAAATAAAAGACGCCATATTTATCTTGAGTTGAAATATACGAAATATCTTAAATTTCAATCTTTTAGGAGTTTTTGCATGCCCGTAGTCTTTGAAAAGGGCACATATAATACTCATTTTAATGTGGCACAAAAAACCTACTATAACGTAATGTTTTATTTTTGTACGTCCTATCTTCTCCTTGCCATTATCCTCTGACTTGCAAACACAAAAACTTGCACTGATAGCAGAGGTTTGTTTTATTTAGTCCTGTGTCGTTTTTTTCTCCTACTGATTGTCTGCTACAACAATGACCCAGCGTTATCGCGCTTATTTGTGTACCTGCTTTCGCAGAATTTTAATTACTTCTACGGTATCTAACTGAAAAGCTCTAAGCTTATTATATGTTACGGAAATTGTACTGGCACATAACGGTGATGTTATAAAACGAATACGCTGGAGAGACAGATTATACAGGTTTGTCATGTCAATAACATGTACAGAAAAAAACATACAGAAAACAATACAAATTAGATTTCATAAAAGTTGCTCCTTAACAAAACACAGTATATGAGAAAAATTAGAAATACGAGAAATCGGAAAAAAATTCAGAAGTAACCGTAAACGGTCTTCCATTATTTTGAATACTTTCAAAGTATATTAAGATTTCATGCACATACATATTTAGTCACACACTAACTACATAAATTAACGATTTTTATATAATAAATCAGAATCTTCTAATAACAAATACGCTAGAAGCAGAAATCAGTTTTGTTATGAATATGAATAAAATTTACTAATTCATTTATATTGATGGCAGAATGGTAATGTTTTTTAGTATTGAAAATACTTATGAGTACGTATAGGGCACCGTTTGTCGAGAAATGCAACGACGTGCGACAGATTTCTCTACCGGCCAGCACCGGCGCTGCAACGAAGAATGAGGGAACACTTACGTTCGATCGCCAGCGATAGGTTAGTTGGTTGTTTTCTTATAATTTATTGTTAGTTATGGATTCTACGTTGGTCTTCCTGCTAAAGAGATTTAGATAAAATGATATAATGTTCAATTATTGTAAGGTAAAAACGAAGAAACATGAAAAATTAAAAAGGAATAAAGGCGATAGTGAAGTAAATAAATATCTTATGACATATACTTAGATATTACTAACCTTAGAATTATGAAATTGTCCCACTCAGAAATAAAACTAAAATAAAACACAGCAATTAGCGTGCACTTGCTTTGTAGATACTTTATACAGTTACAATATTTTTAAATTCAATTTTTAGTAGTGATTGAGCAAATAGGTTCCCGAAGAACGTAGTATTCGCAAATTAGTAAAAATTTCAATTTCCGTGCAAACGTAAGTTACTGGGTTTTTCCGTGGAGTAGCCGAGATAATTTTTCACTCTAGGCTTGATTGCAACACTTGATTTTCACCTAGAATCCTCGATTCAATCGCCGACCGTAGCACAGGGATTTCTTTCGTACGAAAGTAATAATTAATCTCAGTCTGAGCTAAGTTTCTTTAGGTATAAAAGAGGTCGCTGTACTCCTGTTTAATTTTAATTCTAACTTAGCACCAATTTATGTTAAAGACAACGTATTATTGAAATGTAACCAAATTAAGCGCTTGCAAGTTAAGATAAAACTATGCGTCATAGTATTATACAAACCTCCAGGAGATAATTATGATAATTTTCTTGATCAATTAGAAAAATCCAAGGTGATTGTAAAGTAGCTAGGGAAATTTCCTACAACTTTTGTGTTTAAAGTTTTTTCCTAGGATTTTTGTTATCCTGATATTCCCGTACGTTTATGCCACCCTGTATGTCTCATTATATTATAGCGAATTAACTTTGAAAATAAATAGTTCAATCTGGCGGACCCGTTATAAGTATACAGAATTTGTTTTTAAATTTAAGAACAATATTAGAGGCTTTCTAATAGAAAAACCATAAAGAACTTGAAACCGCCCTAAAACCCAAAGAGAAACTTTATTGATAAAAAATAAATATGCTATCAAGAACTGTTCAGTCTTGATAATCTATTAATAATTTTAATACATACACAAAAAAAAGTAGTCTTGCAACAAATAAATATGCTTCAAGTCAAGCAAATGATAATTTCACATATAAGCAAAAACATCGTAGATTCAAAATAAGAGAAATATTTATTTGTAATTAGTTTTGATATAACTACATAGTAAAATTAATTTAAAGAAAGGCTGTATTTAAAATAACACATTGCGAAATTTTATAACAAATATTACAATTACTTAATGGGATACACCATAAATGTATCAAACTGAAATTACAATTTACTATATTTAATATAATATTCATATTATTTTAAGCATATCTCAGTTTTCTTCTGAATATATATGTATATATATGACTGATGGTCGAGAAGTAAGCGCACTTGCCTCTCACCCAAAAGTTCCGGGTTCGATCCCCGGTCGTGGCAGTGGAAAATACTGTGAGAGGGATTTCTTCACTATACACGGATATTGGGTGTGTCTCCCTTGTCTCTAAATGTGTAGCCCCCTCCCACACAAGGCACAAGGCTCTTCTAGAGCCTTCCGGGATAAAGGGGGTCGTCATTACCTGTGGTGTATTTATTATTATATTATATATTGTTTATTTATTTGAAAATATTATGTATATTAGACTAAATAATTTCAAATATTGATCCTATCATATTATATTGTTAGTATATATTTTTCTCACAATAAATGTATTCAATATGTCGATCAAATATATTAGATTATTTTAATTATATAAGTATATTTGTCTCTGAACAGACATTCTTATTTTAAAATATTTAAAATATTCAATGATTTATTTGTATTGAAGGTGCCACCTATTTTTCATTTAAAGATGGATTATTGCAGAAAGATATACTTATTTTTCATTTATTGTAGTATATATCTATAAAACTAAAAATGGTATGACATTTAAAAAAATTGTAACCCCTTGTCAATATTGTGCATAGTTATATGATTTTCTTTGTTATTATTAAGGGCAGTTTTGTAAAAATACATATGTGTATCTGTTTTTCACTTAATTTTTCATTATTAAAGGATCTATTTTAATTACAACAAAAATTAACACAAAATATATATCATAATCATTCGAATAATGACATCAGGTCAGAACTATTTTACATATGAAACGATGTCTTCCCCCTCTGTCCACAAAATCCACACTTTAAATGTACTTTTCATAGAAATATTGTTCATATATTAATACAGATAGAAACTTAAAAATTGTAGTGATATACTGATATAAATAATTTTCATAAATACTATTTTTAATTCTTCACTCAATTAGAGAATTGAGAAATTTATGCTGTACTACCTTTAAAAATTGAATTCAAATTAAACAAAAAACATAATATACTTATTTACCTATGGTATTTACACTATAATATGTATTTTATGTATGATGACTTGAAGAGATACAAACTTGTACCTTTTAATGTAAAGAAATTAACTGATAAAATAATATTTTACAACTAACATCCAGGAGGGCAAGAAAAATTTGGTTCGTAAACTATATAACATGCGTTGGGGATAGAATTGCGATGTATACTAAAAAGCCAACTAATAAATAAGAACTTGATGCTTATATTCTTAAAATGAAACCTATTATACTCACTTTAAACAAACCTAACATTCGTCATTTTAGAATAAAACAATATAAATATTATATTCTTATTTAGAGTATATTTTTAATGCAAAATATGAACGCTCTCTACTTAACTACTAGACCAGGGCCAATCCTGTTTAATGCAATAAAAATTCTTAGCAGCACACGAATGGTCGGAAAATGTAGTTAATGGTGTAAATAATTAAGGAAAAATCGTCCAGGCTGAGTAAAAGTTTGGGAAGAGGGGTTGGGGTGGTAATATATACGTTTTTAGGGGTTGGTACTCGTTTTTTGCGATTTGCGGTTAAACTATGCATCCCATCGAAAAATGTTGAATATAAAAGTTGTAGATAATGAAAAAATCTAAAACTTTCTAATTGATCATTATTGACCATAACCTCAAATTTATCGAGAAAAATGCAAAAAACCGTTTTTTCGGTTTTCGGGTTTATAACTATCGCAAAAATGTTTATATTTTCATGAAAATTGGTGAAAATGTTTTGTATTGTGTTTCAAACAAGCCCAAATTTTTTCAAAACGAAATATTTAATTTTCGATGTTTTATGAAAGAAATGAAAAAAAGACCTAATTTTCAATCGAAAAATTTGGTTAACAAATTTTCGATTAATGAACTTTACTAGTGCTCATTTTTTTCGTTGAAATCTCAACTTTAATATAGAATTAAAATATAATATTGTTTATATCCAAAAACATCGTTAAAGAAGCGAAAAACTGAAAAACTACTTTGTAAAAAGCGAGTTTTCGGTGAAAATCATACATTTCTTTTTCTTTATTAACGTTTACATTCATAAAAAGCGTTAATTCTCATACAATACTATGTTATACAAGTAATGTACATGTACCTAACTATTCTCGGCTTTCCCGAAAACATTATTTAAACTGCAATTAAATAGGTAAAAATTCAAAAAACACAAAGGCTGTGAACTGAGAAAATTTGTTAATTATTTCTTGTGATTCGTAAGTATTTACAAATTATCACGTTAAAGTCTTATATTTGATTATAAAATACAAAAATGAAAAGTAAAATAATTTTATTGAAATCTTTTTTTCTTCGTGAGCAATTCTTCATCGCCAGAATTGATCAAACTTTCGATTTCTTCACGTTCATTTTCTATATCTTCAATTTCTTGGAGTTCTTCTGGATTGTCCAGTTCAGTATCATTATTTTTATTATTATTTATTATACAGTGGGTACTGTATATCCTGTTTCGCAGCTGCAGCAGATAATTTTCAATAAATTTTCAGGAATTAATTCTTGTTCTGTAAATGTAGGTACGATGCCATTAACGTGATGTTTCCATCCCCAATCTGTAGCTGTTAATTGATTACCAAGCTAACTTTGTATTTGAAAATACACCCTGTAACAATGTTGCTTAGCTGCCCCTTCAGTTGGAGGTAATTTTTTCAAATGAAATGAGGATTTAACAGTAGCCGTTCGGTAGAGCTCAAATCTTTTGTAAATAGAAGCTATTATTTTTAATCCATTTTCGGTTTGTCTGCATTTGTATTGTAAAAAATTTCTGTAAGATTAGGTAAATGTTTATCGGCCAATAATGGTTTTATAATTGTTTTTTTTTCCTTTCCCAGCAAAACTGGAAGTTGTATCGCAGCGAGAAAAACAATGCAAAAATGCTACAATATGTTTATGTTTAAAACTATTAGAGGTGTAATAAGTATCATTAATATTTCCTGCATCAGGTTTGTGGAAATAGATATTCAATTCATGTGAACTGAATTGATTTAAAAGTACTAAAAAATCTATGTCTTGACAAACAACTACCACTATTTTTTTGCTACTTGAAGGGATGTATTGATAATTAGGAAATCTGCATCTTCTTCATATAACTATTTTTTGCGTAGTTGTTTTGTACATAATGTAAATATTTTTGTGTTATTTCATTAATTGTATCGTTTTTTTGCCAGATTATTTTGTGTAAGAGAAACCCGCCGACAACAACGTGTACAATATTGCTCGAAGTTGGTAACGAATCGATGCTCGCAAATTCTGTATATAAATGTGACTTAACATTTTTTCTGAAGCCATTCTCTGTAAACAACGACACATCAAATGGAGCAAGCTCGTACTGTAAATAATTTTTCATATCATATGTGCTGCTGATATTTCGCGAAATTCTCTGAAATAATAGTAATAGATCAATTGTAACAGTCTCGCCTCAGTTAGGTACATGTACATTACTTGTATAACATAGTATTATATGAGAATAAACGCTTTTTATGAATGTAAACGTTTATTTACAATAAAGAAAAAGAAATTCATGATTTTCACCGAAAACTCGATTTTTAAAAAGTAGTTTTTCAGTTCTTCGCTTTTTTAACGATATTTTTGTATATAAACAATATTATATTTTAATTCTATATTAAAGTTGAGATTTCAACGAAAGAAATGAGCACTAGTAAAGTTCATTAATCAAAAATTTGCTAACCAAATTTTTCGATTGAAAATTAGGTCTTCTTCTTTTATTTTCTTCATAAAACATCGTAAATTAAATATTTCGCTTTGAAAAAATTTGGGCTTATTTGAAACACAAAAAAGAACATTTTCACCAATTTTCATGAAAATATAAACATTTTTGCGACAGTTATAAATTAAAAACCGCAAAAACGGTTTTTTGCATTTTTCTCGATAATTTTGAGGTTATGGTCAATAATGATCAATTAGAAAGTTTTAGATTTTTTCATTATTTACAACTTTTATATTCAACATTTTTCGATAGGATGCACAGTTTCGCCGCAAATCGCAAAAAACGAGTACCAACCCCTAAAAACGTATATATTACCACCCCAACCCCCCTTCCCGAACTTTTACTCAGTCTGGACGATTTTTCCTTAATTATTTACAAAATTAACTACATTTTCCGACTATTCGTATACTGCTAAGAATTTATCGTCTATTACGATATTTTAAACGGTTTGGCCGTGGTCTATATATAATTCTGTTGAAATCAAATTCTTAAATTTTTGCATAAATGCATATGTTCAAAAGAAGAATTATATCTCTATTTCAAATGTATATAATATTTATTCCGAGTGTCATGCATTTTTAAGTCGAAATTACGTATAGTTTTATATTTAAAATATTTAAGTTTTGATTTGATTATTCTCATCTTAATTTAAAGGAATAATTCAAGATTTTGTTATAGTTTTTACAAGCAAATTATTTCAAATGAAGAAAAACATCTTCATTTGAGCAAATAATACATTTCAATTCCTAAACAAATTGGTCCCTTCGAAACAAGAATACTTTTCTCTATGTGTTTCCTTCATTCTACTGTTTTAATTACTATACAATATAACTTATACATTGTGACTTAGTTTATCCATCGTATTATGGCAACAGGGGTATAAATAAGTTAATATATACATTATTTATTTATTTGAAATATCAATGGCAATAGTCCACGATTCTTGTGTTAAAAAAATATTTGGATGTGCGTTAAAATAAAGATCTGTTTGTTATAAAAAAAGATGGGAAACACGTACTTTAATAATTTCGTTTTTATATATCGTCAGAGAATCTCTTCAAATTGGAATTTGATGCACAACCAATATCGTTCTCTATAAGATACTAAAACTAACACAGTGTCTGATATGTTCTTTAAGTAAGCCCTTCATAAAAACTGGAGAATAGGAAACGTAAAAGATGTCTTTTTGGTAAATAGGGTTTCACTGCAAAATGTATAATATTAAAACTCAGACTTATACCGGAGCACGAAACAATAAACGAGAAATATGTAAGTAAAAATAATTTTATCTTACTAATTAATTATTATTAAGAAATTCTGCTTAATTCCTGACTCGGTTATTATTACCGAAATGGATAGTGAACAACATATTTAAATAGATAGTCATTTAGGGACAGCTTAAGAAAATTGCATCAATTAGTCTCAGTATGGTAAGAGTGTGTGGTTAGATAAAAATTCCTTATATCAAATACATAAGTGCCTCATTTTAAGTGAAAACATACAAACAATTAACTTTTGGTATTATTTTAAAAACATTTATTTAACGTCGGTCTATTTCGTTACTGAGGCCTATTACCGACGCCTGTAGGCGAGCTACCCCCAACCAGAAATTTTTGCCGAACCTCTTCCCTTAAGAAGAGTAGGGATTTTTACTTGCCTAACATTTAATAGACAAGGGACTGACGGCTTTACATCCCCTCCGAAGGATCGTATACCATCTACACAACCCTCGCCTAAGGTTGCATAGCTTCCGCGCATACACTAATATACAAGCCGCTGGAAGATATGTGAGACGAGGACACGGTCTTCCTTGTGAACACGAACGGTACTTCTGGTTTGGAAAAAATAAAAAATTTTGGGCTGGAGAGCTTTGTGAGAGACTCTAGAGGCTTCTCGTGCACTTTACTTTGTTTGATTCGAAGTCGGAGTGGTCAGACTTGAAAGGCTAGAACGGGCCAAATGCTTCGCCCTGTATACTCTCAGAGCTGATTTACACTTGAAATTAATTATATTCAATTTCTTTAGCACTTTTATGATTTTTATTTCAACTGGTAGGGTCAAAGGCTACACCCTGTATAGTAGTGTACAGTAGTAGTTGCACTAGACTCTAAATTAAACACTTTGATTTAGAACGAAAATTAACAAGATATTTATTTACGTTGAAAATGTGAACGATCCATCTTTTACGTCTGAAGGACTTCTAATATATTTTCCAAAAATGAATATTAACGTTCACAAATAAGGGTTCAAAACGACTGTTTCAGACGGAGAATAATACAAAATGTATACTTACTGTTCATTTATGCTTAACTGCTTCACTGATGGTATAAATTGGACGTCGTAACACTATAAATCTAACACAGTAAGTACTAACATTTCTTAAAATTAAACCTGAAAAGGAATTTTGAAAACACAAGAAAAAGACAATATAAAGTTCAAAAATATATATTAAATCTCTTTAAAAATTTTATGTTTTACAACAATTTCAAGATGACCATTCCAACGGAAACCGCGTTCTCGCCTCACACATCTTCCAGCGGCTTGTACATCAGTGTATGCGCGGAAGCTATACAACCTTAGGCGAGGGTTGTATAGGAGATATACCATCCTTCGGAGGGGATGTAAATCCGTCGGTTCCTTGTCTATTAAATGTTAGGCAAGTAAACCCTATTCTTCTTAAGAGAAGAGGTTCGGCAAAATTCCTGGTTGGGGGTAGCTCGTCTACAGGCGTCGGTGTTAGGCCTCAGTAGCGGAAATAGGCCGACGTTAAATAAATGTATAAAAAAAAACAATTTCAAGAAAAATATTTTTGACAAACTATAGTCTGGCCCGTGTACAACACATGGTGAGGAACGGAACGACTTATAATGTACCAACTACCATCCAATACGCGGTTTTTGAGCTAACGATTACACAAAAAGATTCAAGAAAAGTTCAATGTTTATAAATTTTTGGTGGGCTTTTGCTTGCCTGTCCATTTACGTATTTACAGTTCAATATCAATTTTGATCGCTCCTCGGAGCTTAAAAATGCTTGAATCGCAAAGACTTTGAATTATATTTTGCAATTACAATTTCATACGTTCAGGCAAGGCGGTCCCATGCACATATGAGTACATACTAACTATACTTTTCTGACAATGAATCACTGAGGAACCGGTTTAGGGCAAATCCCGTTAAAACCCATCATTTTCCCGTCAAAATCGACTGCTAGGAAATGATAGGGGTCCCTTGTCGCTAAAGGCTATTTTCGCTAAAACTCTCGATATACTTTGAATAGAGACTGAATTAACTTGTCCTCATATTTAACACAACGCATGAGTTGCAGTGCTTAAAACGTGGATTCGTAAAAGGGTTTTTAATTTTGAAATTTCCGAAATTAAAGTCAAATTTTGTTACTGTTTCTAAATTTTGGTGGTCGGGGCGACATTACGTCCCAGTGCAGCGACATTTCCTACACTTTCTAAAATTACACTCCTTGATGAGTTATTGACATTTTTGCATAAAACACGCTCCGTAGAGCGAAAATATGATTAAAAATATAAAAACCTCCTCGTCGGATTTTGTTACAGTTTCGAAAACTACATCGAGAGTATTATCGTGTTCTTTAACTAAAACACAGAATTGAATATTTAAATATTTGATATTAAAATTTTATTTACACAGAAAATAGTTTAACGTATCGATACTAGAAATTTGCCGGGGTTGGTTTTATTTGTTTTATTTAAATGATTTATTTTAGACTGAGAAAATTCACTTCCGAATTAATGCGCGATGGCAATTTTATTTTATTTATACCCTGGGGCGATTTAATGAAATATACTTTTTTACTAGGATCTGCCTAGGAAGATGCACGGGCACTGAATTTAAATTCGCGAGATACGCCGAAAACACAACTTGCCGAAGACTTGGCGTGCTCCCTTATTTATACTGACTATGGGGACTTGGGTAGCGGAAGTCTGGATGAAAGCCGGATCGGGCGCGCATTGCGAAATATCGCGCAATAAATGTTGAAATTTTCGAATTTCGTGATGGAAACTATATCAGTAAAACGGCGACGAAAAAATGGACAATTTGATATAAAAATGTCAGTGGAATCTATTTTTATTTTTGAATTATGAACGATAACTGTCTGAATATCATGGTAAATTGAATTGGTTCCGAGAATTATCGTTGAAAAGTCTTCCTTTGATCCATATTTGATGTTATATTAAGTCATGTTAATCCATATTTAATGTTATATTATGCCATATTGAGGGTAATGTATCGCGACGTTGAACGGAGTGAGAGTCAGTTTTAGGGTAAACTTTTATGTTTTATGGGTTGGTTGGAAAGGTGAATGAAAGATGTTTTGATATAATAATAGAAAGTTGCGTCTGGGGTTAAATTGAAGAGAAATGAGCTTGTAGAAAAATTTGTGAAGTGAACTAAAATATTTTAACTTGTTTGGGGAGTAAATTGAAAGTGATTAGAGTTATTAAAGTGGCTGTATTTTTAGGGCAATCTTTTGTAAGGTTCTTGCTGTATTTTGGTGAAATTTGATATTTGAATGATTTTGTTGATAGATTCGGATTACTTGTGAATTATTGATGCTGCGTGAATTTTCTCGGAATTGCTTGTTGAATATTGTGGTTTTTGAGTTTTGTGAGTATCTTAGTGACTTTTTTATGTGTTTTGACAAGTTGACCTTGACGATTGAATTGTTTGGAAAATTTTAGTAATTTTTTCATCGGACATCTTGTTAATATGGAGAACGTACTATAAAGCTCGGTCGCTCATCCAAATACTAACCGCGAATAACGGTGCTTTACATCCCACATCGAAGTATGTAGATAGTAAAGACGCATCTACGTTCGCCCCTAACGTTGGGTAATTGAAATAGTTAAAGAAATAACAATTTACAGTAACTTCCTTCAAGTATGAAGAAGTGGGAGAAACATCGGAAAACAGATGCGCGATGGATCAATGTGACGTCAACTTGACAATTATTTCCAAATATTTCGCGACATAGAAAAATTCACATACCTTAACTTGTGGACTTAAGATATTCATATGAGGCACGTGTACTTCGTAGGACGGCAGCTAGAAGACTGAATGTGGAATATTTCAATTATTCCCTGTACTGAAAGAATGACGTCGCACGGATGATGTCAGATCGACTTAAGAAATATTTCTATCTAACGTATTCGGTAGCGGGAATGCACTAACTCGCGCATGGTTTGGCTTGCTTGAATATAGAAACTCTTCTCGTCGCTTCTCCTCACACGAGGTCATCTGTACTTACAATTTGGTATACCTACGCGGTGCTTCTAGAAATTAATGATTTTATTAACTTTTAAAATAATTTACCTATGGCTGTACAGTATATCTAGAAAAATAAATATAACACAACAAGTCCTATAAAAGAATTTCAAGAAAATAATGATATCTTATGCATATTTCGGTGACGAGAAACACTTCATTAACCCATCTCCAATCTGAATACATTTCTCAATTGCATTTCTAATTAAGTGCAATGTACACGAATCTCTTTAGCAATATAAAGTGATATTTCACAATTTGTCTCTTTTTTCTCCATATACTGCAGAAGTTGCTATATCGGTTACAGGTTTGATGGCAAATCTAGTCCGTAGTACTATTCACGTAGGATTTCGCTATTATTGGTACACTTTCTCGTAACATTTTTTTAGTGCTTATTCCTGAGTTAGTTGCAAACTGTTCCAAAGATCTTCTACAATCCGATCTTCCTGGGAATACAGAAATGCTCCCTCGTTTGGTAAAATAAAAAGATTACGATAGAGCTTGCAGCTTTAGAGCTTAATAGAGACGTTGGGAGCCTTTCGTGTACTTCATTTTTTGAACTGATAAAAGTGGGGAGGTCACACGTAAAACGTTGGATAAGGTCAAATGCTATTATATAAGTCTTGGAGTAGGCTGCTTCACTTGAAATAGTTTATTAATCACTTCAATTAATTTTATTGTCTATGGCAGGACCCAAAACCTCAACTTTTTTATGCTTCTTGGAGTAAAACACTTGGTTTAAAACAAACAAGAAATGAGTTTATTTATTATAACTGAACGAAGTTTAGAACGGCTTAACTTAAAATATTTAATTCGCACGGCTTTAAAATAATTACTTTAGACACTGAAATTCCGTTGTAAAAAATATTGAGGTTTAAACCGTATTAACAGGAGTGTTTTATAAAGTTTGAAATAATTCACTTTTGGTTTGATGCGCCAGGGCAGATTGATTTGAAAACTCTCTTTTACTTGGTTATGGCCAAGGAAGAATTTGTAATGGCTCGTATCGCGACGTACGTATCGAACTTGACTTGCCCGAGCTCATCGCGCTCGGTTCTTTTATAAGCTTCGTCGGGGACCCGACGTTGGCTCTCGTCAGTACAAGGTAGGCATGTGGCCAACAGCTTGAAACTGCAGTCTGCAAGTGGTGTGTGACAACTGGCACGAGAGCTCCTTTAAGTAGGATCAGTCTTTCGGCTGGTGTTTGTTGTAATCGAAGCATTAGCGTTTTGATAGTGATATGCAATTATTATATTTAATGTGTCAGCTTGAATTTGCGACTAAAAATATTATATTTTAACTTTTTACTGCTAAATTTTACTGTAAAATAACTAACATGAATGTTTGAACGGCGTTGTTGATAAATTCGGACTATTTGTGAATTATCGGTGTTATGTGAATTTTTCCAGATTTTTTCGTAAAAATTTGTAGTTTTCTGGAAACTTAAGCGTCTTAACGACTTTTTTGTTGCCAAAGTTTGAGATATTTGAATTTTTTTCTAGCTCCCGTTTATGGAATATACTATAACACCTGCAGATATAGTACCGTGTTACATAACACGTTGTCGGCGTAGAAAATAACTCTCTTGATGGAATTTCAGATGCCGTACGCGCACTG
Source organism: Leptura quadrifasciata (assembly GCA_963675555.1). NCBI lineage: Eukaryota > Metazoa > Arthropoda > Insecta > Coleoptera > Cerambycidae > Leptura > Leptura quadrifasciata. The sequence goes on along the minus strand of OY776676.1, from coordinate 116,123,280 downwards.
ATGTTTCATTATAACAACACTTGTACGATATCGTAACGATATACTACGTCACTCGTGTGCATTGGCCAAACCACACAGCGTCCCCGATGCGAAATAAGGAACACGCACAAATTTTAATATCAATAAAATTATTAGATTCTATTTTTATTAAATCAACAACTTTGATTACTAAATGTATTGAAACATGTTGAATTTGGCATAAAATTGAATTTGAAAGAGTGAAATTTTACCCATACGGTAAAACGGGTTTGCCGTCACTATTTAATTATGACGGTTGACCTACCAGTGATGCAGGGCCGGCCCAATAACTATGTTCAGCCTAGGCAAAGTTCAATTTAGGCACTCCCTCTTTTTAAATCGTTTTATTAAAAAAATCAAAGATCAAGGCGATAAAAGTTCACACTCGCTTAAAACATCCGGTAAATATGGACACCCAAAATGAAATAAATAATTTGAATTTCAATTATTGTTTGTTAATTATTGAATGACTAAAAAATTTATATTACGATATACTGAGACATTTTCAAACATAAACTATCTGATAAAAACACCTTTGGGTGTAAAACTGACATTAACGTGCGCCCTATTGCAACAACACCGCATTACTCGAATGCATCGGCCCTAATTTGCGTTGTCCGCACCGGCCGTATTGCTCACACCTAGAAGCTCACGCGGGACTCGACGTTACACATTACTATACCAAATTGTAATCTTTAAAATATGTTCCATAGCTAGAATATAAAAATTTTCTGTCTAGACTTACAGACACCTTTTCCTATTTTAATTAGTGAGTATTGGGTTGGGGGTTGGGAGTTATAGCCTCTCCTACTCAATTGTTAACCTCACCTTCGCGATGAGTTCAATTTGAACTTGGTGCACCCTGTTTTCACTAACGAGGCTCTAACGACCGAGTAAGGGCGGAATAACCCTTACCTTTTACCGTGAGCACATCCACCTTCTCACGAAGAGTGCGGTAAAAATAACCCACCGCACACAAAGGTTGCTTTTGGAATCGTTTGGTTACCCCATCGTCGCAGTCTCCTTCTGTGCCATGGGACCACACCACTCGCCTTCCGCAACCGAGCTGGTCAGTTGCATACCTGTTCCAGCTAAAACTTCAAATGCAGCTTCGTTTTCAGTCGATTAAGGCTTTAAAAAAATGATGGAGCGTTCAAGTGGGACAAAATCATCCGGAGGTAAAATACCCTCCCGATCGGATCTCCGGGGGAGGGTGCCCACAGGGACACCTCATCGAATGTCGAAAAAACACCGACAAGTTAAATCCAACAAAACTAATTCTTTCATCTACGGCGCTTGGAATGTTCGTACTTTGAACGACAGCACTCGCACCGATCGGCCTGAAAGAAGAACTGCTCTAATAGATAGAGAACTTCACCGACTCAATGTTGACGTTGCAGCTCTCAGCGAAACTCGATTTTTGGAGGAAGGCTCTCTCACAGAAAAGTACTACACCTTCTATTGGAAAGGTCTTCCCGCCAATTCAAGAAGACAACATGGAGTAGGATTTGCCGTTCGGAATCAACTTGTATCCAACTTAACACAAGTACCACAAGGCCTATCCGAGCGTCTAATGCTGCTACGCTATGAGCTATCAGATGGCAACGCAGTAAATCTAATAAGCGCCTACGCTTCCACTCTGGATACAAGTCACGAAACCAAGGAAAGCTTCTATCAACAGCTGGAAGAAACCCTCTGTAGAATACCTAAAACGGAACGACTCGTTATTCTTGGTGATTTTAACGCTAGAGTAGGGAGAGATGCAGACACCTGGCCAGGCATCATAGGCAAGAACGGTTTGGGCAACATGAACGCTAACGGTCAACTACTCCTAACTAAATGCGCCGAACATGATCTAGTTATAACAAACACCATTTTCCGACAAAAGGATAAATTTAAAGGCACCTGGCGTCACCCCAGATCAGGTCACTGGCATCTACTGGACTATGTTATCGTACGTAGGAAGCATCTCAAGGACGTCCAAATTACAAAGGCGCGCATTGATAGCGAATGTTGGACCGATCATCGTCCTGTTGTCTCTAAAATGAAAATTGTTATGAGACCCAAACACCGAAGAACTCAAGTAAAACGTAGACCCCGTCTCTGTATTAGTAAATTGCGTGACCAACAAACCGTCGAACAGCTAAAGCAAAGAGTTCAAGAGAATTTGAGTGCATTAGAAGAAACCAATTCTGTAGATGTCGCTACTACCTGGTCACAAATTAAAGACAGTTTAAAAAGTGCGAGTGAGGAAATTCTTGGCACTGCAGCAAGTAAAAAACAGGAGGACTGGTTCAATGATAATGAAGCTTTTATACAAGAACTTCTTGACCGCAAACATATTGCCTTCCAAAACGCTATCAACCACCCCAACGACTCATCAAAAGCAGAAGCTTTTACCCAATCTAAGAATGAAACGCAACGCGAAATCAGAAGAATAAAGAACGAGTGGTGGGCAAGCAAGGCCAGAGAAATTCAAAGGTACGCCGATTCACACGACTACAGGAATTTCTTTCAAGGAGTAAAAGCAGTGTGCGGCCCCAGTCGGAAAAATATGTGCCCTATTAAAGATTTAAATGGAAATCTCCTCAAAGAAGACCAGGAAATAAGAGCCCGATGGAAAGAACACTACTCTAACATTCTTAACCAGCAAAGTCAAGCCGATCACGATATTATAAATCTTATCCCTCAATATGACACCTTCGAAGACTTAGATAAACCACTAACAACGGAAGAGATCTTAACCGCCATTGGGCAGCTAAAAAATAACAAATCTCCCGGCGCCGACTCACTCCCAGCTGAGATCTTTAAAGCTGTGTCGTCAGAGCTCATACCCTACCTCAAAAAACTGTTTGATATCGTGTGGGAAAGTGGTCAAGCTCCGCAGGAGTTTCGTGATACACTTTTAATCAACCTCTTCAAAAACAAAGGGAGCGCTGCGGACTGTGGAAATTACAGGGGTATAGCTCTCCTGGCTGTCGGAGGGAAGATACTCACTAAAGCGATGGCAAATAGGCTAACACCTGTTATGGAAAAGTTACTTCCTGAAACACAGAGTGGCTTTAGACCAAACCGAGGCACATCGGATTTAATCTTCACACTTAAACAGCTTCAAGAAAAAGCACTCGAACATCAAGGAGAAATTCACATGGCCTTCATTGATTTAACCAAGGCGTTTGACTCGGTGGACAGGGAAGTGCTCTGGAAAATTATGTTCCGCTTAGGTATCCCTAGAAAATTTGTGGAAGTATGTCGCAGTCTACATACAAACAACAACGCCCAGGTTATGTATAATAATGAGGCAACCGAACCTTTCCAAACCCTCACTGGAGTTAGGCAGGGATGTGTCCTGGCACCCTTACTCTTTAATTTGTTTACCACTGCTCTAACAATTATTGTTGACAACAAACTGACAGTCAGAGGAATAGGTCTCAGATACCGTTTTGATGGCGGTCTCTTTAACATAGGGCGCTTTAGAGCTTTCACGAAGACACGCACACGATTCATTTGTGATCTCCAGTATGCGGACGACTGTGCACTTTTAGCCTCTACGCCGGAAGAGCTTCAAGAACTTTTAGATGTGTATGCCCAGAGCTATGATTCCTTGGGACTTAAAATCAACATTGGAAAGACTAAGATTATGTCAACTCCTCATCAAGTGAACCAAATAGACATTACACTTAACGGAAATTCTCTTGAAGTGGTGGATCAGTTCAATTACTTAGGCAACGTTGTTAATGACAAAGCAAACATGGACAGCGAGATTCGCAATAGAATTAACGCTGGATCTAGAGCACTCTGGGGACTTAGAGAGAGAGTATTTGACAACCACGACCTTGCTTTATCAACGAAAATGGCTGTCTACAGAGCAGTTGTCATTCCAACACTGCTATATGGATGTGAAAGCTGGGTCACTTACCGTCGTCACGTGAAAGAATTAGAACGTTTTCAGCAAAGACACCTCAGAAGTATGATGAAAATCCGTTGGTTCCATCACATATCAAACGTGGAAGTACTCAGGAGAGCAAACAGCCTTCCAATTGAGGTGCTTATTTCAAGAGCACGCCTAAGATGGGCAGGTCACGTTCATCGTATGCATGATAACCGCCTTCCTAAATGTACACTTTATGGTGAATTGCTAAGCGGTAGAAGAAGGCGTGGCGGTCAACGAAAGAGGTTCAAGGACGCTCTCCATGAAAATCTAAAATCCTGCGGTATTGCAGACGAGCAATGGGAACAACTTGCAGCGGACAGAACCGAATGGCGAGGGGTTGTGGCCAGCTATCAAGGAAATGTTGCTGCAAGAAGGCCGAATCCAAGACCTAACCAGGTCTATGTTTGTCCTGACTGCGGTCGACATGTGCTCTCCCGAATTGGCCTCTATAGCCATAGTCGTGTGCACCGTAGATGAATGGGAATTACAATAGACTACACCTTTTACTTGTTTTTTATTGTACACAATTTATCGACTGTAACATTTTTATACTCGGACTCGAGTAACGGCTAATAATAATAATAATAATAATAATTGGGTTAAATAATATTTTCTACATTTCTGTGTGGTTCATTAGAATTACGTTTTCCCTTCACTTTGAGATTACTAACGGATGTTAAATTAAGATTTTGATAAAGATATAAAGCACTCTAAAACTGAGCGGTACAATTTAAAAATACTTTATATGTCTTTGTTTTAAAGTAGTTTAATTTTGATAATGCTCAGAATATTCCTGTAAATTAAGTTCGTCTTAGAAATATAAACCGTCTAAAATACGAGTGCAAAGATAGTTAAAAAGAAATAATTAAATCGTAGAATTTTAATGGAATTAAATGTTTAGAACTATTTGCAAATGAGGTCTCTAAAAGTTCTAGTCAGTTCCGTTATACCCAATCACAAAGTCAGCTAACAAAAAGATAAAACTTATCTTACATAGCTACAGAAAAAATTGAGTAATGAAAAAGAAATTGGAGGAATGTTGCGTTTACAGTTTAGCAGCGTCCAAGACAAATAACAAATGCTATAATTATTTATAACCATTCTTTTTTCTCTTGAGCATTCCATCCCAAGTAACTTTTTGAGTCTTATAGAAAAGGTTACGACGTCATTATGATCTTATATACGCCGCCATTAGACGTGAAGACCTTGCCAAAATCTCTTTATGACCAAATACCATTGCAGGATGAGCCAGTGAAAAGTGCCCCTATAGCTATAATAATAAAACAGTATCGAAATGTTGCGCTTTACAGAGGCGAGTCTATGTATTTATTGTTAGTAAGTATATAACTTAATCATAATATTATGGGGAAAAATGCCATTATTCGTTGACAAGTCGTACGTGTTAGGTATACAATATACACTGTATAGATACACAAATTTAATACTGATTTTACAGGACGGTTTCATCCACTATGAACGTTCCGTATAATCACCTGCGGTTTTCTAGAAATGTGTTAACCATAGAAAAAGAATTAATTAAAAAAGTATAGGTAACATGTTTGTTGCCCTATCGTTTATCTTTGTTGCTTCTTGATATACTTGGTGTCTGTTTGAAAAAATAAAAAGTTCATGGCTTGAATACTTAAAGATGGAATCTTAATTTTACCGACACTTCACCAACCTCAAAACAAATCCATATATTTTTTTTAATTATCAAAATTTAACATACATTTTGTTGAAAAATATATATTGCTTGACATTGTGCAAATTTTAAATCAATCAACTTTCTCATTTTTGAGTTAGAGTGAGTTAAACGAAAACGTAGATGTATTAATTATTTTATAACTTGTTCCACATCATACACACATGTGACGCAATTCTATTTTTAATTAATAATATAAATTACTGTTTAGAAGGAAAATTATATTCTGTGACCTAACCAAAGCATTCGACTGCGTGGACCATCAGTATTTACTGCAAAAACAAATTTTTTATGGCTTTAGGGGGTGTATCTTACAACTGGTTCCAATCTTATCTTGACAACCCAATGATGTATGTGGATTTAAAAGAAATTGTGGACATTGAGATAATACCAATAAAAATTGAAAAGAAATTGAAATATGGTGTACCGCAAGGCTCATCCTTGGCTCTGTACTTTTTTTGATTTACGTAAATGATCTTGTTGATAATTTTAAAATGGTACAGTATTCCCTGTTCGCAGATGATACCTGTATACTTTTTAATGCCTGAATGTACAGAAATATTAAATAACATAAATGACTGGTATGATTAATGCTAAATTTAACAAAAACATCACGTTTCATTCAAGTCACAATTACTCATAACAAGACATTAAGCCACAACAAGGAATCATTACTGCAGTAGATGTAAAATTTTTGGAGGTGTATATCGATGAGAATCCTACAATAAAACCTTTCGAGAACTATTTATCCTTTGTTTGTTGTCAGGAAAAATATCGGGTTCAAAACATCGGAAATACTATATTATGCATATTTTCAGGGCATTTTACAATACGGAGATTCAACTGGGGTCGACGCCTTATTTAGGATTCAAAAAAGGCCATTAGGGCAATGTGTCATTTAAGACCAACAGAGTAGTGTAGAGGTTATTTTACTTTATATTTTTCGCGTTTCTATTCTCATATTTCGAAACAAAAATAAATTAATCAAACATTCAAATATTCATAAATATGAAACACGAAAATAGAGCACATACTGTCTACCCACATAATTATAATGTCATGAGAAAAAGCGTTCTCTATAATGGAGTTAAAATATTTAATCACCCACCTATGGCGGCGAGTCTAAATGTATTTAAGCATTAGTTAAGGCACGACCTGATAAATGATATGCTCTATTCAGTAGAAGAACTTTTCAGTTGTTCATTATTGAGTAGTACTTAATAATGAATTAAACTTAATTTTTTTTTAACAAAATATTGTGTATATTAACAAACACATGTTTAGTATCGATATATAATTTATTAATTTAATTTTATAAATGGCGAGTACGACGTACTTTTCTTTGCACATGTAAGTCATGTTTTTGAGGAAATAAAATTTACTTAATTACATCTTTGCCAGTATCTTTTCTCTCGATCAACCAAAAAAGTTGTGGCTTTTAATTCTATCAAGGGGCATGTTGTTGAACATTTCTGATAAAGTTCTATTAATTTAAACCTCCGGAATTTTTGTTTTCATCAAGGGAGAGAGAGAGAGAGATCGATCCGATAAATATTTATTATTTTTGGCCATAACTTTTTTTTTAATACATAATATAGTATTATGACAGGTATAGTGATATGAATTTTCACTCAATAATTTCAGTTCTTTGCAGAATAGTTAGATTTAATTTTAAAAATTATATCAGTCTTCGAATTTCCTAAATTTAAATCTAACTATTTCGCATATGTTTGAAATTATTGAGTGAAAATTTATAACACTACTCTTGTTATAGTTCTGCTTGGGTAGTCTTATAGTTTGTTTGCAATATATGTTTTAGAATAAGAAGTTATGGTCAAATACAGTAAATATTTTCCAATCGGATCTATCTCTCTCTCTCTTTGATATAGCCAACTTAATAAACATCATAGATTGGTTTAACCGCTTCACTATTATTGAGGTTGAGCTTGACATATCATCTTTATTTTTAGATTTTTTTAAAATGTTTCGAATCCTAACAGATTTTCAGAAAACTTCAATCTATTCTATATATCTGTAGTAGAGTATGTAATTAACTACAAAAAGGTCCTACTGACTTTGCACTAGCTCGAACTGAACTTCAGTTCGAGCAATGAGAAGCAGCAGTAGGCAGCTTTCTGTGAGAACCTGAAGATGGCAGATCAGATTCTGCCGAAAAGTCGTTTAGACAACCGTGACTCCTGGAGGAGTCGATCATCGACGCGGGAGAGCAGAAGTACAACAACACTTCATATATATATAATAAACAGAACATGACCCATGCTTCTACATATCGAGATCGGCTCATGATGAGAGACATTATAAAACAACCCGCCGGAATTAAACCTGCTTCACCGGTCAGCAAGATTCTTATACTTTTTTAGATATAATAAGCCTTATTTTTGAGGACGGATTATTCCTTACAAATCGGTTAGATACCTAGCGCGACCGATGTGCGCCCATCTGCAGTACTATTATTATTATCTGTCAAATGTGTTGGAATTAGTCAAAGCCATAAAGCTTAGATTTTATTAATTAGTTAATTGTATGATATACATTTATTTTTATTGTTCAGTGTACCTGTATAAAGTCATTATATACGTACGTATTTATTCTGACATATTTGTTCACACGGTAAGTAAACTTTATACTGCGTATTAATAAGTAACCCTGCAAAATGCCTAAAGTGTCAAAAAGATATTACAAAATTACATAGTCAAATTCAAACATGGTTATAAAAAATAACTATTCTATATCAGAGTTAGAAAGTAATTTAATATATTTGATTTTAATACGCGTGCGCCTACAACCGTGGAAAATTTAAATATTGATTCTGACATTGACTGCAATAATACTCGTATACCATCACCTATTTATACTTCAGATGAAAGTAGCATAAATTCGGTAGATACAAACTCGAATGAAAATGATATGGCTTTTGATCAATCCCTCGATAAAAATCTGCAAATGACACAGTGGCCTCTAAAACATAATTTTTATAAATAAATGATTTTTTTCTTTTAGACTAATGACATACTTGGTTTCTGATTCCTCATTTGTTTCAGGGGCCTTAGACATTCTTGACAGTAAAGTAACGAAGAAAGACATAGAGGAATTCATAAGAAAATGGTTGAAGCGAGCCAGAGAAAGGAAAGACAATGTCAACCAGAGAAGGAAAAGACAAATTGAACATATTTGAAAGTAAAAACTAATATAGAATATAAAATTGATTTTATATTATATAAAATATATCGGTAATTAATTATATGCGTTCTGTATTTATTGGTACTTACCTAATACCTTTAGAATGTACAATTTTTAAAAAATCATTTCGATGATTTTTATTTTGTAAATATTATTTAAAAATTATCATCCAAATTTATAAAAATTCTTCGTAGCAAATAATTGGAAAAAAATGATTTACGTTTAAAAGGTTTTCGAATTTGCTATATGGATATAATTTTTTTTTTGTATAAAACACCAAGAAAAAAATTTAATGCACAAAATGGCCTTTTGGAAGTTAATAAATTTATTTAACTTCTAAAAGTTATTACAAAGGTCATAATTTCATGCATTAGATTTTTGATTGATGTATATAAAAAATAAAAATATTTACCCAGCAATTTGCTTACCTCCTTTTAAACTACATTCATTTTTTCTCAATTATTTAGTCTGAAAAATGTTTAGAAAATTGGATAATTATTTTTATCTAATATTTACAAACATAAAAATTACATTCCTAAACGGCACAAAAGGTCCAATGGACATCCATTGGATGTCCACCAGACAAACAATTCACACCAAACGGACGTCCAGTAGAGTCCAGAAATGGACATTAATGTCCATTTCTGGTCCATACGTGGACCAGTTTTAGATGCCCATTTCATGTGGCAAACTATCTCTACTGGACATCCATTGGATGCCCATTGAGTGTCCATTGTTTGTCTGCTGGACATCCATTGGATGTCCATGATTTTAAATGGATTAGTCCAATGGATGTCCATTGGAAGTACATTGGACTTTGTTGTACTGTTTGGGACCTGATTTAAAACATCTAATAAATACGGAAAAAGCACACTATAAATCAGAGTTAAGGAAGGCCAAAGTAAATGCTTATTATAAATCATATCTCAAAGTAACAACCCAAACAAAGCAATGTGGAATGTCATTAATAACAAAAAATCATGAAACAATAATAATAACACACGTTCAGACTCCACTGTTATCAATTCTGATAATTTGAATAACTACTTTGGCCTGGTTACCAAAATTTAAATTTTCTGAGGTTTCTTTTGTTCAAATACTTGATACAAAAAATAACTTTAAAAATCTGACACTAAAGGCGCACATGATATTAACCTCAAAATACTTAAACCTATTAAACATATTATATACATTCCTTTAACCAAACTTATAAACCAGAGTATTAGAAATAATGGATTTCCCAATATTCTCAAAATGGCAAAAGTTATTCCAATTCATAAAAATGCGATATTGATAATCTTGCCAATTATAGACCAATACCTTTTTTGCAAAAATATTTGAGATCGTATTAAAATTACAAATAGAAAAATTGAAAATTTTAATTAATTCAATATTTATCAGTTTGGTTTCAGAGCCAAAATGTTCACTACGTTATCTATAAATACCCTGACAGATTAACAGGTTAAATAATAGAGGTTTTGAGCACAGCAAAATTGTGTATACTCAGTTTTTAGTTTTAGACCTAAGTAAGGTGTTCGACTGCAACTTTCACGATATATTAATAAAGTAGCCAGGTTTTTACAAATTTTCTATTAGCATCCAGAGCTTTCGGTTTGTTAACTATTGCAACATAAATTCCAGACAGATAAATGTGAAATTTGGTGTCCCTCAGAGCTCTATCTTGGGCCCAACTTTTTTCTCATTTTTATTAATGAGCTGCCATGTAACACAGCCTCAGCATGATCAGTTCTTTTTGCTAACAACACAACACAAATATATAATAATAAAGATACTAATGCATTAATTTATAGTGTCCACAATAATCAATCATTGATTCATGAATGGTTCGTGGCAAGTAAATTAATGCTAAATAAAGATAAAACTGAATCGATCATTTTTAGTTTGAGACAATATACATTAGATACAAGGGTAACCACTAACTGCGTTAAATTTCTAGGCGTCCACCTTGACGGTAAATTAACTTGAGAAAAACAAGTTATTTGTGGCAACATGTTCATAAATGTATATTTAATTTATTACGTAATCTCGCAGAAAACATTATTAACAGCATATTTTGATTTAATTCACTCTGTACTTATCTATGCAATTCTAGTCTGGGGTCACTCTCCACATGCTGCAACTGCTTTTGCGGTACAAAGAAAAGCAGTAAGGGTAATCGCGGTTTGGAATTATAATAAAGAGTGCAAGAAATCCTTTGAAAAACTAAAGATCCCAACCTTATATAGTTCTTATATTTTGCAATGCCTTCTGTATATCCAAGATAACGAGTCTAAATATTTATCTCGCGATCAATTACATACTTATCCTACCCGAAGTAACGGGAACCTACATTTTGATTTTCTACTCCTATATCTAAAACACGCAATGTGACAGCGTACTATGCAGTAAAATTGTTTAATGTTTTGCCACTTAATATCAGGAAACTGGATTATTTACGTTTTAAAACTGTTATAAAAAGTTTTTTTTATTAGCAATGCCTTCTTTTCAATAAATCAGTTTTTTGACACAGACTTTTCTGCGATATGTCGGTAATATAATTTTATATTTGTTTTTAATCTTATTTAATTGTCTGTTTTTAGATGTTATCAATTATTTGCTTTTTCTAATACTATTCTTCATATATGTTCTATTAAAATTAATAAAAACGAAAATCAATTGTGTTATTCTGGAGAAGTAGCGGACATAGTACACATGATATTAGACTGTAAATTAAATTCAGATAATAATAAAAGATTTTTAAATGAAATTTATAAATTAAAGTTAGTACCATGTCCTTTTAATCTGGCGCAACTATTATCATCAAAAAACGTCACTATATATAACCATATGATTAATCATTTAGAAAGAATACAATTAAATATATAGAAAACATGTAATTAGAAATAAGTTTCCTACCGTCTTTCCTTTTTGGTAAATCATCCCATCCAAGGTCCAGTCAAATAAAAATCGTCTATACGGATCCATAGACGTACTTGTATCACTGTCAATTCCCATTTATATCGAAAAAAAATTGAAAAAAATGGAAATAAAAGAGAAAAGAAAAAAACATATATATAATTAAAACAAAAAATGAAAAAAAAGGAAAAAAGAGAAAAAATGTGGAAAAAAAGATCAAATAAAAAAGTCTATATGTCTATAGGTTAAGAGAATATACATGTCTGTCTGTCTGTCACTTGTTGTATAATTGGTATACATAATAACATTAAAATAAAATTTAATACAATAGTACCCAAGGAATAATGTAAAGAAAGAAAAGAAAAAGAAAGTTTAGCGAATTGTCTTTGTAACCGTATTCATTAACCCGAGGCACACACACATATATGTTGTATGACTATAACATTCGTGTCTATGTATTTTATTTGGACATGTGCAAATACTATTGTATAATAATACACCAACACTTACTTACTTACTTATTTACTTACTTACTTATATAATGTCAAGATAGCGACGTAAACCTACCACCCACCCTCGAGAAATTTAGCAGAACATCTCAATGAACATGTACACCAATTTTCAAAACAATTTGTATTAATGTTTTTCCACTCCTATTTTGGGAATTTGTTGCTTAGAGTATTGCTTGTATTTTTGTATTTTACGCAACGCTATTATCCTGTGTTTACCTTTGGCCCAGTTAAATATTTTCCGTCCTAAAAATTAAATCCGGAACACAAACAATAATTTATCATATTCATTTTATCCTTAAGAGGTTTATCAGCTTTACGTAGTCATTCAATTATGAGCTGTATATTTATCAGACGACGCATATTTTATATTAATCTGAGGTAGAAGTGCGTTAGATAAACCATTTTCACACCAGCATGCCCTAAAATATGCCTGCAAGGTACTTTATGTAGAGATTTTTAGATCCCTTTGTGTAAACCTACTATGATTACTGCCATCCTCGAGGCAGCTATAAAGGCACCTGCTCCATGAGTATTATACGTGAGTATGATATATTATGTGCAAGACATATTATATTATGTGCAAGACATATTATCAAATGCAAGTCAGGACGTTATTCCACAGTAATTTCTAGCATTTCAGTATTGCTTCTTTTATATTACATTGAATAAGGAACGTATGATAACAATGTACTTGTCCTACTGTTAGGGAACTGGATAGAAAATTCTGTAGCGTAGTTTTTCATCGGAAATTATGTTTTAAATGAAGAGAGGTTCCAACACTGTAATATTAAAATAGGTTTTATTTGTTTTATCAAGTACTTCACATTAGTGTTCTAAACAATTTTCTGTTTTAATATTTATATCTTTAAAAAAATTCACTTTCTTCCTATGTATATAGAGCTTTTACAGGATAAGTAAAGTGTATTTACAATTAGGCAATTAAAATCTTTTATTGAAACGGCATAAAGCTGTCATTGTAAAGCACTCTATGTGGTTTTAATCGGTTTTTCAAACAATTTATTTAAACATACACAAATCACATCTAGTAGACTTGGAACTTTTAGTTTCAGGAGGTGGCATATCGATTAACCTTGGGGCTAGGTAGGTATGGTTTTTTGTTCTATAGTTTTTTAAGAAGGGCATTTCAGTGAGAAGTTTTTAATGTGCGGAACAGCCAATAGAGTAGAGTAGAATAGAGTAGAGTAGAGTAGATTTATTAGTGTTAAAATACAAAAAAATATATCAATATATATATATATATATATATATATATATATATATATTTGTGTGCCTAAATTGAATTGTGAGTATTTTGGAAGGATATGTGCAAGGTAGTTAGTGATTTTAATTTTAAAATAACATTTAAAGAGAAATACTTGTCCCCCGTTAATGAATTAAAAATTTTGATCTCGATGATAAGTTCAAGTTCTCCGCACTTATTGCTAAATAGGTACAAAAATAATATGGCAAGTTAAAATTACTAAATAGGCATGGTACTTAGTTCTTATACAAAGCTGATGTTATACGTTTTATGTTGTTATACGCTTATATTTTTGTATGCAAGATTATATCTCGATTTTAAGTTAAGATTTTCCGCGCGTATTGCTAAAGGTACAAAAGTCATATGGCAAGTTAACACTCTTTAATATGTATAAGGGGGAGCTTAATTCTGATATAAAGCTGATGTTATATGATTCTTTAATTTTATCCCATTTTGTATATTGTGATGTTGCAATTTAGTTTTGAGTTGCGCTTTTTTTAGAAAGTAAATGATTAGATTTGCATGAAAGATTTGAATACTATTTAGTTTACCTTGTCTTCAAAATTGATAAATAACAAACACCTGTCTATTTATATTCAAAACTTTTAAAAGATGGTGATAACATGCATGCTCCACCCATTTTAGGTACCTGTATAATTTCCTAAACATAATAATGTGCAATTTCAGAGGTATGTCACAAATTTCACGCCGTCAAACTTACAAAGAAACGGTTTACTATTTGAATCACTATTTTTCTTTTATTAATCCACATTTATCAGTCTTTACTTTTAAGCTCTATATTCACTGCATACCTTCATAAAAGAGGTATCGAGAGAAAACACCCCGTTAAATACTATATTATCAAACTTCAGACTCAATTCGATACGTGTTATTATTAATCGGTACAAGTTATTTTCTATATAATGGAACAAAATCAAATATTCTTTTAAACCCTATAAATAACAACTACCCTAAAACGTGTATCACTTTGCATGAATTGTAATACGTTTGTGTAAGTCATTTGTAAGGTTGGATTGTTTGAATGTGGACGGAGCTCCATGAGTACTTATAAAATAGGCACCTACGCATTGTCCTGATTATAATAATTGGTTCTTTTAACCGAATACTTATACACTCCAGTAAGTTCATTAATTAGTTAAAATTAAACTACAGAACAGTTAATATATACAATTTCCTTTGTGGTATAATAGACGAAAATGTTTGCAAGGAAAGTTGTATTGTATGAATGAATAATATTACCAAGTCACGAATGTAAAATAAAGTATAAAAGCTGTTAGAATATCCAACTTCTGTTAGGGTATTAAAGAAAGCGTCTGAAGCCGGTATAACTGGTTCTGAAATCGTTTAATAAGTTTTTTATTTTAGTTTATTTGGCATGTTTATTTGAAAAAGATTTAATTAGGAACAGTCTAAATTTAATATTTAATCCTGATAAACACTAATTGGAAATTAAATATTAAATATTCAACACAGAAATAATCAAAATATTTGTTTGTTGTTTACAAATATTTTATTAGTTTATTATAGAGATCACATATTTTACATATTCGTATATACACTGTGGATGTAATTCGTAGTTAATTTGTTTTAATCCTAATTCCATGCGGTTATGCAACCAATTGTTAATATATTTTCTTTTTTTTTGTTATGTTTATATATGGTTTTGTAAAAGTAGGCACATCTGAAAATATCAAGTACGCTAAGATTGTATAGCAAGCTAGGAAAAAATATAAAATAGGTATAATGAGCATAAATGAATAGTACTTTGCATTCTGCACTTTTAAAAAGTAAATGTGTCCCTATGAAATTTTATATGGCGAATTTAGGTACGATTTTCAAGTTTTAACAACCGATCCAACATATTCATTACTTCAGGTTTTACTGAAAATAACTCTGAAAATCCTTTCTAAGAGGACGATCCTGTAGATGTTTTAAATTTTTTAAATTAGCGTCACACTTTGAATGAATTTATAATTTGAAAAATTTATGTAGAGTTGCACGAAAAATAATTCGAGTTTTAGATATCACTGCCAAGGGCTGTACAGTATTCGACTTGATAATGCTTCACTTTCAATGAAGACATTCAATGTCAAATTTTTAGTCGTTCGAAAGTTGTTTCAACTGGAAAATTCACTGTATTAATTAACGGCAAAATGGATAAAAATTAATATGTAGTAACTGTATTTTTCGATTTGTTACGTGAATTTGTGACGGTTGACATTAGTTTTGCAGGTCAAAAATTAGATACACTGGGTATAAGAGGAATAACGAATGATTTAGTAGTCTCATACCTTAGTAATGGAAAAAAATCAAATTTCAGGGCACCAAATCTAGATATTAGAACCCCTCAGGGTAGTGTTCTAGAGCCTCTTATTTTTTAAATGTACATAAACGATCTCGCGGAACATATTTTGGATGGTAAAGTGTTTTTATATGCTGATGACAGTACTATTGTGATACACGGAAAAGATACATGTGAAGTAATATTAAAGCTAGATACAATTCTTCAATCGTATGATAACTGGTGTCAAAAAAATCAAATAATGATAAATTATGATAAGACTATTTATATCAAATCACATAATGTTTACCGACCAGGAACGGATTTTAATTTCTCTTTAAACGGCTATTCAATACATAGTGACTTTTCCACCAAATTCTTAGGAGTGTTCGTAAACAAACACTTAAACTTCACGAACCATATTGATCATGTCAGCAACTCTTAAAAGGTTACTGAACACCAAAAATCTTTTAGATACTTATTATGCTATGGTATACTCGATCTTAAGTCATAAAATGGTGATTTGGGGTCAAGCCATCGAAATTAATAGAGTTTTTATTTTGCAAAAACGTATTACAAGACTTACATTTGGCTTGCCATACAACCACACTTGTTGGGAAACTTTCAAGAATAAAAAATGTTAACTTTAACATATATCTACCTGCTAAAGCTTCTGAAATATATACATATAAACAAATATACATTTAACACGAATGGAAATGTACATGCACATAATACGAGAAAAAGAAACCATACATCTAAACAAACACTTTCATAGCTTTTATGAAAAATTTATTCAGGTTGCAATTTATATAATAGACTGCCTCATGTTATAAAAGATGCACGTAATGTAAACATATTTAAAAAAACCTAAAATAGTTTCTAGAGGAAAATGCATTTTATAATATTACAGAATACATTACAATTACCAATTCTAGCTGCTAGTACTATCAGTTTTATTGCACGTAATATATGGATGCCATTTTATAAGATTGTTTTTCTGTTTACTGTTATTTTATACTTTTGTGTGTAAATTTTGTAATTTCTTTATTTTGTGTTATTTTAAATCATATTTATACCTTCAATGTTTGTGAGATTATTTATCCAGTTATTGTTATTTTAAAAGGTTGGTTATATATTTGTTTGTCACATTTTTTACCATTTTTACCATGGCTGTGTACCATTATTTTGCAAATTGACTTGTCTTATTTAAACAACATGTAGCTCAAAGACTAATAAATAATTTGAATTTACCGCCAAAATTAACTGCAAAAAAATGAAAATGTACCTTCAAAAATTTTGTCTCTCGAACTTGTCCTCATATTTAATATAATGCATGAATTGCAGTGCTACACAACGTCGGTTCGTAAAAAGGATTTTTATTCGAAGTTGCTAAATTTTGGTGGTCGGAGTGACGTTACGCCCCGTGCAGCGACATTCATTATAGTTGCTAAAATTACTCTTCCTAGAGCGACATTCGTTATAATTGTTAAAATTACATTCTGTGGAGCGACACTCATTGAAGAAACGCTCTTGTTAAAGAACGCTATAACCCCGATATACTTTTCGACGTTGTAACAAAATCCGACTTAGGAAATATTTCGTAAGAAAAGCGTGCTTCAAGTAAAAACGCCGTGGAGGAGGTTTTTAATTCTTGGAAATATATTTTTGCTCTTCGGAGCGTTTTTTATGCCAAATTTTCGCTAACTCTTCGAGGAGCGTTAATTTGGTAAGTGTAGTAAATGTCGCTGCACAGGGACGTAATGTCGCCCCGACCACCCAATTTTAGAAAGTATAATAAAATTGGACTTGAACTTCCAAATTTCCAAGATTAAAAACCCTTTTACGAATCCACGTTGTCAAGCACTGCAACTCTTACGAAGTGTTGAATATGAGGACAAGTTAGTCCAACGACTATCCAAAGTATATCGGAAGTTATAGCGAAAATAGCCCTTAGCGACATGGGACCCCCATCATTTCCTAGCAGTCGGATTTGACGGGGAAATGATGTGTTTTGACGGGGTTTGCCCTAAACCGGTTCCTCAGTGATTCGGAGTCAAAAAAGTATTATAACCATGTACTCACACGTGCATGGGATCTGCCTTGCCTGAACGTAAAATTTGTTATTGCATAATACAAACGAAGTAGATACGCTTCAAGCAATTTTAAGCTCCGAGGAGCGACCAAAATTTATGTGAATTAATAAATACGTTTATAAAGACAGGCAAGCATAAGCCCACCAAAATTTCAGTTACATGAACTGTTCCTTGAATCTTTTTGTGCATCGTTAGCTTTTCAAACTGCATATTGGATGGTAGTTGGTACCGTATGAATCGTCCCGTTCCTCACCATGTGTTGTACACGGGTCAGACCATTGTTTGTTAACATTTTCTCTGAAGAAGTTGTTGTAAAAACATAAATTTTTTTAAAGATTTAATATATATTTTTTGAACTTTATATTGTCTTTTACTTGTGTTTTCTAACAAAATTTCCCTTTCAGATTTAATTTTAAGAGAGTGTGCAACAGACAGTGTTAGATTTATAGTGTTACGACGTCTTCCAATTAGTACCATCAGAGCCGCAGTTAAGCATAAACGACAGTAAGTATGATTTATCCATTAATCTCCGTCTGAAACAGTCACTTGAACCCTAAAAATTTTGTGAACGTAATATTTTTATTTAGCATTTAGAAAAGGTTGAGGAAAAAGAAAATTAATTTTTTCTTTTTCCTATTTTTTTTCAATTTTTCTAAGTTTTTCGAACAAAAAAAATACGTCCTTCAGACTTCCATCAAAAGCATGGATCGTTCACACTCTGTAGGGAGAATTTTTGTAATAGTTTTCAAAATTGAATTTTTGCTATAGTTTCGAAAATTTAACAATTTCCTTGTAAATTGGATTTTCGACACAGTTGCGGAAAAATAAAATTTTATTATAAACAAAAAATAGTCCTTTTTCGTTGCACTTCTAAAAACATCCTCCGACTGTGTTTTTGTGAACGATCCATCTTATAGTGTCTGAAGGGCTTTTATTCTCCTTCCTAAAGGGGATATTATATTGTTCACCTAAAGGGTTCAAAACGACTGATCCAGACGAAAAATACAAAAATCTGTACTTACTGTTTCTTTTTGCTTAACTGATGTCATGGATGGTATCAATTGGACGTCGTGGCACTGTATTAAGTCTAACACTGTAAATACTAACACGTTCTTAATTAACCTGAAATGGAAATTTGAAACACAAGAAAGAGACGATATTTAAAGTTCAAAAAATATATATTGGTCTTTTCAAAAAAATATGTTTTTACAAAATCTCAAGAAGTATGTATGATAACAATAGTCTGGCCCGTGTACAACATATGGTGAGGAACGAAACGACTAGACAATGTCTTCAATTACCATCCAATAATTAGTTTATAGCAAACGATTACACAAAAAGATTCAATATAAAATTCAATATTTATGAATAGGTGGGCTTTTGCTTGCCTATCTATTTACGTATGTAACGCGAAAAACGGAACACTTGGTATGATATTATTGAATTATATTTCAGTTGCAGAACGTAGTTCTCCTTGTGTTCTTTTTACGTGACAAGAAGCAAATGAGGATCTTTTACACGAAGAAAGTTATAACGGTTCTTGCAAACCGTTGCACCTGTCAAATTTTCTATAAAATGTCAAATATCCCTGAAACGGCTAGGTTTAGGAATAGGATATGCTACATATTATCGACTCAGAATTTTATGCTCTTTTCGAAAACCCTAATATATATAGGATGTTCCATTTGAAATAAGCGAGTTGGTATCGACTTCCGGTATAAGCGGAAGTGCCAGCTGCTTGTAATTATTTTAGTTGGATTGGCCACACCGACTTTAGTAATTATCTAAATTTTCAAAATTTTCTGATGCGTACTTTTCTCTATATCGATCGATTCAGTTCCCGGTGAGACACCCTGTATACCTTGCGGCTTTAAAAATAATTATCTTTCAATTTTATAAGTCTAATTTTTATCAGTATATTTACAGGAAACTAATAACTAGAAAAAACCTGTTTCAAAAATGACTATGTACAGTTTAAAAATTACCGTTTCTATATGTGAAAAGAAAAATAAATTTCAGTGCTATATACCAACTGTGAACTTAAACAAAACTATTTACATATTTACATTTTTAAAATTTTCCATAATATGCTTGTATTCTAATTATTATACTCCAAGACCTACTAATTTTGTGATTAAAAATTATTGTTACCTCTCGTGGTATAGTGGGAGATTTTCGTAAATAAGCTTATGTGTGTGAGACATTTAATTATATATTCTCAAAACTAACATGTAAGCGCTGAGCCATTGGGACAAGCCGTGCGTTAAGCTTACTTAAAGTAAGTAGTAGTAGTAGTAGTAGTAGTAGTAGTAGTAGTAGTAGTAGTAGTAGTAGTAGCAGCAGTAATTTTACCCTAACAACGTTACAACCAATGCCGGTGCAGAAGAAATAAGACAATCTCTGTTGAAGCGAAGCGAAACTACATTAAAAAGTAATAACATTTCTCATTTCAAGAAAAAAAATCCATACCTTATCCAAAAGTCGTTTTAAAACTAATAATGTTGTAAGATGAAATTTGTATAATTTGTGTAATTGTCATTGCAAATAAAAAAGTATTTTTTTCTAAAAGTACTCATTTAATGCAACAAGAATTGATCTACTTCATTAGACCTATGCACCCATTTATAAAGTGTTCGTCATTATACGCGACGGCGCGGCCGCAAGAAGTGCTGTTCTGAAGCTGACAGAATCAGGACGGGTCTCTTCTAAGTTATTTATGAAGCCCTCGTTGATTGGTATTGCATGTCAGACTTTATGATACCAAGAAAAGTACCTCAATCATCAAAGAATAGTTAATAACGTAAGTTAGGAAACTGCAGAGTGCAGAAAGCTGCAGGGTATTTAATCTACACTCGTCTACTTCTTTGATGTGACTGCAACAAAGACGACAAAGACATCCCCTTCCGAACTTTGATGAAGAAAAATATCGTATCATTTGGCTTTTAGGGCTCGCTCTATTGTTTATGTCTTTAAGTAAGTGTTTTCATTTTCCTTATTTCATTAATGGGATCAAAATATCAAAGAAGTACAATGGAATTTGAAATGATTATAAATCAATACAGAACGCATTTTACCATAATACTATATAAATATTGTGATTTCAGTTTGCTGGGAATTGATTCCATTATCATTTATAATTTGACACGAGTGCAGGCAATATTAATTAATTTATAAGTTGCCACAAACATCATCGTACAGGGTGTAACTTTAATACGTAAAAATATTTCAAAAAACACGCTTCACAAATTTTTACATGTACAAAGTATGACATTTACCAAACTGAGTCAAATAAGCGTGTAATCGAGGCAATAAAAATCAAATAACCAAAACTCCCTTGGTTTAATAATACCGGTAGAATAAGTAAATAATAAAGAAAGTTGTTATGATAAATGGCAACATTGAAGATGGAAACTTTGTCCGCAATTGAATAACTTTAATAACTTTAAGCTGTGCTTTCTTTTGTTTTTTTTACAGAGGATTATAATTTTTTTTATTGAAGAAGGTTGGTCGATAAGATAAGCGTTTGGGCCTGTCAGATCTGGCTCAATGTCAGTGATTTTGATCCTCCACGTATGCCCTACAATTTCTTTAAATGATTTCGTCATTGAGAAACTTTAATCATTCTTATAGCAATCTGAACTTTTCCGATTTATAGAGGATTTTAATGCTTTTGCTTAAATCGTGTTAGTTTTGAAGTAGTAAATATTGATGTGATATCATTCAGTAGCAAGTATTGCTAAACAAGATGGTTGGAAAACGCGTGAGCTACTCTGAAATCGTTGGCAATTTTAGATAATATCAACACATGCATTAATAGACAAAGAGCTACTGTCTATAAGCACAAAAGCGGAAAGATATTACTATTATTTTTGTACTAAATGTTCAAAATGGTTTGAAAAATTAATCGAATACAAAGCAGCATTTTGGCAACAGTAGCGGAAATTTTGAAATCATTGCGAAAATGCCAGTATTCAAGTATTCCTTAAAAGCCCAAAAATTTCTCAGAAAGTAATTAGTCTTAAGTAAAGCAAACTGAAGGATCAAATTTAAAAAATTCAAGAATAAAAAATATTCTCAGCCTGGCGTTACCACTCAAGTTCTGTCATATGTTTTATTTTTTTATTTTTGTTTTATTTTGGTTACGACTGCCCAGACCGAAATCCAATTATAGGGCAGGAATTTTACAAATATAAAAAGGAAACTAAATCTATGATTAGTATAGTGCTAAAAGTTGTAATCTAATATTTTAGAAACTACAGTTGTGCAGAATTGAGAACAACATTTCGTATTTTGGATATACTAGTATTAAAAATATCTATATTATTATATAAAGAATCATAGTTGGAACACATACGGTGCAGGGGAGAAAATAACAGTAAATTTGTTCTTGGTGCAGGCAAATAGAATAGAGACGAATCCTAGCGAGTCTGCAAATTGGGAACATGAAATCTAATACAACTAAGAATTTCAGGGCAGTCAACAGTGCCATTTAAAATCTTAAAAAGGAGTACAAGAGATTGATACGCCCGACGTAGTTGAAGATCACTCGTGTTGAATCTATGTAGTAAGTCACAATGTGAAAAACCTCTCTCTGGATAATTCCCAGAACTTTTCAACCAGACGTATTTAATTAAGAAAATGCCTCTGAGGTTTTTCAATGCTATATTTATGATTTTCATAACCAGGACTCCAGACTATTGAGGCATGTTCAAGTCTTGGCCTTAAAAATGAATTAAAGAGAAGTTTCAGTGTCTTTTCGTTAAATTCTTTACAATTACGGATAATGTCCTAAATTTTTGAGGGAATTAGCGGTGATTTGATTGATATGGCTAGTAAAAGATAACTTTGGATCGAATATTACTCCTAGATCTTTGAAATGACTACAGCTCTTCAGTTCTTCATTATTAATTGTATAGATAAATTTTATTAGATTATGTGCACGAGTGTATGTCATAAAGCTACACTTTGAGATATTTAACTGTAAATTTTTTACGCTACACCAAGACCGTAGTTGTATGGTTGTTAGTTAGTATTTGCTGGGTAGAACTCAGGTTATAAAAATGAATAATCGTCAATCAGCGTAGATGCAAGTCACGTCAGGTGTATCACAAGGATCGCATCTAGGGCCACTTCTTTTCTCCATCTTTATTAATGACATAGTTGATTGCCTTAAATTTTCACAGTGTGCTTTATAAGCTGATGATCTCAAAATCAGAAAAAACATAAATACTCTAAATGATTGTATTCTTTTGAACGAAGGCTTAAAAGCATTAAACGAGTTCTGCACAGCAAATAGAATTTATCTAAACGTCAATAAATGTTGCTCCATCACTTTCACGCGGAAGGTCAATAGAATAATATTTAATTATACACTGGATGGAGAAAATCTCAAACAGGTCAAGGTAGTTAAAGATCTAGGAGTTTTGTTAGACACTAAAGTCTTTGAGAATCACATTGAGACTGTAGTACAAAAGTCGTTTAGGAATCTGGGCTTCATATTAAGATCCACAAAAGATTTTAAAAAGGAGAAATCGAATTTAATATTATATAACTCAATGGTTCGTAGTCACTTGGAATATTCTAGCTTAGTTTGGGACCCGCATTACAACAAATACATTAATAGAATTGAGAAAGTTCAGAAAAAATTAATTCACCAGTTAAATTATAAATTTCACCAGGATAGACAGTGTAATACCTATGATCATAATTTAAAATTGTATAGAGTGGACTCCTTAAAAAACAGAAGGCTGGTTTTCCGTGTTACTTTTCTATATAAAATCATTCATGATAATATAGACTCCCCTTTCTGCATGAATTACTCATCTTTTATTATTAGATCTCGCGATATTCGGGGGCAATCTTTATTTTACACCAGATTTAGTAACATTAATGCGTATTTTAACTCTCCTATGAATAATATACAAGACACATATAACGTAAATTTTTCCCACATTGACTTATTTCACTTATCTCTTAGACAAGTAAAAAATAAAGCTTTTCAAGCATTGAGGTTGTAATAATGTAATAATTTGATTTTGAACAATTTCAGCCATGTATAAAACTTGTATAAAATTGATTTTATCAGCATGTGAAATTACAAATCGTATGAATATTTTTATTTGTATTGAATGCGGTTGGATATAGCTCGGGAGCTGTGCGGGACGGTCGTTCGCGTACGGTCTTGCTCGCGGCGTGTATGGGGTTATCGGTGTGGTGCCGAGGAGCAGCTCAGACTGCACGACCGGCTTCTTGGCGCTATCTCGGTGACTTTGTAAACGGCGCGTGTGGGACGGACGGTGCACGGATTGTCTGTTCGTGCAGGTCTCGCGTTGGGTCACATCGCGCTTAAATTTATATATTTCCTTTAATATTTCTTAATATATTTTTTGTTACTCATCGTCCCTGTGTTCTTTTTTGTATTTTTTTTTATTTTCTCTATACAAATTTCATTTTACAACATTCTCTGTTTTCTCTGTATTAAACTGTTATTATTTACTGTATTTGATTAAATAGTAGGCCTGTCTGATAGTGCGATTGTCCATGTTTACATTTTAATATTTTATAGTTATACATATAGTCTAGTATACTTTAACTTGGCGTGTGTATGTATGAGTTAATATTTCCGTACGATTTCATTTTCTCTCGTACACAAAGATCCAGAAATATTGTCCACGTAGACAATGTTTCTGGACTATTGCTTTAACTTTGTGTACAATATGGGAGAAAATGAAATCGTACGGAAATATTAACTCATACATACACACGCCAAGTTAAAGTATACTAGACTATTGGCTCCCTCTTTTAAGGACCAATAAATATTTATCAATCAATTTTTATTAGCTTTATGTTTTTCTTGTTTTTTGCTAGTTTAGTTTAAGTTGCTTATATTCTTCATATTTTAATTATTGCACAACTACTGTACACTAATTTATAATTTGTGTCATTCTAGTATTGGAATCTTTGTATTCTGTTGAATGACCTTAAATAAATAAATAAACATCGTTTTGCAAATCAACAGTCTTCTGCACTAGTGATAGATGTACAAAATTTTAGGTCATCGGCATAAAGTATTGTTGTTTGTAGGTAGCCAAAATATCCCAATTACTGCAAAAACTATTTTGGAAAGTCGGAGAGGTAGATTTCGTCCTATATCGCATGTACATATTTGATTGGAAAAAAAATGTTGATGATTTTTTGAAGACTTTGAACCGTCGCCATTTTTATTGTTTATTTTTTTTAGACAAAAGTTGTAGGTATAGATGAGTACTATCCAACAATGTATCGCATGCACATATTTGATTCGAAAAAAAATGTTGAGCCTCTTTTAAAGATTTTGAACTGTGTTTTTTTAAATTTTCCTATGCGTTTTAGCAAAAAATGTTTTTGACAAAAGTTGTAGGACTAGATGACCACTATCCAACGATGTATTACATATATATATTTGATTAGAAATAAAATTTTGAGAATTTTTTTAAAACTTTGAACCGCCGCTATTTTGAAAAGAAGAAAGCGATTTTGACCATCTTCTAACTTAACCGAGTCGGCTTGGTGGTGGGATGGACAGTGGCGCGTTCTTCCACCCAGACGGCCCGGGTTCAAAACCGGGTCACAGCAAGTCGATGAGATATAGTGGATGAGCGGATCTTCTCGCGTCACCATCTTTCGAAAGAGATGTAAAACTGTGGGTTCCGTGTATCTACGATGTGAGCACGCTAAAAATCCCTACCCCACGACAAACTGTGGGGGTTCGGCAAAATTTCCAGGTTAGGGGTCCCAGTGCCTACAAAGACACTGATGAGCTTATCCCCTGGCGTCGGTGATTGGCCTTGGTAGCGGAAATAGGCCGACGTTAAATAAATGATTAAAAAAAAAAAACTAACTTAACCGAGAAATGGACTCATGGTAGATGCCTGCTATATTTCGTTTTGATCCGTTGAGAAATGCGCCCTTTATAGTGTTCACAAATTTCGTTATATAGCATATATATATATATATATATATATATATATATATATATATATATTGTTATTATACATGATTTGCATGAAACAACTACTCAGCGGGCAAGTACCCCGACCTGCATTGAATTACACCTTACAAATCATGAAAAATTGGTAGCCAATGTCATTTGTCAACTCCCCGACCAGACATAGACCGGTTTCGAACTTATTAGTTCTCCTCAGTATGCCATAGGTCATGGAGCAGACAAATGACAGTGGCCAACCTGCTAGTCTTATACAGACTAATGTAAATGGTATAGTGGTGAGAGGTAATTGAAACCTCTCATGTGGTCTAATGCTACTATACACCAGACATCAGAGATGTCTTCGTGGTGCATAGCGACTTGCCATTTTGCAAGTACCGAGAGCGGCGACCTTCAGCCCTTGGTGGACTTAACCTATATACTGTTATTATACATGATTTGCAGGAAACAACTACTCAGCGGGCAAGTACCCCGACCTGCATTGAATTACACCTTACAAATCATGAAAAATTGGTAGCCAATGTCATTTGTCAACTCCCCGACCAGACATAGACCGGTTTCGAACTTATTAGTTCTCCTCAGTATGCCATATATATATATATATATATATAAACTTTTAAACGGGGGTCTGGAGACCATAATCGAAGATACTATAGTGAAATTTTCCTGAAGTCGTGACATACTACACTCTGCAATAGGTAGATGAGCAATCTACCTAAAGATATTAAATCAATGTCTAGTTTGAATCCAAAACAATTATTGTTATTATAAAAAAGGAAGAGGTCATTGCAAGATTCAAAATATTATTGCAGGAGTTTTGTCGTCACGACATAAACAATACTTTTTTTGAGTATATAGCCTATAGCTATCATACAATGAAAATCCAATATGAAAACTCCTTAGATATACTTAAGTATTCATATTAGATTTTAAATGTATGATGTTATCTGCAAGATACCAAAAAAAAATATTGGCCAGTAATTGTCACAGCATAAATAAATTATGTCATTTTTTAATACAAACTTGATAGAGTTGTAGCAGATAACAAAGTGCAAATTTCTTAAAAGGCGAGGAAATGATCAATGAATTTGAAGAAAATGATCATTTAGGTGAGTGGTTTGGTAAACTATTTATGGAAAATAAAAAACTGCCACACTGTTCATTGTACTGAATTAAAAGGAAATAAAATATTGTTAGCTTTCGTTTTAAACTTGTTTTTTCGTTAAGTATAATATTTTTTGAGTTATTACGAAAATCTTTCTTGAGGTACCATTTTTCACTAGTGCTTGAATTTAGGAAAAGTCAGAGGTTATGTTTTGCAAATAACCTCTGACTTTTCCTTTGGCGTAAACGTCACGGGCGCAGAAGCTTTTTTCCAATAATTCTATTATTTTGTAGATTCGGTGATTTGTTTTGAAGAGGATAACAATACATGTGGCAGGAAACCCAAATAATAGGAAAGAATATACATAGAATGCCACAAATAACTCTCAGACAAATTGTTAATTATTTTAAATACTTATATGCCATATATTATATTTTTGTTAGATGAAGAGGTTAGAATTCTTATATTATTTCAGATTATGTGGAATTCATACGCAAAATAACTTCAAGAAATGTGCTTCATCAAATATCAGCTCAAACTTCATCCTTTCTCAGACGTTGAGTTTGTTGCAGCAAGAGCTGTGCGTGGTGTGAAACGCCGGCAATTGCAAAGAGATCCTATAAAAAGAAAAACTAGTGCTGCTGCTCTTACTAAGGAACAGTATAATAAAATTTTATAAATATAAAGTTTCTTAACGTAGTATCACACGCATGGAGGGGTGGTGAAGGAACAACGGCTAAAGTGCAACATTTTTGTAAAGAAATAGACCATAAAGGGAGTTCACAGGAAGAAGAATATAATACTGTGTTTACTAAAACAACTCAAGGTGGATCAAGAAAACTAGTCAATAGTAACTGGTTGGTGAGAAACACAAAAAATCTTAACGAATGCCCTGTACGACTATTTGAAAAATTTATGGAAAAATGTGGAGATCTAACAGCGGATAGATTTTTTCTGATCCCTAATCCAAACTGGAATGAATTTTTTTCGAATAAATGATATAAGCACGGTATGGTCCTGTTAGTAAAAACACGATTGCTTTTTGGTTATATGAATCTGCATCCAAAATAGGAATTGATAAGAAAATCAAAGTAACAAATTATTCTACGAGAGCCACGGCAGTGTCAAACTGGGCAAACAATGGTGTTCTCAGGGACAACAAGTCTTACCGGCCACAGCAATTCCCAGCCCATAAAGCCATACCTTCAGATGGATATGAATCACCACCAAAATATAATTTACGCCATGAGAGGTGAACAATCTTTAGGAAACAGTCGAAGCCTCGGTCAAAGCCATAGGTAAAACAAATTCACAGAAGTTAAACAACGCCAAGAGTAAACAATACATCCGAATAATGTTTATAATAATTGTATATTTAATATTTTCAATAATTATAAGAGTTGAAGTAAAATTGCGTTTTAGAATTTTTTAACTTTGTTATTATTTTATAATAAACTTTAGTTATTAATTTACGTTCATTTACTTTCCCAGTGTTTTTAGTAAAATAAGGTGTAAATAATTGTCTAAAATAAATATATTATTATTATACTAAAAACTTTAGTTATTAATTCACGTTTATTTACTTTGCCTGCGTTCTAATAAAATAAGGTGTAAATAATTCTACTACCTAAAATAAATATATTATACTTACATTACATATTTTTTCTTACTACAGAAAAGGGAAAATTACATATAAATATATTATAAAAAACTGGTATACGGTTTGGATTGCAGATTAAATTTTTTGTTTTTATTTTTTTATGTCGTTTCCTCATGTCATAGTAAAATGAAATATTTAGTAGTAAATAAAATATGGTGAAATAATATTAAATTGATTATTTACATTTTTCGTCCTGGGATTCAGGGGAACGCTAGCATAAGGTATGCGATAATGAGAGTGAAGTAAAATTAAAACAATTTTAGTATACTTATTTTTTATATTCCCTAAGTTCTAGTTGCATAAAAATAATATAGTCAATTAATATTAATCATAATAATTTTTTTTTTTTTTTTTTTTTTTTTTTATACATTTATTTAACGTCGGCCTATTTCCGCGACTGAGGCCTAACACCGACGCCTGTAGACGAGCTACCCCCAACCAGGAATTTTGCCGAACCTCTTCCCTTAAGAAGAGTAGGGATCTTTTACTTGCCTAACATTTAATAGACAAGGGACCGACGGCTTTACATCCCCTCCGAAGGATGGTATATCTCCTATACAATCCTCGCCTAAGGTTGTATAGCTTCCGCGCATACACTGATATACAAGCCGCTGGAAGATGTGTGAGGCGAGGACGCGGTTTCCGTTGGAATGGTCACCAATCCAAGTACTAACCGCGCCTGTCGTTGCTTTACATCGCATACCGAAATATGTACATAGTAAAGACGCACCTACGCTCGCCCCCAATCATAATAATTTATTTTGTATAAAATCTTTATACTACAGTAAAGGGTATCCGAGGTATGAATATGTCATAAAACTCACTTGTCAATATGAAACATATGTTGTAGTTTGTAACGTCAACAAGAAAGCAACATGACAGGTAAGCAAAAAATTATAAAATGAACAACAAATCATACAGACTTCTGTTCTTTTTATAAAGAATCTGAGCACATTAAAGCCAGTCATAAAAATGTAAAGTATTTGACGTATCTATTGGAAGAATCTGGATTAAGTCCTGAGCAAAAAAAAATCAATTTCAAGAGATTAC
Organism: Leptura quadrifasciata; assembly: GCA_963675555.1. Taxonomy (NCBI): domain Eukaryota; kingdom Metazoa; phylum Arthropoda; class Insecta; order Coleoptera; family Cerambycidae; genus Leptura; species Leptura quadrifasciata. The sequence goes on along the minus strand of OY776676.1, from coordinate 116,093,539 downwards.
TAGCATTCTTCGTGAACTTGTGCCTTGTTTTGACCACAAATCCAACGGCCAAAAAATAAATTGGTGCCTCAGTATTATTTGTATTTCATGAAATACAGACATATAGTGAAAAAACGAAGGGCTCTGTATTTTATTTGCCACTGAGGAAATAAGATGTATAATAAGGTTTTCCCAGAAAAAAAAATTATTGCTGAAATACTTAACTCACGTAAACAATGATTTATGGCATATTTATTATCTTATTAATTTTACTAATAGTAACAAAAAAAAACTTGAAGTTTGAAAAATATTGGGTTCATTTTAAACAGCCATAAATTCGTGCGTTGTGACGTCAACACCCTGAAATCCAATCACAGAGGTTGTCTCTGTTCAAGATTGTTTATTAATCATGGTCTCTATTAACATAACATAACCTCTATTTATTGACAGCACTCAGCGCTTTTCTACTTTAGGTAAATTGTCAGCGGCAACTTCAACATATCCCTCTTCCACTTGATTCCATTTTGATTGTAGAATTAATAAAACATAAACTAGAAACTGATAAAATAATATTTTCACTCCAAACAATACAAATATAAAAATATAAATTTAACGTTTTAGGTTAGTAATCTGATGTGTAATGGCGGTGAAGGTAAAACCTAAACTACAGTACAAAATATTAACGTCCGACGCTTTCACGAATAACTTGTGCGGCATTTATCTGGATTCTGATTGGCCAATATTTACACGTCCACTGCTTTAGACCAATCACAGTACAAGCATTACAAATTGAAATTCTGAGAAGTTTTAGAGGAAAGCTTTCTTTAACACACAGTTAGAATCTATTACAAACTAATTATATCCATAATTTCATTGTTTTTCCGGGTAGATACGTAATTATGGCGCGTAAAAATACCCGTTTTAAAAAGCAGTGAAATTATCAGCAAGTTGTTTTAACGATATTTTCTTAAAAATAATTCTTATTCGAAAAGTAAATTGTTGTAAATTAATAAAATGTTTTATTATATCATTTTCACGGAACAAATTGTTAAAATAAAATTAGTGGGAAAACCCTGGAATTTTTAAAGCATTTGGGATTAGTTAATGATGTAAAAAATATAGTACGCCGGAATTGTACTAATTTAATTTATAATTAATTTAAAAATATTTTTCATAATATAAACGCTATTATTTAATCGTTGCTGTCAAACTAGGGAAATTTCAACTTATTAATCATATACGTAGGTGCTCATGGGTAAGTAAGATTTCCAAAAAAAAAACTGATGTTTGTCATACCAACAACGACAAAATAAGCGTGTCCGATTGGTATAAAATACTAATCTTACAACTTGGAAAATGTCATTTTTCACGAAGATATTGGGAACTATGGCCAACAAAAAAGGGCTTTTTAAATGTTTACATCTGTTGCAAATAATGTCCCAAACACATTGCCAAAGGATTTTGTGATGTGTGATAAGTTCAGTAAAAAATTTCATTATATAGAATTCAAATAATTACTATAGCTGTAAGGAGTATATGTAAGGTACAAATATATTTCAATCAAATATTAGATATGGCTTCTCTTCAAAGAATTTTTTCATACCTCTTAAATCCTCATTTAATTTGTCTAGACTCATTTTTTGTTTATGCGTTTTTTTTCTCCTGAACTTCCATTACCAAGATTACAAAATAACACCGCCGTCAACTATGAATAAATGTTTAAGTAACATTTTTCCATGAATAAAAAAATTAATAGAGTCGAGGAAAGTCTCTGTGTTATGAAATTCCTATTAAAAGGCCACTGCATTTATCTTTGAACCTAAACTAACAAGTTATAGTCTACTTAATGTTTTCCCATAAAAAATTGCTTTGATTTCATACTTATCGTAAAATTATGAGCAATTAAAATTTTCATTTTCAATATTTTATTTTAATCGGGCAAGAAGAAATATCAAAAATGCTAAAACTCATGAGATTTTTTCATAGTTTGTTTAAATCTAACTTTGCAATAATTATTATGTAAGTAATTTTAATAATTTTTACATGTGCCTTTTCAACTCTATTCTAAACTGCAAAGGACTGGCTTATATAAGTTCCAGGAAGATTGTGATTAGCCACACTTATTTATCCTCTAGGTGTCTCAAATTAATTACATCATAAAAGTTTATTTGTTGGGTTAAATAAAATAAATCAATAGGAATCTCTCACTTTAAAAATAAACGTAACATGTATATTAATATATGAGAACTCTGTAAACTCTGTAAACAAACGTAAGAATTAAATGTTTATTTATAGCTTGTCATAAACGATGACTCAGAGGACTTTCCCATGTACATTTTGCTTCTAGCACTGAAGATATACGTATAACTTAGACGTATAATAAATTTTACAATTTTTAAACGCTATGTGTTACACGTTATAGTTACGTATGCTGGGAATACACCATAAATAATATCTTCCATAAAATTTTATCGGTCAAGGTGAACTAGTAACCTATCCAACTTACTCACCGGATTTGAATTCATTTGATTTTCAGGCTCCTGTTTCTTTGTTATATATTTTAGTAACTCCGCTCTCCAAAAATTCTGACTTAGTCCTAGACAACCTACAGATCGAATACTTAAATGAACTATTTTGATTGACTCTACTCCTCAAAAATTCAGGTGTTATACCCAGATAGCCTGTAGTTTGAATATCTAAGTGAATAACTTTAATTATTTTCAGCTTTACTTACATCTGTCATGTTCTCTTGCATTATAATTTGATTCTGACTAGTTTCTATTGGAGTGAAAAATATATTTATCAATTTCAACTCCTTCCGTCTTCCTATTTGTATAATGTTTTTAGTGATTGGTATAAATTAGTGGGTAGGCTTGTATATTTTCGTAGGCTTTGAGTGACTGAAGCAAGCGAGTTATTTCACCTGAGAGAGGATCTAATTTATAATACTTGTTGGCCGCCCCAGATACGCGTCGTTCACTTTCTGCACCCCTTTGAACTGTGAAATATTCAAATCTCTGAAACCCGGTAACCCTTTGAGCTAGCGAATTCGTTTGCACATCAAAATATTCATACATCAAATGAAAATAAAAGAGTATAATGCATGCTGAAAATTCTATATATACAGCAATATTAAAATGTGAAAGTAAAAATAAATGCATTCTTGTGATACCTTTATCAAATTTTTGTAAATATTTTTCAATGTAAACAATTTCAACGAAATTTTTAATGAGCAATGATTGTTCATAATGTTATGTTAGAGCAATTAATAATTGTCCCAAAGTTAGAATCAAGGAAACCTATAAATTTGTTATGAGATTGAGGGAAATTTCTCTATAGGGGAAACTGAGAATTTTATCGAAAATTATCAGGACATTGGATGCCCCTTATTTTCAAATTTACACATCCAAAACGGTTCCATTCCTTGAAAGATTACTCTCTATAAAATTTTAACCAAATCGAATTAAGTTAAGGGGCGCCGTAGATTCCCCTTTCCAGGCAATACAATTCTTTAGCTTTAATACGCCCTCAGGTTGAGTAGTTTTGTGACAAACTTTACAAGAAATAACAAAATAACACCGAATACCGTATATTTTATTGAGGAAAACATCAATACCTTACATATTACTTGGATAAAGCATCTCTTTCTAATGGGCGAATCGTTTCCTATGCTCCGAACTACTTGGATGCTTGCCCATCGTTTTATGTCAATAAACTAGTAAAATCGCACATTTATTTAACATCCCGTTACCACGTCATTGAAGCCTTCCAATTTTTTTCTAAAATGAAACATTTCAAATAACTTTGTACTCCATGGAGAAAGGTCTACTTCCAGAAACTGCTGATGTAATTGAAACCTCGTAAAAAACCTCTAGTTTTCACCGAAACAAATTCTTCTAACTTACTATCCTTACTAAATCTTAGTACATAGAAACCACTTAAAACCCCTTTGTGTTGTTACTTCTGTCCTCATCTTAACTAGATTACCATGCTAAACCTTCCATTTTTGTTCTTTGAGATCATCAGTCAAAGAAAGATAAGGCAGCTCTCTCTAGAATAACGTACGATAAGTGATTTTTAAACTTGTTGACTGTTGCTCACGACAAACCTGGATCGGTGGATTTATATTCATGAATTTTGTTGTTTTTTTTTAACACAAATAGTATAGTAGTAGTAGTATAGAACGGAACTTGCAAGTGGCGCAAAGAACAAGGCTTCGAGGTAAACTACAATAATAAAGATGGAAATATCTAAAATATGTTTACATTCTGAAGCCGCAAAATTCAATTCATCTCAGAACAAGAAATGACTTTTGCCATCCACCAGACATAATCATCGCTCCTGCAGCACGAAATGAGATATCTCCCAATACTATGAATGCTAATTTCAGAAACTTCTCGAAGTTGATGTTCTGAATCTTTGAGAGTACGTCGTATAAAATGGGAAATTTTGCCTGTATTTTGTAAGTGGTCGCTGACATATGAGTCTTCAAACCTATACTTGTAATATCTTTGGTTAATTTAGGTCCATTTCTAGTGAAACCCTAAATTTGGAACCAATGCAAATATTTTCTCGAACACCGCTCTAAGGGTCAACTAGTTAATGTTTTCTAGGAAAGCTAGATTCAAGAGGTTTTTTCCTAGGAACTACTCTAGTAGGACACAGGTGCCATTGAAAACGCATATATTTGTAGCTGTGTATAGAAAAATATATAGATGTTCATCAGATTTACTAGTGGCAACTACAGGAAGTCTATCTACAGTTTCTTTTTCAGTTAATGATGGGAATAATTTCCCATCCCACTTAAAATAACGGCAAACTTTAGTTCAGTCTTTAAATACTGCTTTTAGATCACCGGCTCGTGCTTTGCGCAAACGTCTCACGTAACTCCAAATCGAGGTTCTCTTGAGTATAATATCATACAAGTTTTCTCCATGAGGTTCTCTAATGACGAAAATCAACCTCGTAATGCCCTCTTTGTTGTTAACTTTGCAATTGTCCAATACTGCCACAAACTTTAATTTTAAAATCAACTTGCGCTTTTGCTTTGTGACCAACAAAAATGAAGTGAACAATTTTTGACGGTCACTGTTCCGCCATAGATACCTTCCTGGATTGAGAATATGCATGCCTTTCTGGGGCTTTCAAGGGAGGATCGTTCAATTCCATAAAAGAAGTTGAAGGGGCTAGACGAGCTTTGTAGCTCCATTTTTTCTTAAAAATAGGAAATGTCATTCATGAAATCACTTATAACGAAAGGTTTTTAATGAGACATAGCAAGAAACTTACTATTTTAGAATGCGCTAAATAGAGTAACATCATAATTAATTGATTATGTACTGCAAAAATTTAATTGTCACCGGTTTAGAAATACTTGCATAAATAGGTATTATGTAGGCTTTTTTATTTCCTTCTATTTACTATTTACTCCGTTCGCTTCTTAACAAAGCTTGCCATTGTCACTCTTCCAAAAATTCTCGGTCGGTGCCTTACACAAAGCCTGATCTGCCACGTTGTCGGATCAGAAATTGTTTATCTTCCTCAGTGGTCAATTGCATGGCTTCTGCATGAGCGTTATGAACTAAATTATCAAATGTTGTTACAAAGTCTTCCTACTTCCGTCGTTGGGTTTCGGTTGTCCATTTGGAGCCCTTTTATAATTCTCTTCATTCGTGGTAAAGATTTTCCAGATTTCCAGGTTTTGATAAGGCAGTTTTTTCTATTTTAGCTTGAATTCTTACTTTTGTCCAAAAAACTAGTGCAGCTTTAATCAAGAGCTTTGCATTTACGTAGGTCTAACGTCACTTGCCTGAATTTAAAAAATAGTACACATAATACAGTTGGAAGTTGGAAGTTTGCTTCCAGTGATCTCAATGTAATGTCCAAGAAGATATACTCGATCATCATGATGCAAAGTAACTCCCGCCATATGGAAATTAAAAACTATAGGTGTTTTCTATTGGATATATTAAATGTAAAATCACTGCTAACTCATCACAGTACAAAACACAATGCAATACTGTTAAAGTAGCACTATCTTTACCACACTAAGCGCTTTCAGCTGATTCACTGTTACGCCCTCTAGTAATGATCGTCCGCTTTCTTGGTAAAGGGGTGTAGAAAACTATTTTTAAATTTGTCCATCCTGGGTTACCACGACCTACATATTGTTTACTTAGAAAAAAATCGGCAGCTACTGGAAGCGGCTGGAACCTCCCCACTCGGTGGATCTTTGAAGCCGAAAAGAGCATTAAATTGTGTGACAAAACGGCACTAAACGTAATCCGATCTCATCCAAAACCTTTTCAGATCTTCTGAGACACTAAAAAAACCCTCAACTTAATGAATTTACAATCATCTATGCGAGTTATTACCTACATTATCGCTCGTTGAATAATATACTATTAGGATATTAACAACTTTAACATCACTTGAACGACTAAGAAAGTCTAGTTATCGTAAATACTACAGATTTGTAAAGCAACAAACTGAAAATTGGTAAAGTGATTCATCAACGAAGATACAGATATTGATATTGTTACATCTACCTTTAAAGTTTGTGACAATCCACTAAAAGTTACAAATATGCCGCAATCTTATTAACATGACATGACACCAACGTTATCGGATGACAAACGATGACAATGACATTCGTCAAAATTTGCTCATTGCAAACCGATCGCTCGCGGCTGTCTTTGTTAAATGAAACATTAGCATTTCAGTAATTTTACTAGATTTTAGAGGAATATTTGTAGTTTAATTCTTCGATTTGTCTGTATATATATATTTAAAAATGGCACTAAACGTAATCCGCTCTACTTCTAGAGCAGTGAAGAAACCCTCACATGTGAATTGACACGTGATGTGATGAGTTTCACGACGTAACGGCTACGCGCATCGATCATGTCATGCGAAATGCGATCTATGCCATATTTGCTTTGTTTTTAATTTTTTTCACGGAAACCAAATCGAAAGGGTGGAAGTGTGATATATCGCTGAAATCAGAATTTTAATTGCTTTTCAATGGTTCCATTGCAAATTGAAAATAATTATAAAATAAACAACTTGTTGCATCAAAATGGCACTAAACGTAATCCGATCTCAACCAAAACCTTTTTAGATCTTCTGGGGCACTAAAGAAACGCACTCGCAAAGTTTCATTCAAATTCGTTCAGTAGTTTCGGCGCTATCGTGCTAACACACATACACACACACAGATATTTTTCAAAAACCACTTTTTTGGGTTCCTAGGACCTCAAAACGTAAAGATTTGATGTTATCTCAATTTTCGTTTTTGAACCAATTTTAGTAACCTCTCACAATTTTATTGTGGAGAGGTTAAAATCAATTTCACAAATAAGGTAAAATAGGGAACAAAATCAGAATCTTAAGGGTGCTTGTAGCATGATTTCCCCTTAACCGATTTGAGTTTATGTAATTTCCGTTATTTTCACTAATCAGGTCGATTTTCGACAAAGCTTGACATACAGACGTGATATACAAAATGAGAAAGGAATAATTTGTACTCTGTATTTTTGCAATTTGTTAAAAATTAATATACCCTGTGTCAAAAATAAAGTGAAAATTTACTTGACTTATCCCTAATTTGATACATGTGATATTCTTTTACAATATAAATCAGTGAAACGAAGAAACAAGAAAAAGTGTATTTATTTCTTTAACAATACACTGCCCACTTCCCAACAGAAGATTCCAAAAATACTGGGCATTAAATAAGAAGTAAATGTTTACAAATATGAGACAAAGAAATGTAGGAATATCAATATGTGACATGGATAAATAGAAACAGAGACAAAAACAAAGCTAAGTTTAAACTTATGCAATTAAACTTTTTATCTCAGCTACATTGCAGCGGAAAATATCAAGCCGGTCTTGAAGATTATTATAATTTTCCATCATTTTATATAGTGGCGAGAATTTCAGAACGTTAGTTCAGGAAATGATGTATTTCTGCCACTTTTATATTAGACATAATTATTATACTTGGTGAACCGGAGATTTCATGAAATTTTGTTTGTGTACACCGGCGCATTCGCCAAATATTAAAAAATGATATAACACATTTCGGAAATGAAATTTCACCTACTAGCCCTATTAAATGAAACTTATTACCTAATATTGATGTTGAGTTTGGTGTAAAAATGAATCTCTAATGATACTAAACGTGCTTTCAAGACATTTATGAATATTAGACACTAAGATCTAATTAACTCGGCCAATTTGTGGAATTTAAATTTATAATAATTTTTAATAGTCTTTTTTTCAAGGTAGTGCAATCCTTACTAAAAAAAAATATAGACTCTCCTTCCAACCCGGGGAATTTTCTGTCTCAGATGGCTCCGGGCCTCGTTTTCTAGATTCTTTCGCCGCTCTTTCCTATTCCTAGCTTGGGTCATCCAGCTGACTGCAACGATCTTTCTGGCATCATCATTTAATCCATTTCTCTTTCGACCTGAGTTTGGAGCTCCCTGTGCTTCGTGTTTCTATTGCCTCTAATTTTAGCGTTACCTTAGTGGGGTTGTTTTCTTCGAATTTTGCAACATGCCCTGCCTACCTCAGTCTACCTAATTTTATTGTGGTGATCATATTCTTCCCATCAGCTCGTATATAGATGACATAGACCTCAAAGTTATATCTGCGCCTCCAGATGTCATTTTGAAATACATATCCACAAATTTTTCTTAATTTTCCCCTCAAATACTGCCAATGACTCTTCAACACTTTTAGTTAGAGTACAAGTTTCGGAACCATACACTAGTATAGAGATTGTAAGGAATTCTAATTTTTGGGTATTATGTTATTTTTTGCATTTACAGAAGTACCTCGGCAGACAAATTCGAACACTGGTTCAAAATTGTAGTCATCTACAGTAATAACCTGTACTAGCTGTTGCATTCTTCTGTTGGTAATACTCATGAATTTAGTTTTGGATCAATTGACTTTTAGCACTAAATTTTTGGCTGCTGCTTCAATGTTTTTTGAATGTCTTTGAATGTTTTCTTAACCGCCTCTCAAGTTACCGAGGTAACCCCCTGGAAGATCTCAAGGATCTTGTGCTAGGAAAAGAGAGACGAGGCCCTACAGTTTAATGTGGACTCCGAACCACTCTTAGGGCAATTTTTTTAATGAAAAATTGTTTCGCCTTGCAGAAATCGAACCCACTTCGCTAGGCAACTCAGTTTGCTAGACAGACGCTTTAGTACACTGAGCTAACGTCCCCGTAACTTCGAAATAAGTCCTAATAAAGCTTTATTATTTTCATTTGCAAGAAATCTCTCTTGCCCAAATTTCAAATGCATATCTTCTTCAAAAAACATAGTTGCCAGAAGAATTTTTTAGTACTTTAGTAGTTTCCATTTCATATCCATCCTTGAGACCTTCCAGGGGGTTACTTCCGTAATTTGAGACGCAGTTAAGAAAATATTTTTTTCAAGAAGTTAGTACCTCATCTTACAAATAATCCCTAAACGAGCAGATAGATTAATCGTTATTAGAGCACTCGATTGTTTATCCTCCAATGTTGTTGTAGTAGTTGAGGATATTGACGTATTGTTTATATTAATCGCTTTAACACCAGATGAAAAAGAAATGTATTTTTTAAAACATCTAAAAAAAGTTTATTTACAAGTTCAATCGTGGCTAGGTAATTATTTGTCACCAATTTAATGGAGATGAGAATTTCAAAATTTATTAGTATCCAATTCCATGAATCAGTCACCTGTTCTAAGCAGATATTAAAATTAATATTCTGCAGATGCAAATCTGGCTCCACCGGGAATTGTAGATGCAGAAAAAGCGGGCTGTTCTGCACCACCACCAATGATCACATATGATGATGAAACTGAAGAAGATATTGCAGAGAATAATTACGAAAAATTTTAAGTTATATATTTTTTAAATAAAATTACATTAAAATGAATTAATGTAATTATGGTTTTTTCTTTTTACTTTAATTAACTACTTACTTTTTTCAGTTTAAAATGCATTATCTTCGTTATGGAAGACCGGTTGATACAATTTATAATTTTTTTAAATAATATTATAAGGTTTAATTCTTTGTCTGAAAAATTGACATTAGTTAAGTTACTTACTCTAGCAAAGAAAGTAAAATTTTGTTCAGTTTGCGGAGTATCCCTTAATTACAGTAACTAGGGTTACTCCACAAACTGAACAAAATTTCACTTTCTTTGCTAGAGTAAGTAACTTAACTAATGTCAATTTCTCAGGCAAAGAATTAAACCTTCTTCAAAAAGGTTTAAAATATTCCCCGCACAATGTCAACAAGAAGTATTTTGAACTTCTCGCAGTCAACAGAGAGCTAGCTAGCTACTATTTCAACGGAGAATATCTCAGATTTTGAAAGACATAGTTTAGCAAATGTTTTCGATTCGCTGAAATATAACACTAATAGGGAAGAAATGAACTTATTAAAAAGCATTAAACAAAAATTAAATAACTATGATTCGGTACTCTGTAAAGCAGATAAAGATAACACCATAACAATTTTAACTAAATTAGAATATAATGAAAAGCTACAAATAATCTTCAATAGCAATGACTTCGAAAAAATTTGCAAAATTCCACAAACAAATTTCAATCTGAAATTGTCTCTAATTTTAAAAAATGCAGTACTATTATTCAAAACAACGAGGTGTATAAATTGAGAATTATGAACTCTTCAGCTCCCATTCTTTATGGCCTTCCGAAAATTCATAAAGAATATAACCCTGTACGTCCCGTAGTATCCTATATTAATGCTCCGTCCTATAAGTTGTGTAAAGAACTAAACCACATCCTATCAAAATTAACCAATTTTAAATCCAAATATTCTATAAGTAGTGTCTTAATGAGAGGGGTTCGGTTCAGGAGCAGGAGCAGTGATCAGTGATCAGTTTAGGGGTGGGGGGCAATTAGTGTGGTGGGGGTAAATATGGCGGTGGGGGGCAATTAGTGTGGTGGGGGTAATTAGAATGGTGGGGGGTAATTAGATTAGTGAGAAGTAATTAGAGTGATGAGATGTAAGTATGGTGGTGGGAGGTAATTAGACTGATATGATGTAATTAGAGTGGTGGGAGGTAATTAAGGGGCGGGGCTTAGGGGATGGGACGTTAGAGGGCTGGGCCTATGAAAGGTGGTAGTGGTGGGGGGCAATTAGGATGGTAATTAGATTAGTGAGAAGTAATTAAAGTGGCGTGATGTAATTGTGGTGGTGGGGGGCAATTAGTGGAATGATGGGTAATTAGAGTAATTGCATGATGGATAATTATTGTGGTGGGGGGTAACTAGAGTGGTGTGATGTAATTGTAGTGGTGGGGGGCAATTAGTGGAATGATGGGTAATTAGAGTAATTGCATGATGGATAATTATTGTGGTGGGAGGTAATTAGAATGTTGTAATGTAATTGTAGTGGTGGGAGGTAATTAGGGTGATGTGATGTAATTGTGGTGGTGGGGGGCAATTAGTGGAATGATGGGTAATTAGAGTAATTGCATGATGGATAATTATTGTGGTGGGGGGTAACTAGAGTGGTGTGATGTAATTGTAGTGGTGGGGGGCAATTAGTGGAATGATGGGTAATTAGAGTAATTGCATGATGGATAATTATTGTGGTGGGAGGTAATTAGAATGTTGTGATGTAATTGTAGTGGTGGGAGGTAATTAGGGTGATGTGATGTAATTGTGGTGGTGGGAGGTAATTAAAGTGGCGTGATGTAATTGTGGTGGTGGGGGGCAATTAGATTAGTAAGAAGTAATTAAAGTGGTGTGATGTAGTTGTAGTGGTGGGAGGTAATTAGGGTGATGTGATGTAATTGTTGTGGTGGGAGGTAATTAGAATGTTGTGATGTAATTGTAGTGGTGGGGGGTAATTGGAGTGGTGTGGTAATTAGAGTGATGGGATGCAATTAGAGTGGTGGGAGGTAATTAAAGTACTGTGGTAATTAGAGGACAATTACAGGTAATTTAAGTAAAAATAAAGGTAATTGCAGTAAAAATAATGGTGATTAAAGCAATTATGGTCAATCCATCCGTCTAGCCGTTCGTATACAGACAGTTAAATAATTCTCTATTATGTTGTATTGTCTTATTGCACTTTGTATTTTTTTACGATGAGATAACAAACATTCATTCATGATTATATACCTAACCACTTTATTTACCTGCCTTATCCTTATGCTGATAAACAATTGCGACCTATCTGTCTTATCTTTATGCCGATTTTTACCTGTCTTATCTTTAGGGACATCTGTCTTATCCTATGCTGATTTATGAGATGTACATTTACGACCTGCCTGTCTTATCCACCGAGATTTTTATCAGTGAATTTGTGAAAGGGGACATTTGCATTGTTATTTCAGTACATGCAGCGTACCCTCTTTATGGCTTTTGTGTACTTAACATCTTGACATCACAAGTGAGGAGAACGTGTAGCTGTTTATTTTAGTTTTTATTTTTTAGAATTGAAACACATGATTTGCATTTTCTTATATTATTTATTACCTATTCTGTCACATTACTATGTTCATACTATTTATTACCTATTCTACTACATTACTAACTAATTGTCTTTTTATTTTATCTTGCACCAAAAAATCCACCTTGAACTGATCCATCCAATGCATTATAGGTCAAGTAGGCATCGTGAAGTATAAGTTCAGGGAACTTTGTTTTTCGTGTCTCAAACTCTGTTATTATGTCAACTCTATAGTGTGGTGATAATTAGAATGGTGGGGAGGTAATTGTATTCTTCTGATCATGCGTGGTGAGAGTGACTACTAATATAAATAGAATGCTTCTGCATCACACAATTAAAACCTATCGTCGATAAGTCAAGAGCTAGCAAGTGAATGTTGTGCAACCATCCGACAGTAAATAATAATAAATTGACAATATATTTTCATCATCACATTTTGTGTAAGTTGATAAAAAAAAATTATCCTTTCTGAATATGTATGATTAATATGTTTGTTTTATTTTATTTATTTTTTTATTTTAGTCCAACTGACAATGTGGATGCAATATTCAGCTCAACGGTGGGTACGGGCAGAAGACATTAAATCGGCCATTGAAAGGTTGTCTTGTGAACTGAGTGACTTAATCAAGGATTCGCAGCATTCATTAGTTTATGATACAAATGTCTTCTACGATATTGAAGAAACTGAACGCATTGAAAAAGATTGCAGGACGTATGCTGCTGGTGCAAATCTATGTTACAAATATTCACGAGGCTTTTTAAATTTGGACGAATTTTGTGAGCATATGATTAGAATAGAATTAAGACACTTTCTATATGACTCAGTGAAGTACCTGCCTAAGGAACTTATTGAAAAATACCAACTGGACCAGTCTGATGGTGATACGGGCAGTTAAATAATTCTTTATGTTGTATTTATTGTTAGATATAAATAATTATTATATTGTCATATTGCACAATTATAGTATCTTAAAAAAATTTCTTTGTATTTTCATATATTATGGTGAGATTAGAAATAAAACAAATATTAAAATAATGCATGTATTTTATTACCTGTCTTGATTACATAACTAAGAGATATACCTTAATAAACCTAAAGAGTTTTTAATCCAATCTTACATTTAAATCTACGATATATTTTGTAAAAAAATGAACATTGCAAGAGCATAATGACAATAATTATTATTAAGAAGCCAGTATACAGTACCGAACACGGTAGCTCGGGTAATACCATCACCATCTATTGGACCCTACAATAGTGTACCTAAAGTGTGTTTACTTTAAGCAGAAATCCGCCTTACTTTAAATTTACTACATCTTATGTAGTTTCAAAACCTCATGAGCTTTACCTTCATATGCAAAGATACATAACTTCGGCCATCGCTTCGGTCGGCTCAATTACATGAAAAACATTAGATTTATTGTGTACCCCGAGCTCTCGCAGAATACTGATCTCCGGTTATGTGTTGTTTTAAATACAGTTTAAAGACTATACGCATACTACTGTATTAGTATTAATCACTATAATTGAAACATATAAGTAATTTATTTTGTCAAACTTATGTAACGAGGTATATGGTAGATAACTGAGTAAATGTTTTCAAAATGTACTCATAACGGGCGCATTTCATGGGAGTTTTGAAAGCACTCTACTACATCACTAAATAAATCACGTTCAAACAAAGTTAGGAATTAGAAAAGAATATATTTGTGCCATTTTGTTTGATACCTGGTAGACGATGCATAAAGTGATAATAGTATGTGGTGTATAGTTTTCAATACGTAGGGTTAGAATTACTATCCCGTAGAAGTCTAGAAAATAAATTATTAAAGGTTTTAAGTATCAACTAAATTCGTGTACATCAAGGCAATTTGATTAGTATTGAGAGCTCGTTACATTGGTACGTGTTTATTTATGCCTACGTACGCCTGTGTTATTTTACACCACCACGTACATTACTCCTTAAAATCGGAGACATTAGAGATTTAGATTGTTGAAATGGCGAACAAAATAATGGGGTCCCATAAGCCCCTCCTATCTATTGAAAACAAAGAAAACGTATATGTTTACAAATAATTTATTTAAAAATAATGAAGTTATCTACAACGAAGCCGCGAACGGCGTTATCGGTAAAGAGAATTTCATCTGTTATAATAATTTTATAATAGTTTTTTTACTTAGCATTTACTAACATAATTTTGTACTGGTCATTATTGTGCTCTAACATCAGTTTTGTAACATTCTTAGTAAATAGTTTTAAATTACCAGAGGTTTTAATTTCACTGGGTAAAACATTGTATAAGCGTAAACAATCACTAAACGTACGCTTTTTTATAATTTTCAATAGATCCCACTGGATAATTGTGCAATTTAGCTCTTAACTAAGAAAGGTGATTAAGATAGGTGTACTCGATTTTTTGTCTATTTTATACATTAAAACGCTAGCAAAACTTTACTGATATGCTTGTGACAAATAACAAAATAAATGAAAATTACTAAACTAGAATACAAACGTGCATAAATTTAAGTACCTCTGCTGTACTTTAGGCTAGAATTAGAAGGACAACAACCATAACAAACAATAATTACAAAGCGGCTCTCTTTACGGTCTGTAAAAAAGTTTGCATTTAACGAGTAAAGAGAATTTACTCAATAACTCCAAATCTAAAATGTTATACTTCACTTAACACCCATTTACAATTTGATTTTGTATGTACTTCTTTATATTTACTATTTAAATCCATAATTAGAGGGCAATAAGTATATATCTAACTCGCCAACAGAGGTACCTCATATTAATGTCATTTCAAAGCCGTCCATGACTACTGATTCACTGCTGTCAATCTTAAGTATTTTTAATTTGTTAATGTATTGCATTGTACTATATTTTTATCCTTTTACCTTCGTAAAGATATGGTAGTACTTTATACCACGAAACCAGTAGCCGCCTATTATAGAGTTTGTGAGGTAAAAGACCTTTAAATTTTTCTAATTTCGAACCTATAAAAAATTGTACCTACCCGTAATTTCGTTTTAAGTTGCGTTTAAAATCGCATATAATGACAAGTAACACTGTAACAGTTGGGATTCTCTGTTGTTAAATCCTAACATATAAGATCTGTTTACTGCCAGGTGATAGATAGAATATCCTTGAAATCAAATAACAATGTTTACGTATCTGTTTGCGGTCAAAAATTTACTATAACAAATAATCTACGTCGACACTAGAGATTTAGCTGTAATGTAAATTCGCAACAAAACGTTACATTTATGTCAAATTTATGTAATAATACGAAAAATAAGTTAAGTAAAAATTTGTTGCTCCGCATAAACGACAGCCACTTACAAAAAGCTATGTACTCTGTGATGGAATCGACGTGATCGCGCAAAACAAATAAAAATATATATCATTTACAAAACACCTTATATGCACGACTATGTTGGTAGGCAGAGTGAACTGAGAAAGACATAAGACGTCTGATATACTTATAATACATGAATTGAAATGGGAAAGAAAAAAAATGGCTTTATATATCCCATCCTATCTACGGAAACCATAGAAAACGCAAGTGTTTAGAAATAATTTATTTAAAAAATGAAGTTCTACAACAAATGAAGTATGAAGTCCTAAAAAGCGTGTGTTATAATTTTAGATCAGAATAGATTTTCTATTTAGCATAAGCTATTCACAATAGTAATATAATTTTGTACCTAGTCATTATTGTATTGTAACATCTATTGTATATAGTTTTGTAAAACGTTGTACGAGCATAAACAATCACTAAAAGTTGACAATTTTTATAGTTTTCAGCTGATCTCACCGGATAATTGTGCAATTTAGCTAGGTAGACACTAGATTTTTGTCAATTCTATATATTAAAACGTTAGCGCATCAATTTCAGGAAATTTTATAGATGAATTCCTGGCAGATTTAATAAAAAGTTATTATAGCCACTAATTAATACTAAGTCAATTAATTTAATATGGTAATTACTTTTACACAATTAATATCGATATAATATGCTAATTTATCGCTCAATTAAATCCATTATTGTATATTGCATTAAAAATAGCTTCTCTTTTTGTTCTATGTACTTTCAAAATTTTTAACTGTATCGAGACTGCCAATATAGAGGTCGATGTAAGTACTATTTATAATAGGTATATGAAAGACATAGTGTCTACACTAATAGATCTTGAAAGATAAGACTCTCATGCTACCTATATAAGTAACGAATCTTGGAAATAAATAAATAACATAGAAATTAGACAACCCCCAATTCCAGAAGCCAGAGCTAGTGCGGTTGCCCTATCGACCAGACCAGACAAATACATTTATATATAGAACAACGTTGATTGTGCGGCATATAAACTAATGTTAGTATTATTAGAAAAGCAATCTAAGACGACGAGACAAATATAAACTTAGTATATACCTACATAAATCTTTTTACACAAAAAGTTTACTAAAATGGGTCAGCAAAAGGTAGTTTATAACAAACCAATTTATGTGGGTTTTTGCATCTTGGAATTGTCAAAGACGGTATTGTACAACGCGATCAAAGAGAGTTTGGGGATAAGACGTCTCTTTTATAATGTGATACTGATAGTTTGATTCTAAAAATAATGACAGAAAATTTGTATGACTTTATACTAGATAACCGGGACAAATTCGATACTTCAAATTATCAAGAAGGAAATATATTTGATATCCCGAAGGATCCATCAATTTCAGGAAATTTTAAAGATGAATTCCCGGCAGATCCAATAATAAGTTTTATGGTACCGGAGCAAAAGCATATCACGTACGATCTGTAGGTAAAGAACTAAGGAAAGCCAAAGGCGTGAAAAGATTAGTTATTCAAAAAGAGCTATCGGCACATGATTATAGACAAATTGTTGAAAAAGGTGGTGTAGTATTTAGAAAAATGAACACGTTTCGCAGCGTTTTGCATGATATTCATACAGGAATGAAGAACAAAGTAGCTTTGTCTTACCACGACGATAAACGTTTTCTTATTCCCATTACAACAAAGGCTTTACCGTGGGGTCGCTCTGATATACAATTTTTTTAAAACCGAATCAGAACAAAACATGCGGCGGTTAATGGCTGCCATAAATGACGTTGGGCATAGTTCTGTGGAAAACGATAATTTAGATGTATTATTCGCAGCAATGGCGGAGTTAAATCCTAAAGACCTAGTAAATAAAATAATATTTATACAGATATGTCTTAAACAGAAGGACAATTTATTGAGTTAGATATAATAGAAGAGAAACAATTCTTGTAAATATTGTTATTTATCACAATTAGATAATAATTTATTAGTGTCAGTATTACAAGCAGCAAATGACGTAATTTCCCCCGAATTCTTTGTTCATGGGTGGAATCAATATTTTTATTAATCTGTATATTCACGTAATCAAAAAGTCATGAGTACTTCACCTCTTTTTTTAATGTCCTCTTGGAGCCATAAGTTAAAAAGTTCTTCTATGGTAAAACGATACATGTCTATAAAAAAATGTGTATCTAAATTACAGATTAGCATCTAAGGATTTACTAAAAATGACACCATTGTACTTTTAAATGGATGAGCCCGGTTGTCAAAGGTAGAAAATTAAAGAATTTTATGACTACGTGATTTTAGAAGTCGTAAACATTAAACAAGCAATGGTAATGGCCAAATTCGAACTTATTGTCCTTGAATACAAAAAACAAAATATATCATTTTTTCGCCGAATACAATGGGTCAAACCAATATAAATATCACATAGCATGACTGCAACAACATATTAATTTGTAATTGCGGCAAATTTATAGAGATAACAGACCAAATGAATTATTTAGGTATCCACTTCCATCAGTTTTTAAAGTGACATCAACACATAGATTTCTGAATAACAAATTATGCAAATTATTACATAAATTTTATTAGATCCGAAACATCTTTAATACAAAAAACCACAATTAACGTTTTCAAGGCATTGATTGAATCAATAATAAAAATGGAATAGTCATTTGGGGGATCGACCTATGATACGACTTTAGATAAATTAAAACATAATTCAAAAGCCTTAAATTCTGTACCACCGCTTTGAAAATCACTCATTGTTTGTTTAATGTTTACGACTTCTAAAATCACGTAGTCATAAAATTCTTTAATTGTCTACCTTTGACAACCGGGCTCATCCATTTAAAAGTACAATGGTGTCATTTTTAGTAAATCCTTAGGTGCTAATCTGTAATTTAGATACACATTTTTTTATAGACATGTATCGTTTTACCATAGAAGAACTTTTTAACTTATGGCTCCAAGAGGACATTAAAAAAAGAGGTGAAGTACTCATGACTTTTTGATTACGTGAATATACAGATTAATAAAAAATATTGATTCCACCCATGAACAAAGAATTCGGGGAAATTACGTCATTTGCTGCTTGTAATACTGACACTAATAAATTATTATCTAATTGTGATAAATAACAATATTTACAAGAATTTTTTCTCTTCTATTATATCTAACTCAATAAATTATCCTTCTGTTTAAGACATATCTGTATAAATATTATTTTATTTACTAGGTCTTTAGGATTTAACTCCGCCATTGCTGCGAGTAATACATCTAACTTATCGTTTTCCACAGAACTATGCTCAACATCATTTATGGCAGCCATTAACCGCCGCATGTTTTGTTCTGATTCGGTTTTAAAAAATTGTATATCAGAGCGACCCCACGGTAAAGCCTTTGTTGTAATGAGAATAAGAAAACGTTTATCGTCGTGGTAAGACAAAGCTACTTTGTTCTTCATTCCTGTATAAATATCATGCAAAACGCTGCGAAACGTGTTCATTTTTCTAAATACTACACCACCTTGTTCAGCAATTTGTCTGTAATCATGTGCCGATAGCTCTTTTTGAATAACTAATCTTTTCACGCCTTTGGCTTTGTTTAGTTCTTTACCTACAGATTGTACGTGATATGCTTTTGCTCCGGTGCCATAAAACTTATTATTGGATCTGCCGGGAATTCATCTTTAAAATTTCCTGAAATTGATGGATCCTTCGGGATATCAAATATATTTCCTTCTTGATAATTTGAAGTATCGAATTTGTCCCGGTTATCTAGTATAGAGTCATACAAATTTTCTGTCATTATTTTTAGAATCAAATTATCAGTATCACAGTATAAAAGAGACGTCTTATCCCCAAACTCTCTTTGATCACGTTGTACAATACCGTCTTTGACAATTCCAAGATGCAAAAACCCACATAAATTGGTTTGTTATAAACTACCTTTTGCTGACCCATTTTAGTAAACTTTTTGTGTAAAAAGATTTATGTAGGTATATACTAAGTTTATATTTGTCTCGTCGTCTTAGATTGCTTTTCTAATAATACTAACATTAGTTTATATGCCGCACAATCAACGTTGTTCTATATATAAATATATTTGTCTGGTCTGGTCGATAGGGCAATCGCGATTAATCACACGGACATCGCACTAGCTCTGGCTAATTTCTGTGTTATTTATTTATTTCCAAGATTCGTTACTTATATAGATAGCATGAGAGTCTTATCTTTCTAGATCTGTTAGTGTAGACACTATGTCTTTCATATACCTATTGTAAATAGTACTTACATCGACCTCTATATTGGCAGTCTCGATACAGTTAAAAATTTTGAAAGTACATAGAACAGAAAAAGAAGCTATTTTTAATGCAATATACAATAATGGATTTAATTGAGCGATAAATTAGTGTATTATATCGATATTAATTGTGTAAAAGTAATTACCATATTAAATTAATTGGCTTAGTATTAATTAGCTTCTCAGAAACAAAACAATTTTTAACAATATGTGGAACTACAAAGAAAGGCTTTGTTGCACTAAAGAATTTTTATACCTTTAGACAATCGCCGCATATATTGTCTGATACGCTACTAAAGAAAATTGTGGTACCACGGTAAAGCCTTTGTTGTATTGGGAATAACAAAAACATTTATCGTTGACAAAGCTACTTGGCTTTCTTTAACTCTTTACCTACGGGCTGTATTCGTTTTGCTCCAATATATAGAACTGACAAAAATCTAGTGTCTACCTAGCTAAATTGCACAATTATCCAGTGAGATCAGCTGAAAACTATAAAAATTGTCAACTTTTAGTGATTGTTTACGCTCGTACAACGTTTTACAAAACTATATACAATAGATGTTACAACACAATAATGACTAGGTACAAAATTATATTACTATTGTGAATAGCTTATGCTAAATAAAAAATCTATTCTAATCTAAAATTATAACACACGCTTTTTAGGACTTCATACTTCATTTGTTGTAGAACTTCATTTTTTTAAATAAATTATTTCTAAACATTTGCGTTTTCTATGGTTTCCGTAGATAGGATGGGACATATGAAGCCATTATTTTTTTTTTCTTTCCCATTTCAATTCATATATTATAAGTATATCAGACGTCTTATGTCTTTCTCAGTTCACTCTGCCTACCAACATAGTCGTGCATATAAGGTGTTTTGTAAATGATATATATTTTTATTTGTTTTGCGCGATCACGTCGACTCTATCACATAGTACATAGCTTTTTGTAAGTGGCTGTCGTTTATGCGGAGCAACAAATTTTTACTGAACTTATTTTTCGTATTATTACATAAATTTGACATAAATGTATCGTTTTGTTGCGAATTTACATTACAGCTAAATCTCTAGTGTCGACGTAGTTTATTTGTTATAATAAATTTTTGACCGCAAACAGATACGTAAACATTGTTATTTGATTTCAAGGATATTCTATCTATCACCTGGCAGTAAACAGATCTTATATGTTAGGATTTAACAACAGAGAATCCCAACTGTTACAGTGTTACCTGTCATTATATGCGATTTTAAATGCAACTGAAAACGAAATTGCGGGTAGGTACAATTTTTTATAGGTTCGAAATTAGAAAAATTTAAAGGTCTTTTATCTCACAAACTCTATAATAGGCGGTTACTGGTTTCGTGGTATAAAGTACTACCATATCTTTACGAAGGTAAAGGGATAAAAATATAGTGCAATGCAATACATTAACAAATTAAAAATACTTAAGATTGACAGCAGTGAACCAGTAGTCATGGACGGCTTTGAAATGTCATTAATATGAGGTACCTCTGTTGGCGAGTTAGATATATACTTATTGCCCTCTAATTATGGATTTAAATAGTAAATATAAAGAAGTACATACAAAATCAAATTGTAAATGGGTGTTAAGTGAAGTATAACATTTTAGATTTGGAGTTATTGGGTAAATTCTCTTTACTCGTTAAATGCAAAACTTCAACTTTTTTACCAGACCGTAGAGAGCCGCCTTGCAATTATTGCTTGTTATGGCTGTTGTCCTTCTAATTCTAGCCTAAAGTACAGCAGAGGTACTGAAGTATTCTAGCTTAGTACTTTTCACTTATTTTTGTCGCAAGCTATCAGTAAAGTTTTTACTAGCGTTATAATGTATAAAATAGACAAAAAATCAAGTACACCTATCTTAATCACCTTTCTTAGTTAAGAGCTAAATTGCACAATTATCCAGTGGGGTCTATTGAAAATTATAAAAAAAGCTTACGTTTAGTGATTGTTTACGCTGATACAATGTTTTACCCAGTGAAATTAAAACCTCTGGTAATTTAAAACTATTTACTAAGAATGTTACAAAACTGATGTTAGAACACAATAATGACCAGTACAAAATTATGTTAGTAAATGCTAAGTAAAAAAATTATTATAAAATTATTATATAACAGATGAAATTCTCTTTACCGATAACGCCGTTCGCGGCTTCGTTGTAGATAACTTGATTATTTTTAAATAAATTATTTGTAAACATATACGTTTTCTTTGTTTTCAATAGATAGGAGGGGCTTATAGGACCCCATTATTTTGTTCGCCATTTCAACAATCTAAATCTCTAATGTCTCCGATTTTAAGGAGTAATGTACGTGGTGGTGTAAAATAACACAGGCGTACGTAGGCATAAATAAACACGTACCAATGTAACGAGCTCTCAATACTAATCAAATTGCCTTGATGTACACGAATTTAGTTGATACTTAAAACCTTTAATAATTTATTTTCTAGACTTCTACGGGATAGTAATTCTAACCCTACGTATTGAAAACTATACACCACATACTATTATCACTTTATGCATCGTCTACCAGGTATCAAACGAAATGGCACAAATATATTCTTTTCTAATTCCTAACTTTGTTTGAACGTGATTTATTTAGTGATGTAGTAGAGTGCTTTCAAAACTCCCATGAAATGCGCCCGTTATGAGTACATTTTGAAAACATTTACTCAGTTATCTACCATATACCTCGTTACATAAGTTTGACAAAATAAATTACTTATATGTTTCAATTATAGTGATTAATACTAATACAGTAGTATGCGTAGAGTCTTTAAACTGTATTTAAAACAACACATAACCGGAGATCAGTATTCTGCGAGAGCTCGGGATACACAATAAATCTAATGTTTTTCATGTAATTGAGCCGACCGACGCGATGGCCGAAGTTATGTATCTTTGCATATGAAGGTAAAGCTCATGAGGTTTTGAAACTACATAAGATGAAGTAAATTTAAAGTAAGGCGGATTTCTGCTTAAAGTAAACACACTTTAGGTACACTATTGTAGGGTCTAATAGATGGTGATGGTATTACCCGAGCTACCGTGTTCGGTACTGGATACTGGCTTCTTAATAATAATTATTGTCATTATGCTCTTGCAATGTTCATTTTCTTTACAAAATATATCGTAGATTTAAATGTAAGATTGGATTAAAAACTCTTTAGGTTTATTAAGGTATATCTCTTAGTTATGTAATCAAGACAGGTAATAAAATACATGCATTATTTTAATATTTGTTTTATTTCTAATCTCACCATAATATATGAAAATACAAAGAAATTTTTTTAAGATACTATAATTGTGCAATATGACAATATAATAATTATTTATATCTAACAATAAATACAACACAAAGAATTATTTAACTGCCCGTATCACCATCAGACTGGTCCAGTTGGTATTTTTCAATAAGTTCCTTAGGCAGGTACTTCACTAAGTCATATAGAAAGTGTCTTAATTCTATTCTAATCATATGCTCACAAAATTCGTCCAAATTTAAAAAGCCTCGTGAATATTTGTAACATAGATTTGCACCAGCAGTATACGTCGTGCAATCTTTTTCAATGCGTTCAGTTTCTTCAATATCGTAGAAGACATTTGTATCATAAACTAATGAATGCTGCTGTCACTTAGTTCACAGGACAACCTTTCAATGGCCGATTTAATGTCTTCTGCCCGTACCCACCGTTGAGCTGAATATTGCATCCACATTGTCAGTTGGGCTAAAATAAAAAAATAAATAAAATAAAACAAACATATTAATCATACATATTCAGAAAGGATAATTTTTTTTTATCAACTTACACAAAATGTGATGATGAAAATATATTGTCAATTTATTATTGTTTACTGTCGGATAGTTGCACAACATTCACTTGCTAGCTCTTGACTTATCGACGATAGGTTTTAATTGTGTGATGCAGAAGCATTCTATTTATATTAGTAGTCACTCTCACCACGCATGATCAGAAGAATGCAATTACCTCCCACCATTCTAATTATTACCACACTATAGAGTTGACATAATAACAGAGTTTGAGACACGAAAAACAAGGTTCCCTGAACTTATACTTCACGATGCCTACTTGACCGATAATGCATTGGATGGATCAGTTCAAGGTGGATTTTTTGGTGCAAGATAAAATGAAAAGACAATTAGTTAGTAATGTAGTAGAATAGGCAATAAATAGTAATGTGACAGAATAGATAATAAATAATATAAGAAAATGTAAATCATGTGTTTCAATTAAAAAGAAAAAAAAAACTAAAATAAACAGCTACACGTTCTCCTCACTTGTGATGTCAAGATGTTAAGTACACAAAAGCCATAAAGAGGGTACGCTGCATGTACTGAAATAACAATCCAAATGTCACCTTTCAGAAATTCACTGATAAAAATTTCGGTGGATAAGACAGGCAGGTCGTAAATGTACATCTCATAAATCAGCATAGGATAAGACAGATATCCCTAAAGATAAGACAGGTAAAATAATTGTTGATAGACATAAAGATAAGATAGATAGATCGCAATTGTTTATCAGCATAAGGATAAGGCAGGTAAATAAAGTGATAGCTATATAATCATGAATGAATGTTTGTTATCTCATCGTAAAAAATACAAAGTGCAATAGGACAATACAACATAATAGAGAATTATTTAACTGTCTGCATACGAACGGTTAGACGGATGGTTGAGCAGGTGGACGGAGGGACGGATGGATGGACCATAATTGCTTTAATCACCATTATTTTTACTGCAATTACCTTTATTTTTACCTAAATTACCTGTAATTATCCTCTAATTACCCCACCACAATAATTACATCACGCCACTCTAATTACCCATCATTCCATTAATTACATCCCACCACTAAACTGAACACTGCTCCGGCTCCGAACCGACACCTAAACTGAACACTGCTCCGGCTCCGACTCCGACTCCGGCTCCGGCTCCCGAACCGAACCGACCCCACCCCTAAACTGAACACTGAACACTGCTCCTGCTCCTGAACCGACACCTAAACTGAACACTGCTCCGGCTCCGACTCCCGAACCGAACCGACCCCACCCCTAAACTGATCACTGATCGCAGCTCCTGCTCCTCCTCCGCTCCGAACCTCTGCCATTTCTTATCTACTTCTATAAAAAAGTCTTTAGAATTTATAGAAAAAAAAAATCATTTAATAGTACCTACCAAATAACGCAAAATTAGTTTTTTAACGCTAAAAGCCTCAGTCCCACTAAAATTAATTTTAAATAATTTAATAGCTAACTCAGAAATAAGCACAAACGAAAAAATATAATTAAAAAATCTGTCAAAGGTTTGTATTAAACAAAGTTATTTTCAGTTTAATGGTGAGTTTTATAGACAAAAAGACGGCTTACCAATGGGTTCACCTATTTCTCCTTTGTTGGCTGAGATATTTTTGGAGAATTTAGAAAACTTAATTTTCTGCAGTAATAATAATTTAAATACACATGTTTTCTATTGGATTCGTTATGTAGACGATATTTTTCGCATATGGACCGGCACAGAAAGAAACATAAGTAATTACCTTAATTTCTTGAATTCGTTTAATAGTAAAATTCAGTTCACAATGGAGTTTGAGTTTGAACATTAGAAAACATAATTATCAGTTCACAGTCATTCATTATAGTTCACAACAATCATGGCAAAATTAAGTTCTCACCATTTCATAGTCTAATACATAGACTTACAAATTTTTCGTTAGACAAAAACGATTTCATAGGGAATTGAATACAATTAAACAAATTGCAGGAAATAACGGATACAGCGAATCGTTAATAGATAATATGGTTAAAAACAAACAACGCAAAATACTTCAAAAGGGATTTTTCAACGCACCGAACAAATCAATAAAATATAGTTTTATTAATTATATTCCAAAATATAGTGACAAAACCTCTAGTAAATTAAATAATTTAGGTATCTCTGCAATAAGTGTAAATAAAACGAATTTAGGAAAAATATTGGTCAATAATAAAGAAAAATTAATTAAACTCAATAAATCAGGTGTATATGAAATCCAATGTAAAGATCCGTCTATATAGATCAGAGTGGTAGAAGCATTGAGAACAGGGTAAAAGAACATAAAAAATCAATTTTAAATAACAGCAAAAATACGAGAATGTCAACACACTGTATTGAAAATAACCATTTCATAGACACAGTTAACATAAATTTGCTTCATACAGAAGGAAAAGGTAAACGTCTAAATCTTTTTGAACAATTAGAAATTAAAAAAATCTCTTAAAAACAATCTCTTTACCATGAATGACCAGCAAAATTTCTTAAATACTCCTATACTAGATAAAACGTTAACAATTGCTTGTTGATTTACATTACTACGCCAGTTCTACCCGAAAGATTACCACGGTTAAAGTTTGAGTCATAAAGATATTAAGCCATAAATGTTTTTAGGTACCGATATTTTAGGACAACCACTTCTGTTACCTTAGTATACACTTTGTACTTTCTTGATAAAGGCCTAATAAGCCGAAACATTGTAGAGAATTTTAAACAAAGTAATTTGATACATCTAAAAGCAGTGTTTACTTAAATACAATTATTTTTAAGAGGTTTCACAAGGAATCAACCACAAGCTCAGTTCAGTATAACAAGTCTATATCTTGTTTAACACACAGGTTGTCCAGCTGTTACGGTATACTTTGAACATATGTAGAAAAAATAAACATTATATTACAAATATTTTTATAATCTTTGTATATGTATGTTGTATCTTAATTTCAATAGGACTTACGATAGTGGAATTATTTTTCCTGCAATCAATGAAATCAACTTTCACAATACAATACTTTTCCCTGTTACTGTTTTGAATATTTGTCTTGGCGTATCCGTTCATCGTATACGGAATATAGATTATGTTGGGTTTCTAAAACCAGATAAATAAATAAAATATTATTGTTCTATTTAATCATGTACTTGCTAGTGCAACGTTTGCAACTGCAACACAGAATATTTTATTTTACAAAAAGTATGAGAATATTTGCTGCGTATATTTTATTCGCAATAGACAACATAATTCTGTAATCACTTAAAATACATAGATCCAACCGGTACTCTTTGCACAAACAAACATACATTAGTAAAATCAAATGTCTAAGCTGGGTGTAAAGTTGGTAGTCCTAAATCACTGTGATGGATAACTCTGAAATTTCTAGATACGTAGAAACTTTCTAAACTCGCTAAATTGTGTTCGAAGTTTTAAAATTCAAACTATCTGTTTCAAATAATATTGACATGCTAAATTACATAAAATATAATATTTTTGCAAGTACGCAAGCCAAATTATATGGAAAACGACCAAGGAACAATACGCGTGGATTAATTGTAAAAAATTACTTTTATCGAATTATAGGCCAGTAATTTAAAACATCGTAGGATGCAAAAAATTGCACTGTTCTGATTTTTTAGGATCTTGTTAGGATAGCTACCAGTAGTGTAAAACCAAATTTGCAGCTTCGAAAGGCCTGTGCTAACTGCGTGGTTCTCGAATAACCCGAAAATTTTCGGAATTTTTTCAGTTTTTGGCTTATAACTTCGAAAAGGTGCATCCTACGGAAAAAGTCGCAGTAAACACTTTTGAAGTAGACAAAATTTGCTACAATTTGAGCGCAGCTCCGTAGGTCCAATAGGTCCAAAGATACACCACTTAAAAAAATAGGCCATTTTTACCAAAAAGTTCGAAATTGTAGTTTTAGCCGTCTTCCGAGCAGGATATCGGCTAAAACACTCATCTTACGAGGAAAGTCATAGGAAATGAAGTTGTAAAGCAGTTATATTGCTTTAATTTAAGCACAAGCTCTGGGGGCCAATAGTTCCGTTGTTATCTGAAAGAAAAAACGAAAAATTAGGGAAATCAAATTTTTTAAGACATGGAGCTCCCAACGTAAATTGTTATTAACATTACACAGTTTCCTATAGAATGTTATAAAAATGACATTACATTTATATATTTGATTTATTTATTGCATCATACCTACATATTTATATGAGTCGTAGTTGTGAAATAACGTAGGCCTTATCTTTTGGGTAGGTACCTACCACCTACGGCTGAAAACTAGTTTTTGAAAACAGAGGAAATTTTTTGTTATAAATGTAAATGATATATTGGTATTGAGTATAAAATAAACGGTACTTGTGCATTATCCTTTTTCAATATAACGGCTTTATATTCAATACCATTTACGTTTATAAAAAAAAAATATCGTGTATGCAAAGCAAAAATTAAAAAACTAAAAAGAAATCTTAAGTTACAATCCTCGGGAGCGAAGAATTCAGGTGGAAGAGTCCCAATGTTCGTGACTCTTTGACCCGCTCTTGGCCATTTTCGTGAATTCCGTCTCTATCCTCCCCTCTATACTCCCCGCCGCTATCTATAATTTAGTACACAGTAACACAATTCAGTGTGCTTGTTGAAATGGATCAAACTGTTAGAACTGTGAAACCGGTGACTTCAACCAAGGAACCAGCGCCCCTAACCCTGCTGAAATTCCTGTCATGCAGCTGCCAGAAAGGGTGCGGAGGAGGAAGCTGCCAGAGAGCAGGTCTGAAATACTCTGCAAAGACTTGCCTGAATACTCCTCCCTTAGCCATGGCTGAGTCGGATGAAGAAGACGTCGTCGACGATCCCTTATCACTAGTATTTACTAGTAGATCTAATCCGACAACAGAGGAGTCTCCGGAGCCCCAAGAAGAGTCGTTTGATGAACCTGGGTCTTCCAAGAGAACACGACTGTCTCGCTAAGTGCGTAAAGGTAAGTCTAATATTACATGCCTACCCCTTCGTTGTAATTTATTATAAAATTGATTATGCATTTCATAAATGCATTCATTATGCATTTCATAATGATAATTACCTGTGGTGTTATTTATTTATTTATAAATACTTATTTACATTGTGTTGTCTATTTCTGTCACAGGAGTTAGCTGAGGTCCGGTCATCACTTCACGTTCAACATTTCACGTCCCAGGTCCCCCAAAGTATCAAAATAATTCTTATACAATTTTGATAAATTTATATCTTATTATTAATTGTATTCAACTTTATTTTGCATGATATAAACCATTTTCCACTGATTTATGTATTTCTTATCCTTTACAAAATTCTTGCAATTCGTCAGGCTTCATTTGGTGAAAAATCCGATTTCCATATTTTTTCGTTCTTTCCAGATAACAAGGGGACTGTTGGCAGGGTTCCGTGTATGCTTAAATTAAAGCAAAATAATTTCTCTACAACTTCGTTATCTATGATTTTCCTCGAAAGATGAGTGTTTTAGCCAATATATTGCTCGGAAAACGGCTAAAACTACAATTTCGAGCTTTTTGAAAAAATTGCCAATTTTTTAAGTGGTGTATCTCGGGACCTATTGAACCTACTAAGCTGCAGTTGCGCTCAAATTGTAGTAAGCTTTGACTACTTTAAAAGTGTTTTCCGTAGGATCCACCTTTCAGAAGGTATAAGTCAAAAACTGAAAAAAGTCTAAAAATGTCAAGGTTTTTCGAGCACCACGCAGTTATAGACCGTGGGATAGAGACAGATTTATTGAAACGTTTAGTTCCTATCTGGCCTTTTGGGAGGCTTTTGTGCCTGATTTCTACTAACCATTTTCGTGTTTATCAAACAGTTATCCAGGGCCCCTCAGTGAAAAACAAAAAAGAAAATTTCATGATAAAGAGCAATTTCAAACGTTTTGTTCCTATATATGGCGTCAAGTTAGTCTTACGTTTTAAAGAAAAACATCCGACAGAAGCTTACCGCCAGAGAAATTCAGTGGGCTCTAAGGTCCGAAATTTTAATCCGAATTTGTAATAAAAATGGTCCAGAATCAAACAATTTGGTTCTCATCTGGAAATTGTATATACAGGTAAATAGCTTATAATTATTGCGATATAACAAACGCCAGACAAATTCCGAGGACCCAACAGTGAAAAAATTATTTTTCAAGTTGTCTACTTTTCCGCAAAATCGAAAGATTCACATTCGTCTGGCATTTGTTTTTTTGTTAATATTAGGCAATAAGTAGTTTCAATTTAAGAGTCCCAGACGAATTGACTGGGTCCCCTGGATAGCTAAACAAAAAGAATAGCGCAAAAAATGCAATTTTTTCAAATTATTTATTCCTGTCTGGCAGTTGGATTTTAAAAAGATATGTTAATAAATAAGCCATATTTCTAGTCCCAGATAAAAAGCTTGGGCCCAGACGTACCTATGTTGAGCGAAAGTATTGAAAAATCAAAAAACAGTCGTGTAAAACCGATGCATTTTCAGTTATTTATTTTTTTAAAAAGATACGTTTATAAATAAACCATATTTCAAGTCCCAGACAAAAATCTGGGGCGCAGCTGTAGATATTTTGACCGAAACTATTGACAAATCGAAAAACAGTCGCGCAAGAATCGATGCATTTCCAAACGATTCACATTCGTATGTCATTTGGTTTGTTGAAAATGTATGCTTATAAAAGGCTAGTTATAAGCAAGATTTTTACATATACAGTGCGTCCCAAAAGTTTTAGGAAAATCGGAAACTGGCATTTCTTGCAAAAATCGATCGGACAGGTCAATTTTGTTTCCTTGGGACATGAACGTTGGTAAAGATCAGTTCTCAAAAATGGTACAGGGGCGGCAGAAGGGGGCGAAATTGTTTTTTCAAATAGCAGCCACCTCTTTTATTGCACCGTATGAAAGCCTAGCTCTTTTTTATTCATTTGGTGTGCAACATATGGGGGGGGGTTGGTGAGGAAAATTTTCAAAAAGAATTTCGTAGTAAATGGGTTTTTCGATTTTTTCGAAAATTTTCATCACCAACCCACCACATGTTACACACCTAAGCTGTCATGCTATGTAATAAAAAAGGTAGTTGCTATTTGAAAAAATAACCTTGCCCCCTTCCTACGCCACTGGTCACACTAAAATTCATTCCCTCAGGAAACAAAATTGACATGCCCAAAAGATTTTCTCAAGATTTGCCTCGTTTTCGAATTGCCGCACTGTACATTTGGGTATTGTTGTTAATATATAATGATATCATAGAATTAGGGGATTTCATATGAAATAAAAAATATTATGGGGTAATATTTGTTTAAATGTTTATAATACTCTTTTACAACGACAAGCTAATAGAATGCCAGACGAGTGTAAGTCGTTTGAAAATGCATCGATTTTTACGCGACTGTTTTTTGATTTTTTGATAATTTCACTCAACATATCTACGGCTGGGTCCAACCTTTTTTGTCTGGGACTTGAAATATGGTTTATTTATTATCATATCTTGTTAAAACCCAAATGCCAGACAGGAACAAATCGTTTGGAAAAATGACTATTTTTCGTGCACTTCTTATTTAAAATATGTTTGGCCCACTAAAAATGTCTGTGAATGATACAATACATTTTCGTTTTAGTTAATTTTTACAAAAAAAATCATTTTATATGAGAATCAAACACTTGATTTTCGCGGAATAGCAGACAACTTGAAAAATAATTTTTTCACTGTTGGGCCCTCGGAATTTGTCTGGCGTTTGTTATATCGTGGTAATTATAATCAATTTACCTATATATACAATTCCCAGATAAGAACCAAATCATTTGATTCTGGACCATTCTTCATACAACTTCGGATTGAAATTTCGGGCCTTAGGGGCCACTAAATTTGTCTGGCTATAAACTTCCGTCGGATGCTTTTCTTTACTTGGCGCCAGATAGAAACAAAATGTTTGAAGTTGCTCATTTTCATGAAATTTTCCTTTTGTTTTCCGCTGAGGGGCCCTGGATAACCGTTTGATAAACACGAAAATGGTTAGTACAAATCAGTCACAAAAGTCTCCCAAAAGGCCAGAGAGGAATCAAACGTTTCAAAAAATCTGTCACTATCCCACGGTCTATTAGCACAGGTCTTTCGAAACTGCAAACTTGGTTTTATACTATTGGTATACAGGCCCCCCAAACAATCAGAACAGTGCAATTTTTGCGACCTAACGCGATTTTGGTGTTTACGGTGATTGGCCTATTAACACAAAATACATTTTCATAGAATTTAAAAAATTTACCATGGCATAAAATTAATTGAAAACAATGATATAGGTAAGAAGATAGCTAATTAATTACATGATTGTTAAACTATAATAAAATACAAATATAATAAAATATATATCTGACCATGAGTGGGACTATTCTAAACAATATATCTTTACATATTCATTTAGATCTTTTTCCCCGATTTCAAATATATAAGGGTTGGTAGGTCTAGCTATTATACATAACACCAATAAATATGCATATATGTATTCTAGAGTTTCTGATGGAAGCACAGTAATTAATTACTAGGTAGGAGGCTGTAACTGACAACATTATTATTAAACATAATATTTTTAGTCGCAAACTCCTCTATAAATCCTTATTTTACTATAAGGAACCTAACCAGACTGCAACCAACAGCTACTCTCCGGGCTATGTGCCCCGCCGAGCGCTGAATTACAAGTTACAAGCCTGGCGCGTTAAGTGTAATAATTGCATATTACCATCAAAACGCTAATGCTTCGATTGCAACAAACACCAGCCGAAAGACTGATCCTACTTAAAGGAGCTCCCTTGCCAGTCGTCACACACCACTTGCAGACTGCAGTTTCGAGCTGTTGGCTCTCGTCAGTGCAAGGTAGGTATGCGACGACCGACATGAGAATCCTTTGACTATAGTACATCCCGGTATTTTTACAATAGCGACATGTAAAACAGCCAGCAGGCGCCATCTAGCGGTCCAGTGTCTGTTGCAATCGAAAAATAAATAGCCTGACTTGGCTTAGCATAGTTCAAATGTGCTTTTAGAGGGCGGAATATTAAACATAATATTTTTAGTCGCAAACTCCTCTATAAATCATTATTTTACTATAAGGAACCTAACCAGACTGCAACCAACAGCTACTCTCCGGGCTATGTGCCCCGCCGAGCGCTGAATTACAAGTTACAAGCCTGGCGCGTTAAGTGTAATAATTGCATATTACCATCAAAACGCTAATGCTTCGATTGCAACAAACACCAGCCGAAAGACTGATCCTACTTAAAGGAGCTCCCTTGCCAGTCGTCACACACCACTTGCAGACTGCAGTTTCGAGCTGTTGGCTCTCGTCAGTGCAAGGTAGGTATGCGACGACCGACATGAGAATCCTTTGACTATAGTACATCCCGGTATTTTTACAATAGCGACATGTAAAACAGCCAGCAGGCGCCACCTAAAATATTATGTTTAATATTCCGCCCTCTAAAAGCACATTTGAACTATGCTAAGCCAAGTCAGGCTATTTATTTTTCGATTGCAACAGACACTGGACCGCTAGATGGCGCCTGCTGGCTGTTTTACATGTCGCTATTGTAAAAATACCGGGATGTACTATAGTCAAAGGATTCTCATGTCGGTCGTCGCATACCTACCTTGCACTGACGAGAGCCAACAGCTCGAAACTGCAGTCTGCAAATGGTGTGTGACGACTGGCAAGGGAGCTCCTTTAAGTAGGATCAGTCTTTCGGCTGGTGTTTGTTGCAATCGAAGCATTAGCGTTTTGATGGTAATATGCAATTATTACACTTAACGCGCCAGGATTGTAACTTGTAATTCAGCGCTCGGCGGGGCACATAGCCCGGAGAGTAGCTGTTGGTTGCAGTCTGGTTAGGTTCCTTATAGTAAAATAAGGATTTATAGAGGAGTTTGCGACTAAAAATATTATGTTTAATATTCCGCCCTCTAAAAGCACATTTGAACATTATTATTGTTTGGCATTGTGTATTATTGTTTCATCAATATGGGTGATACAGAAGCAGAGAATTTTGGTATATTATAAGAATAAAAATAAAATGATGAACAATATTATATAACACAAAATAAAAAAAAATTACAACAGCGTCAGCATTAGGTTCATGAACTATAAAAATTCTTCAAAACATCTTCCATTGTTTAAATCACAAAACTCACATATGTTTCTTAAATTATTTAGATAGTTTGAAACAGATCTATTATTAGCCTGGTTTACATCAGCAATGTTTCCCTAATTTTTATTTTTATTATTTCCATTAAAATTGAAATGTTGTGCCTTAAAAACGCCCACAAAAATGCTATCAAAGTTGTCAAATCAGGCCTGTTTGGTGGCCACGCCATTACCAAATGTCAAGTTGAAATGAAATGTTTTCTTAACCGCCTCTCAAGTTACCGAAGTAACCCCCTGGAAGGTCTAAAGGATATTGTGCTTGATAAAGAGAGACGAGGCCCTACAGTTTATTGTGGTCTTCGAACCACTCTTGGGGCAATTTTTTTTAATGAAAAATTGTTTCGCCTTGCAGGGTCTCGAACCCACTTCGCTAGGCAACTCAGTTTGCTAGTCATTTTACCATTTAAAAATCATTTATTCATTTATATGTTTACATATCATTTTTCCTTAAGATATTATATTATTTCATTTATTTCATTTTACATATAATGTATCAAATACCCGGCGCGTTACAATAGACTTTACGTCTAGAAACGAGTCCGGAGGCCGCTGTTATGCCAATGAAATCATACTCAAGGAATTTAAATTTATAGGGTTGAGTTGTTTTCCTAACAGGTCAAACAAATTGATACGTATTGATACCATGCGGTTTTAATAATTAAAATAAATCAAATCAAAATAAAACTCAAAATAAAATCAAAACTAAAAATCATTTTCTTCTGTCTCATTGTTATCTGTTAACATGTAGGAAACTAAAGTTTAGTGAAAACCTACTTAAGAACGAATTATATACAATTAAAAACTTAGGGTTTTTTCTGGAAATTAAAATTTTGATTCTTAAAGTGTCTATGTGCAGCTGTAGTTTGAATTTTAATAATTATTGATTTTTCGATTTTAAAAATAATTTAAATACAATGCCCAATTGTTAGACCTCAAGACTGTCCTAATATCTGTTTGTAACAATTGTTACCTCTCATGATAAACTGGGAGGTTCTCATGTAGATATTTGTGTGTGTGAGTTATGTTTGAGTGTGCCCTTATTTGTGTGAGATTTTTTGTTAATTCTGAATTTTGAATTTTATGTTTAAAAAAGTTTTGCGCCGATTCATTAATAAATTCTCTCATTTTTTGAATTTTATGTTCGCGATGAAAGGTGTCTATTGGGGTGTACCGGTTAGATTCTGTCAGTAATCTAAGGATTTTATTCTGTGTCCTCTGGAGTCTATTGCATTGCGCATCTGAAATAGTGTTCCATGACGCGCAGTCAGACGCTTTAGCACACTGAGCTACCGTCCCCGTTGGCCATTTAAATGACCCCAACATCCAAAAACATTGCGTGGAGTGACTCCGTCCTGGTGCCAAATTACGTTATTAAGTTTCTTATCAGAAAAGTGTTCCTCTAAAAGCTCTGTTACTGTCAACAAACATTACACATATTGCTATTTTCTTTCATTTTGAATTTGGGAAAATTTCAATTCAGTCATTATCTGTACCGCGTATAATCCAATGAAAAAGGTTAGAAACTATTTTATTTTTGCAATACTAAATGTCTAACTAATTAATACTGTAAACAATTAATAAAATACGTCATATATAATTATTTTAACCTTATTACAGTCGAATTGTAACGTTAAGTCATTAAATTAGTCCATACATCTGTGACATAGTTAGTCTATGACGTAGGTCAGTTCTGGGAAGCTAGCCGGCTTTCCTAGTAGCAGCCCGGCTAGGCTCCTCCCACCAGTCGCTAGCCTATCCACAGCTCACGCTGTGCAATAGGACTCAACTCAGGTGACACGGAAACATATAAATATCCATGGAAATCACCACCACAACAGCAGTCGTCCTCCGACGTTCATCAAATTAAGATCTACGCAGTCTACCGCGAATTTTGAACGAACAAACAAACATCTAAGTAGTCTACCTACTCCAAGTAGTTCTCTATAGTTCATCCAGTCTAGATCATTCTAGCCAACTAACTAGTAACGCGTCGTGCTTTAGCTACGAAAAAGTGCTTACAAAATTATTCTCTGTTTTTATAAGCATTTAAACAAAAGTGATTAATATACTAAGGCATTTGGAAACGTATCTTTTATTTCTCGCCTACATCAGGGACTTCCTTGTTAGGAGCCCTTCTCTGAAATAATATAGAAATCGAAATACCATCTAGGGATACCTTCCTCAGCAAGGACCTCTTCCCTGGAAACTTATATAGGAAAATTCGCTAGCCAGAAACCTCCCTTCTGGAATATCATAGGTAAAAACTATGGCCAACTTCCCTGAACAATAAGTAGGCATCATCAGGATTACCTTCCCTGCCTAAAATCTAAAAAATGATCTAAAATAAAGTAGCTACGCCGAAGCAGGGTACTACAAACCCTCTACTCAACTTTCTGGTCTCGAGCCCAATCCACGAAAAGATACCCTGAGATTTGAAACTAGCTCCACACTGATACTTCTACAAGCTACAGGAATTGGTACTGGTGCCCATATCTCTACATAAATTGTACCGATCTCCTGACAACGTCCGCGTCTCCAGAGAATACCAGTCTTATAGACTTTTGTAGTCTTTTGTGTTAGGGTAAAATTGGAAAAAAGTGGCCCTAGAATTTTATCTTTAAAAATACCACACCAAATTTTAACTGATTCTCTACCGGACTTTTTAATTTCAACAAAATTTCTTTGTCTTCTTCCACGAACGTCTATTTTTCCTATTGAAAACACCTGTCGTTGAAAACGACCATTCATCTGTGCATAATATATATGTAAAAAGATTAGGCAGATTAGGCTTTGCATTCAGTTATTAGAGCATTTGCTGACAACATTCTAACTGCTTTTGGCATGCGATCTTCTGTAAGTTGTATAGGTCTGCCTACAGCCATTATATGTATAGTCGGGTGTATATTTACTGGGCAATCAAAAAACGCAACAAGAACTAATTATTAACGCCGGTGAACCATTCGCCATGGTTTATCAAACAAACCGACGTACATTCAAAAAACTATAAAGATAAGTGATTTGGTTTGCAGGCGAGATAGTACAAAGAGTAACAGTATTTTAATGAGGTTGTAAAGTTTTTGTTGCGTTTCTTGTCTTGCCTGGCAAATATATATCTTAGAAGTGGTGAGTGGTCAATTCCTACTATACATCATAGATGTCGCCAAGGTTTATAGCGATTTGCGATACTGCAAGTACCCAGAGCGGCGACCTTTTTATCCTAGGTGGACGTATGACCTATTGGCATAGAGATGAGAACTAATAAGTTCAAAACCGGTCTATGTCTGGTCAGGGAGTTGACAAATGCCATTGGCTACAAATTTTTCATGATTTGTGAGATATAATTCACTACAGGTCGGGGTATTTGCTAGCTGAGTAGTTGTTTCCTGCAAACCATATATTGCAACAGTAGATTATGTCCACCTATGGCTAAAAAGTAGCCGCTTTCGGTACTTGCAGTATCGCAAGTTGCTATACACCATAGAGACATCTATGATGTATAGTAGCAATTGACCCATGAGAGGATTCACTTACCTCTCATCACTAGTCCATTTACTATAGTTTGTATAAAACTCACAGGTTGGCTACTGTCATTTGTCTGTTCCATGACCTATGGTATACTGATGAGAACTAATAATTTCGAAACCTATCAATATTATTTGTAAGGCATAATTCAATGCAGGTCGGAGTATTTGCCCGCTGAGTAGTTGTTTCCTGTAAATCATATATTACAAATATACAACTTACTATAACTTTTTCCAAAGTCACGTAATGCATGTCATAAATTAGTTTCTGTATTTTCTAAAACAATTTTTTTACATAGTCAAACATCTCAAGAAGGCTATCAAAATACGTGTTTTTAGTGATAGAGGTTTTGTTTTAAAATAAATCTAGTAGTACTCTAGTAGTACTGCGGGCGTGTCAATAATTACTTTAAATTTACTTTTGATTTTTTATATTTATAAAATAAATAATTGCAATAACATTACCTTAAAAAAAATCAAAATATAACGTTCTTCATTCCCGTTTGCTCTCTCAATACATTTTTTTCGTTTAAAACTATGAGTTTCTCTCGCATGGCGATAAGTTTTTAGGAATGTGTTTTCACTCGGAACCGAACGATTTGGATATAATGCTATAATATATTTTCTTCATGTAGCTTTTCTTATTTTTATTATTTTTAACATAATGGCAAAATATATAAAACTTTTCTGCTTCAATATAAAAAATAATAATACAAAAAGTCAAACAATTAAATTTTGTCATAGTCTCATGAGTTACAGCCTACTGCGTAGAAGCACAGTTGAATTATTCTTGTTCTTATTGGCAACTAAATTTATTATTTCTTGAATTGCCAATAACGTCCATAATTTTAAATTTGAATCTAAATCAAATCATTCCTACATTTAATTTTGTTCTCCATTGTCTGCCTTTTGATATATCAAAATTTTCTATATTTTATCAAAAGTTACTTAATGTCAAAATCTGACAAATTGAAACGTACTTTTTCTAATTTTACCTAAATGGGTTGTTTTTAACACATAATATATAATGGATGTGCCATTGGACCTTCCCTGGTATGTAAATGAGGCATTCTTAAGGAAATTCCTTCAGTTCGCTTTTGGTTAGGAAGATGTGTTTCCAGATCAATCAATTCCTAATTTTAAAGCAAAACAGATATAACTTGAAATAGATTTCTTAAGAATAAAATGTAGATACCGACTATTATAATTTAATATGCGATATTGAGAAAAGCTTAATTTAAACATTTCAGTAGATAATTTTCTTTTAGATTGTGAATACCCCAATTTGACTAAACTAATTTAATTATATCTAGATAATTGTATTATAACAATATATTTGTTATACAACTCGTAGCGGACATACTTCATCTTTTCCGGTTGTCTCGTAGAACTTATAGACCTAGAGGTTTGTTGTAGTTTCATATATTGCCACTGTTTAGGTGTTATTCACAATAAATTCTAAATTAAAGGGAATTCAAAACACCTGTTACAGATTTTTATTTGGCCTTGTAAATTCGATTCGATATATCCCATAAAATCGATATTTTAAATCGATTAACTATAAGTAACTGCATCAAATTGCAATTCCTAAATAGCTTTAGACTTGAATCATTATATATCCTACTTCTCAATATGTCAAAGAAAAATTAACTTCTAAAAATAAATTACATTCCATCAATCTTCATCATGAAGATTTACTTTGTTCACCTAAATTTAAAACTGGTTTGCTAAAATGTCTTTTACACTGCTATTTAACATAATATTCTATTAATCAATCACTATAAGCAATTACGAATAAATATTAAATAATGCCATGTCGAAGTGTTTAGTAACCAATAATAAAGACCTATTTTATTTATTTCTTTCAGTACAATATCCTACAGAAAATAGTTCCCATTGCAAGAAACAAAAATGAAATATAGTACAATTACTGAGTATAAAGACAACGACAAAGTTTTATCAATTAACAGTATTTAATATACTGTCTGGAGGGCGAGCGTAGGTGCGTCTATACTATGTACATACTTCGATATGCGATGTAAAGCAACGTCAGGCGCGGTTAGTAGTTGGATGGGTGACCATTCCAACGGAGACCGCGTCCTCGCCTCACACATCTTCCAGCGGCTTGTATATCAGTGTATGCGCGGAAGCTATACAACCTTAGGCGAGAGTTGTATAGGGGATATACCATCCTTCGGAGGGGATGTAAAGCCGTCGGTCCCCTGTCTATTAAATGTTAGGCAAGTAAAAGGTCCCTACTCTTCTTAAGAGAAGAGGTTCGGCAAAATTCCTGGTTGGGGGTAGCGTCTACAGGCGTCGGTGTTAGGCCTCAGTAGCGGAAATAGGCCGAAGTTAAATAAATGTAAAAAAAAATATATACCGTCTGTCTATTTTTATCTATGGCTTAAATATCGCCTATGATTTAAAATGGAAAACTTTTGATAACATTACGATTAGATTTAAAAAATGCTGTAAAGAAACGGCAGAACACCTATAATAAAAATCAAGAAACACAAAAAATATATATTATATCATTAAATATATAAGAGTAGTATTTTTTGTTGCTGAAAGCTATGAAAGTAATCTTCTCCTGCTGTGGTATAAAAAATTAAAACTACCCACTTTACATTTGAGTTTTCATATGTAATTCACCACACCACAAATTGTCTACGATGGAATTCGAACTCCATAGGCAGCATTACAAACCAAGATAAGATATTTGGTTCCGTTTACAGGATGACCCGGTACCAATATAACAACTTCCAAAGTGCAAATTAATGACAGGGAGAAAAGATTTTCAGGGGCTACAGAAAAAAACCTATAAAATGTTACGCTACACTGGAAATATTCTGGAATGTGTTAAATGGAATGTTAAATATTTTCCAATGTAAAATATCTTAAATTACTGACATTAGATTTTGTGAGGTGTCCTCTTCAAGATTAGATCTTAAATTTCAGTATCTGGGATCATAATTCTGTCCTTTCTAAAATCTTGTTTGCCTCCTTTTTCTTCTTTTCAAACAAATCTAATTTATCGTCATTTCAATTATCAAGTTGTTAATCAAAAAGTTCCTATATGACATTCTACCTTCTGTCAATTTTAAAATAAGAACAAAGCATTGAATAACTTTTATTAATTTGAAACATTAATAAAGTTTTCAGGAACCTATAGCATATTTCTTATTTTAGAAAACAATGTTAATTTCTAATTTATAACTTAAAATAGGTGTAAATACTTTGTCACAATAGTTAATAATTAAACATCAATAAGATAACTTTAATTTAATAATTTAACGGTTTTTAATGAAAAAGTAAAAATATATCTGGAAATATCGATTTTAGATATAGAATATTAATTACAAAAATTGCAGATAATTAATGTGCCAATTCAAAAATACAACAATATACAGTGTGCAAATTGAGAAAATTCAACTTTGAAATGTCCTGAATTAGCGCTAACATAAAACACACCCTGTATAATTATAATCAATATTAGGTTATTGTGTCGTTGTAGTACGTCTCTTGTCTACACAATTGCAAAACAAATCTTCTTAATTAATAGTAATACACACACAGCGAATTAATTTGTTAGACCTTGTTCCGACATAAATTTTCATATTTTTTCGAATAACTCGGCAACGCCATGTCAAGAACCAAAAATCTGGAGGTCGTTCGAAAGATAATTTTACACTAAATTCATAAATATATACAGTGTAAAAAGTAAAAATATATACAGTGTTCTATTTAAAAGAAATGGCCTCGAAGATGCTCCGCTGTAGCGAGTCGCCTATTATGTTTCAAATTACTTTTAAAATGTGTGCCTGACACTATACCACTTCGATAAAAAAGTAGTCCGATATTGGACTTTGACTCACTATTAGGGCACCCTGTATGTACTAATTGAGAATACCTAATGTGCATTTTAACACTAAAAGTAATTTAAAATACTTATAATTATTTTAACAGATTTTTTCCTCTATCTATACAACTATAATGTTAAAATATACCAATTTCATTTAAAATAATAATATTAAATAGAATAAACAAATTGTAATCTTTTCCAATAAAACCGAAAGTTACCGGAAAAATTACTTTACGTTAAAAGATAAGCTTATACAAGTATGTTAATTAACTTGATATTTAGAAATTTTAGTATCGTAAAAAATGAAAAAAGGGGATGTACATTTACTGTCATCAATACGTTGCTAAAAATATGCTCTGTTTGCCATACATATTACATAATAGCAATATAAATTAAACATCATTTATAGTCATAAAAGATACGTCTTTTGGAATACCTAAATATGCTGTGATTTCAGTATTAGTTGAAGCAACGCTGAAAATATATTTATTATTGCTATTACTAACATGAGCTACAGATATTTAAACGGCGATGTAAACAAAACGTCACTTAGTATCAGAAATATACGTCTTTCAAAATGCGTTAAATTGCTCGATTCTAATATTCATTAAAACGATGCTGAAATCTGGGACACCTTCGCCTCAGAAAATATATTAGTAATTTACATATTAACGTCAGAATATTTACATAAAACTGACATATTTCTCATAAATAATTATAAATATTTGAAAATATACATATTTACTGGATTAATGATATATTGAATTAGTACTATGTGGTAATTTTTTTATTTTGATATTGTTTTGTTGTTCTAATTAATAATTTAAAGTTTGTCTTCCCATTCCCATTGACAATGTAAGCGGTTGATTTTTTTGGTGTAACCGCCTCATCAATGCAAGAACTTTAAGGTATTGATGACAGAATCGTATAATAGTTTTTGGATTGGTGTAATAATGGCAGATTATTATTTAAAACTGACAAAACCATTTATTTACTTTACGTAAGACGTGTACCACATTTACTTAAGTATAAGATAATACAAAAAACAAACAATCACAAATATTTGAGCTTATATTTTAACTTTTATGACATGATCAGTAAAATTCCAAGCCACACCCGACCACTACAGCAGAACCTGGAACAAGCAATTGGGCAATGGCCCCAATTGGGCAATGGTCGTGAAACCTGCATTTTACTTATCACAGTTGTTGTTTGATTGATTTCTTAAAAGATAGTTTTGAAGAACCAAAAAATTCTGCATTACTTTGAACTACATTAGCAGCTCTGAAAACTCTAGTCAGTGGCTCGTTTTGATCATAATTCGTATGATGAAATGGAGCATAAAATAAATGAGAATATCGATTTCTTCTGTTATTCTCATTAAATCTTATCAGACTAGTAAGGCCTGGGTAATGAATGTGAGCACATATCCGCTTTCAACCGTCTATATTCTAATGTGTTAACATTGGGTCGCGTAACAGTATCGTCATGATCATAGTTATCTCTCAAGTTTCCCAATATAAGTCCACAGTACCTTAGAAAATTCCTTTGAATACTTTCAATATTGTTAATATGGATATTATAATTGGTTCATCATATTATACAACAATATTCTAACATTGAGCGTACTAACGAACAGCATAGCAATTTAAAACTGTCGGCCAAAACAATACTCTATTCACTTCGCTTACATTATCCGCAACATGCCCTCGCCTTACTACTTTTTTTGAAAATGGACCGTGCATTTTTAGATCTTGAACTAACATAGTTCGATTTGGCTGCGGAGCATCTGAAAATCTATCTCCGTAAACCGTGACTACCATCTCAGCGTCAAAATTGCACTGACAATAAATGCTAATCATATCGAATTTGTAATTATTAGTGTACACCATAATTACTGATATAAAACTTGTCCTAGACTCGACAATGCAACATACAAAAGTGACAATCTGTCACATTTGTTAATAACCGTATACATTGTTTTTCACTAGTCACAGCATAGCTGATTTTTGCGATTCAATGATATGAATTGTGGTTTTCGTAAAAATTAAATATTGACACTATCAGTTAAAATTTCTGTGATATGTTTTATATCGCTATAAAGGGAAAAAATAATCTAAATTAATAATGTCATGGCCTACTTTGAGATTTGTTCTTTTCATTTTTGCACTTGTTTTTGCACAAGATCGTATGCCAAAGCCAACTGCGTTTTTCGAATTTTTTGATACACTATTATTCTTATCGTCTTTGCCGTCAACTTTTATCCCTTTAATTTTTTTTCGAATCTCCTCAAATAAGGAAGCCATAACCGTTTGTGTTTTTTCCTATTTCTCAGGTTTTTGTAACATATGTCACAAAGTAGGCTATGGATTTCAAATGTGTTGTTTTTACTGAACTATAGCTCATAAAAATGGGATAACATTAGAAGATTATTATATTCAATAACTGAAACTAATCCTTAACAAAGAAATTGAATTTTAAAAGAGGACCAACATGAAATTCTTGAGGAACACCAGATGTTACTCTAACCGCTGACGATAGAGTTACCATAGTTTACGCAGTGTACTCGGTAAATAAGATAACTGTTAATTCGCTTCAATATATTGCTAACGACTCGTAACCTGTCTAATTTTAGTATATCATGGTTGACTTTGTTAAACACTTTAGAAAAGTAGGTATAGACAAAGTCAACTTGAACTTTATGTTTGAAAGAATTAAGAATAAAATTATTGTAAATAACTAAATCGGTACGTGTAGATTTACCTTGAGAAAACCAAGTTGTTGGTTTATAATTATATTTTTACAATTCCATGATAAATTTGTGGTTACTGAGCAATCAAATAATGTTGGAATATCTGATTGAATGCACTCTGTTCTACAGTTTTCAACATTATTCTTTTGTCCAGATTTATGTATTGGCCTCAAGTATGTCTGATTTCAATAGTAGGAAAATATTCCAGAGTTTCGAAATAAACACAGAAATAATGTATTTTTGTGACGTGAACATGCTTGGGAAAACGGACATATAATAAACTGAGACTCGGCAAAAATTTTAACAAAAGACGCAGATAATAAAAAAAGAAAAATTAAAGAATCAGCAATAATCTTATTAAATGAAGATAAATGCGTATCGAATTGTTCTGTAAATATTGATACAACCTGGCTACCAATGCTAAAAGAAGAACTTAACAAACTCAACATTATCTAAAAGAAAATATGACTTCTGTGTAAGTAGTAAGTATCTATGGAAATAACATAAATATATTCTTAAAGCTGTGTATTTAACATACACAACAAATAAGAGTTCTTCGAAAAA
Source organism: Leptura quadrifasciata (assembly GCA_963675555.1). Taxonomy (NCBI): domain Eukaryota; kingdom Metazoa; phylum Arthropoda; class Insecta; order Coleoptera; family Cerambycidae; genus Leptura; species Leptura quadrifasciata. The sequence goes on along the minus strand of OY776676.1, from coordinate 116,048,663 downwards.
AGCTTTGAAAACGGAAAGGGAGTACTTTCCGAAATCGTCAGCAAAATACGTTATTTCTGCATTTATTCTCATTAATATTATTTGTAACAAATAATAATAATTGTATTATTTTGTAGATTCGGTGATTTGTTTTTGAAGAAGATAATACATGTGGTAGAACCCCCAAATAAAAGGAAAGAATATAATTAGGAATACCATCAGGACCAGCGCAAACTTTCATGGCAAATTAATGACTTTGTCGACAATATTTTTAAAATAAATCTAATAATTACTAACATTCATAGTTGAATCGAAGACAAAATGGTTCCCCATTAACGTTGACATTAGAGTACACACTTGAAACCAAGCTTGCAAACAGTTACATACATACATTAAAGAACAGAAAAATATGTGTGAATAGCTTATTTTTAAATCCAATTTATTTTCACAACAGTAGATAATTAGAAACATAAGTAAGCTAAAGAATGCTGCAGCTCCTGGATATGCTAAAATGCTTAAACTTATAAAAGGGGATATAGCATCATCTTTATCTTACATTTTTAATTTATGTCTAGAGACACCGATCTTTAAAAAAAGCAAAACTCAAAACAGGGCAATATCTGTGATAAACACCATTTGCAAATTATTAGACGTGTTAAAATCAAGACTAATAAATCCCTTAATCATAATAAAATATTGTCCAATTATCAGTTTGGATTTAGGGAAAATATGATGATGATGCGATGTATATGGTTACAAATACATTATATAATAACATCGACAACAACAAAAAACAGATCGCAGTATTTCTTAATTTAGCCAAGATATTTGATATAATGTCTCACAATATGCTTATTGACAGACTTTATGATTATGCCGTATGTGAAATAACTAAAACTTATTAGTTACTTAACGAACAAAAAACAGTATGTTAAAATTGGCGATCAACTCGGTACGTTTAAACAGCAATTGGAATATGGCATACCTCAAGGAATCTTTCTGGGACCAATACTATTTTTAATTTGCATTAAGAGATATTACTTCTAAATATGAAATGTAAAATTGTATCTAATCCTCATGATACTGTTCTTTTAGTGGAAGGTCATAGTTGGGATAAAGTAACAAAAATTACCACTGAAGAATTTTTAAATGCACAACATTCGCTTTCGGAAAACCTTTTTACAGTTAATATGGAAAAAACTAATTTTATATGTTTCTGTATATATGCTAAATATCTTCCAAACATAAACAAAATTCATTTTCGTAATTATAACTGTATTCTTAACAACCATCAGGATAATTGCACATGTACACAAGAGATAACAGCTGTAACAAATATAAAATCGCTTGGATTAATTATTGATCAGAACCTCAAATAGATAGAGCATATCAATAATTTAAATAGGAAACTTCGTTTGTTAATTTTAAAATTTTACCAACGAAGAGATAAATTACTAAGTTGTACATTGAAAATGTTATACCACGCCTTGACTGAATCGATACTGCGTTATGGAATAATAATATGGGGGGTCCATATTTAACAAATATTGGAGGATTAAAAATTACCCAAAAATATCTCATTAAAGTAATTTTATCAAAATATAAGCAATATCCACAGATCTCCTTTATAATGAATTTAATGTTTTGAGTTTGGAATTATTATATGCAGAAGCAGTTCTCATGTTTTCTTACAAATATAAATCGAGTTTTAATAAGCAAGTATGTCACACCTATGATACTCGACCTGAGGTCGATTTAAATAAAAACGTCCCTGTAAATACCAAAACACAAACACAAAGGTTTATAAATTATTTTGCTCCTAAATTCTACAATTATTTACCACATCAAATAAAACAAATAAACAATATAAATTTATTCAATAAAAAAATTGCCACATATATTCAATCAAATTATCTTGCTACTAAATAAATAAGCTACTTAAATTATAAATTTGTATATTTATATTTTCTTTTTAATCTTGATTGTGATACGCAGCCCCAGGAATAATGTTTTGCCTAATTATTGTATATATTATATAATACATATATCAAAAGTCAAATATTGACATATTATGACTATTTGCAAAAACTATAACTGTATTACACGTACAAGTATACTTCATATCTAGGTGTATTCTAATAAGTATTATAAATACTATGAAACTATGTATGAATGTAAATGTGGTCAATAAATTTTGATTTGACTTAATTTGAGTTCCAGTATATTTTGATTGTTCTCACAATGTCATCGTAAAACATCCTAGAAGGTAAACTATAAGATTTTGTATTTTTATTTATGAATTTCCAAAAAGCTCGATGATCTCTATTAACATATTCTCCATTTTTATAATATAATTTTGATGACAACGTTTCCTTAGTTCCTTATATCGAGATCTTATTTGAAAGAAATAATTGTAATCCTTACTTCTTCTGTACAATTTATTGCTTACGAATTCGTTTTATTTCATAAACCAAAGCCTTCAATTCCAAGTTAAAGCATGCAGGAAAGGAAGGCTTATATTTCTTTAAAGGAATATTCATGTGTACCGTATTGTACAAAACGTCGTAAAATAATGATATTATAATATTTAAATCCTTATTACTAAACATAGTTTCTCAGTCTGCATTAGCAAGATAGTCATATTGTTGAAAGTAATACGCAATAATTAAAAGGAAAAGAATTAATGAGTACGTATTAAGTTTTTCAGGAAACAATACGCCAATATGGTTTAGTGATTTTAAATGATAAAAACGCATTGCAAGAAGCCATGTAATACATTTCAATAAAACAAAACATAGACATCTATAAATTTGCTGATCCACGATTGGAAGAAAATATTATTCAAATAGACCAAAAAATAATAAAGTTAGTTCAGACACCCTTTATAAATATTTTCAAGTAATTGTAAATATAATACCTTATGTTAGTTTAACTTACATAATGAAGTATACGATAAATACCGCCGGTTTGCTCATCTTTAATTATGAAAACAGAAAAACTTATTTATATGTACAAAGAAATCAAGATAAACGTACTCCTAATTTTCTTTATATACACGATATTTGTTATAATGTTTTCCCCCAACAAGATCAATATTTGCAAGTGACATTCTTTCATATACTTATTCGATTATTAAAATAACTAGATGGTACACTAGGTGAGATCTTTTAAGTTATAGTAATGAAGAAGGCAAAGTTTTGCATCAAAACGTCGGCGAAATATTTGAGAAACTTAGCTTGTCGTATTCTTTCACGTAATATACGATCACCTGAATATTAAGCCATAATGTTATACTGACAAGAACCCATTACTTTTTTTATACCTTAAAATTGTTGTTCCTATTTACTAACTGAATTTAAAACTACCTTTATTTTGTTACTGACCTTTATATTTTATCCTTAACACCCTTACTGACACCAATACACAATATCACTTAACTAGTTAATAATCCAAGTAGGCTACACCACAAATTCCAAACATCTCAACTATAACCTAACACAATCCCGTGATTCCCGAGCTCGTCGGCGGTAGGTAAAACCAAGGATAAGGGATACGGCGCGATACGTGTGACGTCGTTCGTCCGTGCCACAGAACTAACTGAGAGTCTTTAGCGAACAGCTACAGCGCACCAGGATCGATCCTTGGAACAGTAGAGAGTTGGAAACTCATGGCATTGCTAGCTAGTCCTGCAGCTACACCTCATGCATTCGCTGGATGTAGTGGTTGAGAAGGAGGAATCATTGAGTTAATTGTGTTTGGTTTATTTTTTTTAGCTATGTTAGTTTCTTGCTAGTAGGGTCAAAGCCCTAGCGGAGGTTCGTTCGACAGCATGCGGGTTTAATCATCGCGTGAATCAAAGATTTGGTGGTTCAATTAAGTTTACTGAGAGGTAATTAGTGAAGGAGTTAAATATACGTAATTTCTCTCACGTAATGTGCACTAGCTTGAATATATTCGATTTCTCATATAACTTTAGAGGAATTTAAGGACCAAAATTTATGAATTTTAGAAATTTAATAATTAGTTTTTTCATGATTTACAGCGTAGTTCAGAATGTTTAGTACAAACAAATTTCATTAATACTTCCCCAAAAAATTCTACCTTTAAGAGAATTTTGTGCAAGTTATATTATATAGATTGGAACTTTTTGTGTTTTAAAGAAACTTGGGCAAATTTAATAATGATTCAATAGGTGCTTCACACTTCTGCGGTTTTAAATTAATTAGTTATTATTGTAGATCCTCTTTTATAGGAGGTGGAGTTGCTATTTGGGATAAAAATTATCTTGTAGTGAATCTTTTTTGTACTGAAAAGCATTTTGAGGCATGTGTTTTAAAATGGAAAGACTACAATGTTACTACATTAATACTAAATTATTACAGATCTCCTTCAGGTGATCTTCATTTATTTTTCGATAGAATTGTAGGTGTATTGAATAGTCTAGTTAAGCCAAATTTTAATGTTATTTTATGTGGAGATTTTAATTTCGACTCGTATAACAATACAAAGAATTTTAATGCGCTGTGTCATAGTTTTAATTTAATAAGTGTAGTAAAATGACCTACTCGAGTGACAAGCACCACTCTGACCACAATTGACCACATTTTTATCAATTTTAAATCTGAGCTATTATGTTGCGTCTTTGGCAATATTGGGCCTGATCACAGAACTGTTTTCAAAAAGTGATCAATTTAATTATTGAACGAATTACCGATTTTGTAAATTTGCCTTTTGAATTTGGAACATTTCCTGATATCTTAAAGACTGGAAAAGTTGTACCTGTTTTTTAGGAAGCAACCTAAATTCCTTGGATAATTATAGACCTGTTATGGTGCGTTTAGGGTCTTCTAAAATACTCGAGTATTGATCAAATGTGCTTTTAGACGGCGGAATATTAAAACATAATATTTTTAGTCGCAAACTCCTCTATATAATCCTTATTTTACTATAGGGAACGTAACCATACTGCAACCCACAGCTACTCTCCGGGCTATGTGCCCCGCCGAGCGCTGAATTACAAGTTACAAGCCTGACGCGTTAAGTGTAATAAATAATTGCATATTACCATCAAAACGCTAATACTTCGATTGCAACAAACACCAGCCGAAAGACTGATCCTACTTAAAGGAGCTCTCGTTGCATTTTTCATGTCGCGATCAAGTGATCCTCGTGTCGGTCGTCACATGCCTACCTTACACTGACGAGATCTAACAGCTCGAAACTGCAGTCTGCAAGTGGTGTGTGACGACTGGTACGAGAGCTCCTTTAAGTAGGATCAGTCTATCGGCTGGTGTTTGTTGCAATCGAAGCATTAGCGTGTTGATGGTAATATGCAATTATTACACTTAATGCACTAGGCTTGTAACTTGTAATTCAGCACTCGGTGGGGCACATAGCCCAGAGAGTAGCTGTTGGTTGGACTCTGGTTACGTTCCTTATAATAAAATAAGGATTATATAGAGGAGCTTGCGACTAAAAATGTTATGTTTTAATACTCGAGTATTATTTTATGGGTAGATTGTCTAAATATCTGAAAATGTATCAAATATTAACTAAAAGTCAGCAAGGGTTTCGTAGTGGAAGGTCAACTATTAGAGCTGTACACTATTTCTATGAGAAAATATTAAATTTCTTTGAAGCTGGCCAGTGCGCTGTTATGATTTTTTGCGATCTCAGCAGGGCATTCGATTGCGTAGACCATCAAGAATTGGTGATCAAATAAATGATTACGAAATAAGAGGATTATAACTAAATTAGGTTAAAACTTTTCTTGAAAATATCAAACAGCTGATTAGTATCAAATATAATGATAATAGTGTTAATAAGGTTAGCTCTGAATGGTCATACTTAACGTTAGGAGTTCCACAGGGTTCCATTTTGGATCCTGTGCCCTTCTTGCTATATGTAAATGAAATAGGTCCTCTTTTAAATAGTACTCATGTGACAATGTATGCTGATGACACTTCTTTAATTATTTCAAATAAAACAGATGAAAGTTTGAAACTTTCTTGTCATGCTTTATTTAAAAAGCTAAATTAATGTTTTTTTCAGAATTAAATATATTTCAACGCCGAAAAAATCCAGATCATAAGACTTCATAACAGTCAAAAACAGTGTAAGTTGTTAAATTTTAATATAAACAATACTCCTTTATCTATATAGTTTACCAGTTAAATTTTTAGGTTTTCAGTTAGATAAAAATCTCAATTGGAAAGTTCAATCTGAAACTATTATTTCGAAGCTTGTCTCAGTCACCTATTTATTTAGATATATAAGAACGGTTCTGTGTACAGAACAACTGAAACGAGTCTTAAGATATATTGCTAAGGTTTCAATTATTCATTCATGAAAGCAAATTTTTTAAAAATTTAAAATGCTAACTTTGCCAATTTTTACTTGATAAATGTTTTTATTCAATATCAGACTTCCTTTGTGTCTGTTAATTATACATGACTTATATATATATATATATATATATATATATATATATATATATATATATATATATATATATATATATTGTTATTATACATTTTGATTTGATTGGTAGCCAATGTCATTTATCAATTCCCCGACCAGACATAGACCGGTTTCGAACTTATTAGTTCTCATCAATTCAATTCAATTCAAAATATATTTATTTAAAATAATCGTACAGTGTATGAGCTGCCTCCCCAGCACCCATCTTGGGACCGACCCCGCGACCACCGCGTTCACGCGGTGGCAGATCGCAAAGCCGAGCCTAGACGGGACTGGTTTGGCTAAAGCAAAAATTGTATAAAAAATAAACTAAACCTAAACTCCTTTTTACAAAATAAAATTAAATTAGGTGGTATAATAACATTGCTTTAAAAAGAAAGCTTAACATAAAACTTGTATAAAAACTAGAACACTTAACGAAGAACATTTTCGGAGAACTGCACTGATTAATTTTCGCACTGACGCCGACACCATAACTTGTACGAAGTGCCGTCCGCGAGTTACTTCAACTACGGGTTGCGCAAGGCAGGCCTAAACTGTGATTCTAAGTTTTGATTGTTTTGGTTTAAAAAATTTGAGTACTGTTACAATATTAATGACGGAAGAAAGAATTTACAGACAAAAATGTACAAACAGAAACGAAGAACAAAAAACACGACACAAAAATACACAAAAATAAAAGAAGAGGACAGGAAAGATTTAAAGCAGTTAAAAGTTATGAAATATCAGTGAAAAGTGGATAGTATCAGGCAAGTTATAGTTGGTGAAAGTTTGGCTAGAGTGGCTGCCGGAAGATTGGCAACGTCTGGTAAGGTAAGGGGTGTTTAATCCGAAATGGGGCATTATGCTGTCTAATTTATGTAATGTGTCTTGTTAGCAGACTATCGCCCAGTTTGAATGAATAGAAGTTTTGAGTAATGTGCTGGACGTAGTCGGCTATCGGGGTTATGTCGTTGCAGCGTTCGTAGAGGTCTCTGAGGGAGGTGTATCTTCCAGAATTTGATATGAGGCGCATATATTTGTGTTCTAGCACTTTTAGTTTTTTCATTGTCTTGGCCGATATGCTGCACCACACCGGCGCCGCGTATGTGATGGACGGCCTGACCACCATCGTGTACAACAATTTCTTATTTTATCTGTTTAGTCTGCTACCCCTGACCATGAGCGGGTACAGACTCCTGGACAGGTAGTAGACCGTCCGTATGGTTTCATTTATGTGGGTGTTGAACGTCAGTCTTCTGTCCAGTCGAACCCCCAGATACTTCACGCATCCCCTGATAGTTCTCATCAGTATGCCATAGGTCGTGGAATAGACATATGACAGTGGCCAACCTGCTAGTCTTATACAGACTAATGTAAATGATATAGTAGTGAGAGGTAAGTTAATCCTCTCATGTGGTCTAATGCTACTATACACCAGACATCATAGATGTCTCCATGGTATATAGCGACTTGCCATTTTGCAAGTACCGAGAGCGGTGACCTTCAGCCCTTGGTGGACTTAACCTATACACTGTTATTATACATGATTTGCAGGAAACAACTACTCAGTGGGCAAATACCCCGACCTGCATTGTATTATACCTTACAAATCATGAAAGATTGGTAGACAATGTCATTTATCAATTCCACGACAAGACATAGACTGGTTTCGAACTTATTAGTTCTCATCAGTATGCCATAGGTCGTGGAACAGACAAATGACAGTGGCCAAACTGCTAGTCTTATATAGACTAATGTAAATGGTATAGTGGTGAGAGGTAAGTTAATCCTCTCATGTGGTCTAATGCTACTATACACCAGATCTCATAGATGTCTCCATGGTATATAGCGACTTACCATTTTGCAAGTACCGAGAGCGGTGACCTTCAGCCCTTGGTGGACTTAACCTATATACTGTTATTATACATGATTTGCAGGAAACAACTACTCAGCGGGCAAATACCCCTACCGCTATATACCATGGAGACATCTATGACGTCTGGTGTATAGTAGCATTAGACCACATGAGAGGATTAACTTACCTCTCACCACTATACCATATATATATATATATATATATATATATATATATATATATATATATATATATATATTGTTTTTTAGGTTTTCGCGGGTGTTAAATGAAGTGTTATTGTACTTCGGGGTGCTCTCCCGCGTCGATGGTCGACTCCTCCAGGAGTCACGGTTGTCTGAATGACGTTTCGGGAGAATCTCATCTGCCATCTTCAGGTTCTCACCGAAAGCTGCCTACTGCTGCTCCTCGTTGCTCGAACTGAACTGACGTTCTCTTGATAGATCCACTTCGGGAAGGTTGCTGGATTTTTTCACTATTTGTCAATGCTTGAACGTACCTCCTCGTGATTGGTTCGTCCAGATTCTATAGAATTTGTTTCTGAAACACTACCGGTATCATTAAAATGTTTTATTATTTTTCGAACGGTGCTATCGTTAAGTGGCGGCCGTCGATTTGGATTTCTTCTATTAAATTCTCGGGCAGCTTCCCTTGATGATCTCACATTTTCACCAACAACTTTAATAATTCCTATTTTTTTCTTGAAAAGTTAATTTTTGCGCGGGCATAGTTATAGTACAGTAAAAATGGAATTTAATTGGAAATCTGAAATCAATGGAATGTATGGCTAATATTTTTACCTAAACAGCTTTCACAACGATGTTTAAAGAAACCGATTTATTGGTAACTTCGGGGCCCTCTACCGCTCGAAATATTAACTTCTCGTCATCGCGGCAATTAACGAAAATATGTAGAATTTTATTTACAACATTTTATGTTCAATAAATTTTTCCGTGCGATCAATAGAACACGAGATAAGACGATCCAAAAATTTTTCAAGATGGCGGCTATAGCAAAAGAGGGGAGGTCACCTTTTTGGTTTTAGATCTTCTAACTAATCCTGATAACGCTGAGCATGACATATTCGAGTGTGCAATTTTTTCCAGGTCAAAGTACAATTTGATTGTACTATTATAATAATAAGCAGGAATATAAATAGTCAATATCAACTCATCAATAGGGGCGAGCGTAGGTGCGTCTTTACTATGTACATACTTCGGTATGCGATGTAAAGCAACGACAGGCGCAGTTAGTACTTGGATTGGTGACCATTCCAACGGAAACCGCGTTCTCGCCTCACACATCTTCCAGCGGCTTGTATATCAGTGTATGCGCGGAAGCTATACAACCTTAGGCGAGGGTTGTATAGGAGATATACCATCCTTCGGAGGGGATGTAAAGCAGTCGGTCCCTTGTCTATTAAATGTTAGGCAAGTAAAAGATCCCTACTCTTCTTAAGGGAAGAGGTTCGGCACAATTCCTGATTGGGGGTAGCTCGTCTACAGGCGTCGGTGTTAGGCCTCAGTAGCGGAAATAGGCCGACGTTAAATAAATGTATAAAAAAAAAACTCATCAATAATGAATCATTCATTTGACAGTTATATCAGTCAATGCACTCTTTTCATAAATACACAATCCCATGGATCAGTTAAAAATTTTTCTGCAAAAGTTGAGTGACGAAGTTTCGAATTTCGAGAAACGAATTGTTTAGTATTAAAATATAATTAATAAGGACGTTTTTTGAAAAGTTTCATCCCTTAATATTTTATAGAAAAAAAATATGAATTTTTAAAGTTGAGCGTCGAATCCGAACGCGCACGCTTAGCGCGCGATAATCACATCGGTAGGCGTAAAAAGCGTTTAGGAGAAAGTAATTGCTTTTATTTACTGACTTCGTCATTTTAAAATATAAATAGGTTACATATATGTGTGTGTATATGTATACCTCAATGTTACGTAATTTAAATTTGTATATACATAGCATAGAATTTAAATTTTATTGAAATGAAAACGATTTTCATTACTATAAAACTATTCATTTATTTGATCGATATTTTGACAAGAATTATTACAATTACAAACATCACATCATTTTAAATTAGACGCTATACATGAGCAAACAATTGAGCAAGAATTTTTGCTGCTGCAAGAGCAAAAGTATTTCTGCAACGTTTCTATTGCAGTTGGTCCTTCATAATAATCAATTCTCAATTTTCCTCCTTCCAGTAATCATCCACATTTTGCAACGTCTTCGGAAATAATCGTCGACTGAGTAGCTTGCTTCCATTCGTCTAATGCCAAAGAGCTCTTAAACAATGTTTGAGTATAACTGGTTTGGATGGAGGAAGTTTATCGATGTTTAATTTTTTTTCGATTGCCAAGTTATAACGTAACGAATTAATATCACTGCGATCGGCTTTAGATTTTATTTTGGGATTGTATAAATTTACCATGAAAAAGCTGACGATTTGTAAGACATTATCTATGTACAAATCAGTTATTTTAGCTAAATTTAGCAATTCTTCTTTCGACACGTTTTTCAAAGTCGCATAGACAGTCTTTTTACCTATATAAAATAATGCTGAATTTCTATCAATATTTTAAAGACGAAGCATTTCCATATTATAGTAACAACTAACAAAAAAAAAACTATATGATAACATAATACTTAAATACACAATTTATTAACATTACGTATTAATAATTTCTCCTAAATGTTTCTATAACCCTACCGATGTGATTAGCGCGCGCCAAGCGTGCGCGCCCGGACTCAACGCTCAACTTTAAAAATTTAAATTTTTTTTCTATAAAACATTAAGTACTGAAATTTTTCAAAAAACTTCCTTATTAATTATATTTTAATACTAAACAATTCGTTTCTCGAAATTCGAAACTTCGTCACTCAACTTTTGCGATAAAACATGAAAACTCGTAAAATGCGTCATTTGAATATCAAATGTTCTAAAAAAGTCAGACAGGGCTTATTTTTTTGCTACTGCCATCAGGAATATGCAGTTAAAATTTAAAAAAGAAATCATTAAACCCGCCGGAGATATAGCGAGTTGAAAATGAAAAACTATTAAAAAGCGTTTGCTTCATTTTTTACTAAAAAGTCGATTTAGATATAGGCGCCCCATTTTTTTTTTTAATAACATTAGATTCGTATTCAACGACCTCAAAAACATAGGAATAAACTGTTTTGACGATTAGGATTGCATGGTTACATACTGCTGTTTCTAAGCCGCTTTTTGGGAAATATCCGCTCGCCTACTAGGGAATTACTATAGTTTACAAAAATACGATTATTATAAGGAACTGATTTTCACTGGCGCATTCTCCAAATTATAGAATACCTGATTTTTTTTTCTACCTGAGTCAAAGAATATGAAACTGAATTTTGGAAATAGCATACCGAATAACTGCACATCGCCCGGAAGTTAATATAACCATTTTTTGTGAACCTGTAATAGGAGACGAAATTATCACCATAATAGAAAAACATAAACAGGTTGGACGACATACCTATAAGGTTTCTAAAGTTTTGTAAATTATTCTGCTAGATTTATTGATAAGTTGATCTTGTTAATTTATCTATAGAATAGAATAAAATAGAATACTTTATTGGCCAAAACTAACATACATTGTACAAAAGGCAAGTCAAATTATTTACTTTACTACGAGCACATAGATAAAAAGTTGAATTTATAAGTATAACAATTGCATAGTTACAAATTAAAATATTTTGTTAAAATTTAATACAAAAAAGAAGGAGAAATGACACTCTCTACTACAAAATAATATAACCCAGTGAACACTAGTTTAATAAACGTTTCTATTTGTCTTATACCGTCCGTATAATTGAAATTTATAGTTACATTGAAAATGCTTCAAAATGTCTGCGCAATCAACTTTTATATATGTTTCGTGTATGACACCTCACTAGTAAACGTATATCTAAGATATTTATATTTGGTATATTATACCTAAGACGTATATGGCTCATCACTTATATTCTTAAACGTCTAAGTTTCCAATATGACACACCACAAATAAACTTGCAGGGTGAGTTAAAATACATTCTCTAGCGCTTACGACATATTCTACGATAAAAATAAATAAAAAGTGAAACATAATAAAATTCTTAAAACGCTTTTATCTTTTATAAAGCCTAGGAAGAAATATATATATTTTTTATTTAACATATGTTCAAACATGTTACTATTTCGTTCAGTACATTTATGTAACCGCCCCTCCAACCGCCCGCTAAAATTATTTCTAAATAACTTTAGCAAGTGATTACATATATCTATTTAGCACAATGGTAACCTTCTTGAGAATTTATGAAGTAAAAGAAATTTATTCCAAGTTACTATTGTTTTCACAGAAAAAAAATGTTTTCGGCATTTTGGTGTTCTTCAATTTTGATTTAGCCTGACACATTAAATGGCTGGTGATTATAAGCAAATCCCGTGACTATAAGCAAATCTCGAACTGTTCCAAGTTGTACTAAGATCAAGTAAACTAATTCCCTCATATACGAAAAAAGATACATGATTAATTAAAAATAGTAGGCCCATAATCCTACAGAGCGATATTTGACATTCCTGAAACCCGATAAATGTAAAATCTAGCTAGCTAGTCTCTTTTCTGATTTAACTGCGGCCTTCGATTCAAATTTGCAAAAAGTAAGTTATAAGCAATAGAAATATGTGGTTTGGTTTCAATGGACTCGAAAACATATCAACTTGCGGGGATATATAACAGATTTGAATGATTTTACGTATGCAGACAAGACATCTGTTATAATTCTCAATGACAATATACACGGGTTAGAAAATATAATAGAAAGGGAGCTACCAAATAATTTGAGAAGTATTCTACAGCTTTCACAAGAACATAGACTAAACAACAGTCTGATTATCCTTTCTTGACTAATAAATATTATTTCTCAGCCTGTAGCCTGACACATTAAATGGCTGGTGACTATAAGCAAATCTCGAACTGTTCCAAGTTGTACTAAGATTAGGTAAACTAATGCCCTCATATACGAAAAAAGATACATGATTAATTAAAAACTGTAGGCCCATAATCCCGCAAAGCGATATTTGACATTCCTGAAACCCGATAAATGTAAAATATAGCTAGCTAGTCTCTTTTCTGATTTAACTGCGGCTTTAGATTCAAATTTGCAAAAAGTAAGTTATAAGCAATAGGAATATGTGGTTCAGTTTCAATGGACTCGAAAACATATGAACTTGCGAGGATATATAACAGATTTGAATGATTTTACATATCCAAACGATACATCTGTTATAATTCACAATGATAATGTACACGGGTTAGAAAATATAATAAAGAGGGAGCTACCAAACAATTTTGGAAGTGTTGTTAAGAAAACTCTTTAAACATTATGTTAATATGAAAAAACACCATGAGTTGCTATAATTTGAGTTGATTTAAAACAATTCTACTATTGTATCGAAGAGCACCATCTTATTGAAAGTATATAAGTTTGTAAATTGAGCTAATGGTAACTTCGCAACTTCATCTGATATCTCATTTTGTAGAAACTCAAGGTATCTTTCACTTGTTAATGTTCCTTGAAACAAAATAGGCCCAACTATACTGTGTCTATAAATTTCAGCCCATACATTTATGCCAAAACGTTCCTGAAAATTATCGGTTCTGATTAATCGGTGATTTTCTTGAGGCTGATATCTAGTTTTCTGTCGATTATACATTCCATTATCCCTCAATCTAGATTCATTTTTAAAAAATCTGTTATCTTGTTCATATTTATTAAGCAACCACTCACAGTATTGTACCCTTCGATCATTACCAACTTCATAATGCTGGTGTAAGTTGTATTTAAAAGAATGATAATTATGTTTTTTTTAATATGCGTCTGACAGTTTTCTTATTTGAAGCCAATTTCCATGCGATTTGTCTTGTATATCATAATTTACAATGCCTAGTACATTAATTTCGATTTCCTCACATAACCCCGTTGTTCTGGAGTTGAACGGTATGCCAAGGAAAGACGCTACTCGTAAAATCACATCTTATAGAGGCGCCAACTGGCACCTCTATAAAGCACATATTAACACAAACATAATACTAAATAACACGATTAACACTCCCGCCGACCTGCAAATGCAGTGGAGGAGTTCACGAGAGTGCTGCAGGATGCCAAGCAGACTATTGCCAATACTATTACTGTGAATGAGAACAGAGACCGACTCGACGAAGCGGTCATACGAAACAATTAGAGAGAAAAATAGACTGAGACGGCTTTGGTAGCGAAATCGCGATGCCATTGCCAAGGCTGAGATCATCAGGCTGCAAAAGCAGACCTCAACCTAAATAATCACTGTTAAGAACCAAAACTGGCAGCGCTCAATCCTCAGGGCCTTGAAAAATACAAGGGAGGCTATGCCCGCGATGAAAAGAACGAACGGACGACAGACATTGATGATGGATGCCCAAAAGGCGAGCGACTTAGCTAAACATTACGAAAGCATGCACAATAACGATATACCAAACAATTTAGAGCATGACCGCATCGAAAATAACATTAACGAAATCATTGGTCATGACGTACAATTGACAAGGCGAGAACTTCTGAAGGTCATGGCCAAGCCCTCGGAAATAGCAAAAATTGTCAAGGATTTACCAAGCAATAAATCCCCTGGAAAAAACGGCGTCCAGCACAAGCTGCTCAAATATCCCCCAAGGAAAGGTATTGTGCAGTTGACGTACATCGTTAACGTAATTCTGCGGCTACAGCACTGGCCTACCCAGTGAAAATGCGCCGTGGTCGTTCCCATCCTCAAACTAAATTAGACGCGATGTTCGCCGGCAGCTATAGACCCATCTCGGTGCCGTTGGCCATCTCCAAGTTGGTGGAGAAGGTCGTCCTGACCAGACTAGATGCTGTTCTGGAGAAGCTCCTCTTCGACGATGAGTTCCAGTTTGGCTTCAGGTGGGGCAGGAGCACGGTACAACAGGTCATTATGATAGTAAACTACGTCAATGTACAATACAACCTCGGAAGAACACCGCCATGCTGCTCCTCGATATTGAGGAGGCGTTCGACACCGTCTGGATCTCGGGGTTACTCTACAAACTACACCACTACAACTTTCCGACCTACTCCATTAAGCTCATTCACTTGTTATTGACGGGCATATCCCTGTAGGTTCGAGTGAATAACAAACACAGTTCCGCAAGGAACCAGATTTTCTGAATATGAAACTCGCCAAGTACGCCGACGTCACGCCCATCTACGCGCATTTGCATAACGCCCAAGCAGCGAACATGCTACTGAAGGCGTACATGGCTCGTGCCACTGCGCATTACAACCAATGGAAGATTGGGGTTAACGCTGAGAAGTCTGAGGCTTCAGACGTCGTTTCACAGAGAATAAAATCATAACACGCATTTCCATCAGGGGTAACAAAATTCCAACTAAGAGATGCATGAAGTACTTGGGAGGTTAGACTGGACCAACGACTGATGTTTAACACCCACATAAATGAGACTATACGGATGATCTACTCCTTGGCCGGGAGTCTGTATCCGCTCATGGTCAGGGGTAGCAGACTTAACAGATAAAATAAAAAATTGTTGTATACAATGGTGATCAGGCCGTCCATCACATACGCGACGCCAGTGTGGTGCAGCATACCGCGCACGATATGAAAAAATTTTAAGTTCTAGAATACAAATTTATGCACCTCATTTCAAATTCTGGAAGGTACGCCTCCCTCAGAGACCTATACGCACCTTGCAACGACATAACCCCGATAGCGATTACGTCCAGCAGATCTCTCAAATTAGACAGCATAATGCCCCGTTTCGGATTAAACACCCTCAACCATACCAGAAGTTATCGATTTTCAGGCAACCCCTGTAGCCAAACTTCACCAACTGTAACTTCCACTTACCCTATTCACTTTTATTGATATTTCATACCTATCGTATCTTTAAATCTTTTCTGTCCCCCTCTTCCTTTCTGTTTGTAGCGTTTTTGTCGCGTTAGTTTTTTTCTTGGATTCTTTTTGTACATTTTTGTCTCTAAATTCATTTATCTTCACAAATTTTTTAGAAAGTCAAAACATTATTACAATCCAAATTTTTTAAATCAAAGTTTAGGCCAGCCACGCGCAGACTAGTATTGACGTATCTCGCGGAATGCATCTCGTTCAAATTGAGGGGTTAGCGTCAGATACCAAATTATAAGTGATCAGTGCGCAAGTGTTTTAATCTAGTCTGTAGTTTTTATTCGGTTTTGTTATTTTAAACATATTTTTCTATTTTAACACCTCGTTTAATCAGTCTGCGATGGAAGGAGCTTAGATTTAATGATTTTAATTTTCTTTTAGACGAACCAGTCCCACCCCGCCTGGTCCTGCAATCTGCCACCAAGTTAGTGCGGTGGTTGCACGGTCGGACCCGGTGTGGGATCTGGGAATGATCCTGTTTGTATTTTAATTTAAATAAAACCTTGTTAAATTCAAAAAATTGAATTTGGAGCCACCACCGTCCCATTTAAAAAAAAGGGAGGAAGGATTTCAGAGGAACTAAATTACCTGCATTAAAACGTCTACAAAATCTTTAATATTAAAATTGATAATAGTAACTACGTATAAATATTTTTTATCGTAAAAACTAAAATGACAAGTACATATTTTCTTTATTTCATAGCAGTTTAGATCAAAATTCATAATTGCCATAAAAAAATAACAACTGGTCAGTTTAAAAATTCATCCTGAATCAAAAAATGCACAGGGTTTTACATTTGAAAATCAAAAGTTAGGGCCATTTCAGGTGAAACCGGAAGTGATATTAAATTACTTCATATGTAAAAAGATGCAGTTTTCTGAATGGCTCTAGACACCCTAGTTTTATTTCGATATATCTAAAAATAAAAAAGTTATAGGTGTGATCCACTACTTTATGGCACCCGGTATATTATATAATTTCTTAAGTCTTTCGCACGCACCACCATTTTTCCTAATACATTAGTTCACAATGAATCGAAGAACCGAAATCGGGACTAAGACCTGAAAAGCATTGGTGCTATCATTACGCCACCGTCACATTTGACTAATTACAAATGTCTGCGAAAGGTAAAAGGAATTTTAAATTACTGTTGCGTATTGTTGGTTAGTTAATGAGCTTTGGTATTTATTTGACAAAGAAATATAGAATCCTTTCGTAACTCCAAATGATAAATTAGGAACCTGGTAAATATTTTTAATTATTTAGGATGAACTGAGATGAAAAATGTTTTAACATGTTCGACAGAGTGAAAATATGAGTATAGTGGGTAACTCTGTTTTGCTCAAATTCTCAAAATCGTAAATTAACAATATTAAAGTGGCTCTTGTTTACAATATAAGAATTTTAATTTAATTAATAATCCAGTTTCCATGTTGACTTTTCCTACTATGTGGTGGAAAAAGTTATGAGCAAGTTTATTTACTGACGATAAAATTTAATTAATGAGTAATATTTTGGCAGTTTTCCTTTACTTTCTCATTGTTATTCAATGGCCAACAAATACTTTTTAGTTAAAATAATTTAATTAAAAGTTACAATAACAATATTAATACTCATATTTTCTCTAATACTCCAGTCATGACGCGACTTTGATCTCACACATTATTTTCCTACACACGACATTTATTTTATCATAAAAAATATCTGGCACAAGTTTTTGTACGCATGGCATATGACTGTTGCCCGTTTCCAACCCATGAGTTTACTGATTTAAATTTAAACCAAACAAACCTGGGAGTACAAATCAACATTATAGTGCGGGAGATGGCGTCAATATTTTATGCGTCATATCAATACGACTTCTTTGTTTCTTCAATGTTAGTTTTCGTTCGAAAAACAACTGAAATCAGTGTCAGCTGTCGCGACCATGGAGATAATGAGCGTGAGAGGCTGCGCATTTGGTAAAATAATTTTGCTTATTGCGTCAATCCAATAATGCTACAAACCTAGAAATAGTTTATTTATGTAATATAAATTTTAAAAAAGTGTCAACCGCATAGGGTAAGGAGCGAAGAATGTCAGTCAATATGTACGAAAAAACACGTGAAAATTCGTTATTTCAACAAAACTGAAATTTATTTATATAATAGTTTACGATATAAAAAAACAACTGAAAAGTGTCAGCTGACAATACCTTCGGACAAAAAATGTCAGCTAGGCCTTTTAAGTGTACCACAGTGTCTAGGCGCTCAAAGCGCGCAGTATCTCTAATGACCCAGTTAACGTATGTGTCTTGAAAGAAAATCATATTTGTATGAAATATTCGACATACATATTACAGAATACTTAGAGATTGCAGTCATTGATTGAGAATACTTAAATAATGAGAATCAATATAAACACTTTAATATTTCTATTATTTCGGATTCAATACGAATTAAACAAATCAATCCTCATCATTCTCTTCGGATGTGCTATCTGAATGGTCTTCCAAGTCTAGATTTTCCTCACATTCTCGAGCGTCATCGTTCTCGTTTTCGACTTCACAAATATCTGTCGAAAAATATTGAAAATCAGTAAAGTTAGTGTCTTCCAGTTTGGTTTAAGGTTATGTTGCTTATCATGAAGTATATGTTGATTGTTCGTGCTTAAAATCCTAGTTTTCACACGTGTGAACTCCCCTGAAATTTGTTTCGGTTTCTCAATTAACCAAGTCGTTGATAAAACGGTGAAAATATTACCCCACCCGACTTTATACGTCTTCGATAAAAAGTGTTATGTATTCCCGAGCGGGGGGGGAGGGGTGCTTGCAAGAAATCCTATTTAAATGTTCGATTTTTAGGTTAGAGAATCCGCTCGCGCCTAACTTCACTATGTCTTTAAAAAAATTTAGGTTATATTTATACTAGATTGTTTGTGTCTATATTCAACTTATTTATAAATGTTACTGTACTGTCACAGGATTAATTAAACGATTTCCGCATCCGTCGACGTCATACTTCCGTTTTTGTATACGTACTTCCGTCTAGTACACAAATATAACCGGACTGACAGATCTCAAAATTCAAACATCAATAGCAATGCCGTAATAAGATGGGAAGTTAAAGACAGGTATTTATTTGAAAGATGAAACGATAAGCAATTCATTTCACATGTAATTACCAAAGTTAAATGATTATGTTCTTTTTATAAAAGAAAATAAATATCCAGATGGCGCGGAAATCAATTTCTTCGTATATATGAATAAGGTCCTGTTTTATTCGAAAATTAGCTGCGAAATCCGATCGGGTTTCTTGATATTCAGTCTTGTAATACAATCAACACATACAACAGTTGATTAGTGACAGTAGTGTTTTCTAGGGGGTTTCAAGTCCATTTGGTTGTACAAAACAGCGTTGCCGCATTTGCCATACGACATTTTCACGTGTGCGGAAAACAAATCTAGAAAATACCACCTCTGAAGTATAAGCGAAATTTTTTTAACGAGCCGGTTGCCTAGTATTTCGCATGCTACAACTTTCGATTGAGCTCGAAAATATGACCTCAGAATCATTGACAACTCTCATGATGCCTCTCTTTTCCAAAGTGATGTCGAAAATCTAGTTTGGTGGTGTAACATCAACCTACTGAAACTTAACCCTGCTAAGTGTAATCAAATTTGCTTCATGAGAGGCAATAATGCTGTAATATTCGAGTATCATCTCAATAATGATACGTTAAACAGGGTAATCTCTATAAAAGATCTAAAAATGTAATATTTGACGTCAAGATGCCATTCAAACCGCATGTCTTAAAAGCTCTAACACAAGCATTAAAAGTGTTAGGTTGCATCAATAGGGACTCTTTTTTTCTATTAAAATATACAAATTTCTCTACTCTTCACTGGTAAGGAGTCCACTAGAATGTAGCAGTGTGGTATGGAATCCAGCATATAATGTCGATAAGGAATCTATTGAGAATGTCCAGTCAAAATTTCTTACGTAGTGTATATTCATATTGAGTCATCCGATAGGCGAATATCTTACGCGAACTCAATCTTCTATCACTTGAGCGGAGAAGAGTGGAATTCGATTTATGCTTCTTGCCTAAATTGTAATATTAACTGTCCTGAGATACTTCAGTTGATTAGCTTTAATTTAAACGATCCGATCGTAGAACAAGACATTCAGAACTTTTTAAAATAACCGTTGGCCATTAGCAGATTGCTCCGAACAGCAAACTTATTCCATAATGATATACTCTTTGACTCATCACTATATTCAATTAAAAACGAAGTTAAATCTCGTATTATAAGTAAATTAAATTAAGTCTTAATACATGATGTAGCTGAATTTTATTATATTTCTAATTATTTTCTAAATAAATAAATAAAATGTTTCATCTTCTACATGCAATAAAAATACATAAAACAAGCGCTAAGATAAATAACCCTTTTAAATCTGGCGTAATCTAGGATTATTGTGTCATATCCTGAATTTCAAAGACAACATCCTCAGATTATTGTGGCGGTAAATGTATTGCGGGCACGCAGTTATGCACTTCCCAAGAGATTTGTCCGGTCCTGGTCTGTTGCGATAAAAGCTCCAAGTTCATTTGTGGTGTTTTTGTCTGCATAGTTTGTAGCCCTTAGCTGTTATGCTATAGATATTTCAGCATCAGGGGCCCTGAAATCTTACCACACCCGCATGTAGTCACTAGCGTCTAGAACTGGACCTTATTAAATTATAATTGCCATCCCACTATTAATAATTCAGCTTTAACCGGCAACACATTACGGTGATTTATTCCTTAATGAACTGTGAACAGTAATACGAGTGGATAGGGTGGCTTGACGTATAAATCTCAGTTGTGAGTGAATATCTACATATAATTTAAAATCAACTCTTTGCAGTATAGAAATATCCTCTTGTATCACAGTCACTAAAATATATCACTATAAATTCTCTTATAATACTAATTAAAATTGATTAGTAAATTTTAAAACTTGCATTATTTACAAGGAACTAAATTTAATATTTCTTAAAGGTGCACCAAAAAAAAAAAAAAGGAAACAACACTATATTGAGTAGTCCGGATCCGAAGCGTATAAGCGTTTTCTTATGATGCCTATTTTCACAATAAACATATTTAGTGTGTGGGCGCCAAGGACATTTGAATGACATACTGAAATACACTATTCGATGTTTGTTTCGCTAACATCATCGGGAGATAATTAAAAACGGAATGCAAATCCCGCATAATTTATCAAGTTTCTTACTGAAATCGTACAGAAACTTTTTTAGGATCCATTAAGGCTTAATGAAAGAGGCACTTTCAAAGTAAACAAAAATAACTGTGTAAGCAATGAACCTCTTATTTCTCATTAAAATAAAAGCATTTCAATACATCTAATATTCATAAGTAAATTAATAACACAAAACCCATTCTAAAAATTATCTATCACTCTTCGTTGCAGTTTCTAAATAACTTTCAAGCATACTTACCTAAATTTAAACCTGCAGGATCATTATTTGTAAATACTCGGTTTAATAAAGCTAGTTTTGTTGCAATTACTATTTTTATTTAAATTTATGAAGGCAATTTCGTTTTCTATACATTCCAGTTACCATTTTCTAGAAATTTAGGAAACTGTGTAATATTATTTTGGATTCAAATCCTGTGATTGTATTTAATTACATATATTAAACTATAAAGTAGTATCCCCGTTATTTAAATTTCATAACAGTTGCCAACTCATTTTTTAGTACACTTTCCAAATTTGCGCCTTTTGACCTAACTATTGAATAATCGGGTAATTTTCGTTATAACTGTTAAAGAACACGCCAAAGCCCTCGATAAATTTTTTGAAACTATAACAAAATCCGACTTACGAATCCACGTTGTGTAGCACTGCAACTCATGCGATATGTTAAATATAAGGACAAGTTCTTTAGTCTCCAGTCAAAGTTTATCGAGAGTTTGAGCGAAAATATCCCGTAGCGTCAAGAGTGACCTTTCACTTTTTAGCAGTCAATTTTGGCGGAAAAACGATGTGTTTTCCGCGTATTTGCCCTAAACCGGTTTCTTAGTGATTCGGTGTCAGAAAAGTATCTTTGCCATATACTTAGACGTGCACGGGACCGCCTTGCCTGAACGTATGAATCTATAATTGCCACAATATAATTCAAAGTCATTGCGATTCAAGCATTTTTGCTCTGAGGAGCGTCCTAAATTATCATTGAACTGAAAAATACTTAAAAAGACAGGCAAGCAAAAGCCCACCAAAATAATAAACATTGAACTTTTTACTGAATCTTTTTGTGTAATCGTTAGCTATAAACCGCACATTGGATGATAGTTGGTTACAATGTAAGTCGTTCGGTTCCTCACCATGTGTTGTACATGCGCCAGACTATAGTATATTGTCTTTTTCTTGTGTTTCAAAATTCCTTTTCAGGTTTAAATTTAAGAAAGTGTTAGTATTTACTGTGTTTGATTTATAGTGTTCAAATGTGCTTTTAGAGGGCGGAATATTAAACATAATATTTTTATCGCAAACTCCTCTATAAATCCTTATTTTACTATAAGGAAAGTAACCAGATTGCAACCAAAGTTACAAATCTGGCACGTTAAGTGTAATAATTGCATATTACCATCAAAACGCTAATGCTTCGATTGCAACGATTGTTTTGATGGTAATATGCAATTATTACACTTAACGTGCCAGATTTGTAATTTTGGTTGCAGTCTGGTTACTTTCCTTATAGTAAAAGAAGGATTTATAGAGGAGTTTGCGACTAAAAATATTATGTTTAATATTCCGCCCTCTAAAAGCACATTTGAACATGCTAAGCCGAGTCAGGCTATTTATTTTTCGATTGCAACGGACACTGGACCGCTAGATGGCGCCTGCTGGCTGTTTTACATGTCGCTATTGTAAAAATACCGGGATGTACTATAGTCAAAGGATTCTCATGTCGGTCGTTGCATACCTACCTTGCACTGACGAGAGCCAACAGCTCGAAACTGCAGTCTGCAAGTGGTGTGTAACGACTGGCAAGGGAGCTCCTTTAAGTAGGATCAGTCTTTCGGCTGGTGTTTGTTGCAATCGAAGCATTAGCGTTTTGATGGTAATATGCAATTATTACGCTTAACGCGCCAGATTTGTAACTTTGGTTGCAGTCTGGTTACTTTCCTTATAGTAAAATAAGGATTTATAGAGGAGCTTGCGACTAAAAATATTATGTTTAATATTCCGCCCTCTAAAAGCACATTTGAACATGCTAAGCCGAGTCAGGCTATTTATTTTTCGATTGCAACGGACACTGGACCGCTAGATGGCGCCTGCTGGCTGTTTTACATGTCGCTATTGTAAAAATATCGGGATGTACTATAGTCAAAGGATTCTCATGTCGGTCGTTGCATACCTACCTTGCACTGACGAGAGCCAACAGCTCGAAACTGCAGTCTGCAAGTGAACAGTTACAGTGAAACAGTTAAGCAAAAACGAAACAGTAAGTATGGATTTTTGTATTATTCTGTCTGAAATCAGTAGCTTCGAACCCTTCATATGAACATTATAATATCCACTTTAGGAATAGTAATAAAAGTCCTTCAGACGTGTAAGGATGGATCGTTCACATAACCACCGTAATCTTTGTAGCAAGAAGAAACCTCATCAAAATATAAATATAACTTTGTTTTTTTTTAAATATTTTATCACAAAACCTTTCATTCTAATTTTCATTACAGTTTCCATTTCTTACTATCAATTAACAGAGGTTATTGCAACAAGCCAATTGTACGGTAGAAATGCATTCGAGTTAGGACATAAGTACAGAGATTGCACAATATTATTAATTTTCCTATACACGGTGATCCCTGAAACGTGGGCAACGTAAGCCTGCTTCTGAAAAGTGCGCGAAAACCTCAAAATAAATTCAATTTTCTTATTCTTTAATCTCGTGGTATAAATTTCACCCTACATAAACCTCAGTATTTGAGGAAATCGTTCTAAATAGGATTGCAGCGATGAGAATTAGTACTAGAAGTTTTGCGATAGAGAAGTTAATCGTTTTACTAATTTGTTTGCAAAGAAAGAAATCGAATTAAATAATAATTTTAGAACTTTTTTCAGCCAATAAATTTAATATATTACATATAATGTGTATCTGAATCTACCTGTTAAATAAAATAAAAGTTTTAAATAGATCAACACAATATTGGGGCCCCATCTTGATGCATATTTGTGTTTTGGTGCATTTGAATTAAAAGCCCCTTTACGAAAGCCCTGAAATATTTTCATAATTTGGATTTAATGAAAATATTAAGGATATTAGGGATATTTAATTACGAAAATGGTAACCCCGATTTTTGAATTTTTAAAAAATATTGCAAAATTATATTAAGATTTGTGATATAGCTGCTATCACAGAAACATGGATTAAGAATAACGAAGAACATTTATTCAAGCTTAAGGACTATAAAGTGGCCTCATGTTTTACAAGGTCAAATTCCATACACGGGGCAACAGTATATTTGTCCACAATAATTTGCAGTTCAAAGAACTGGAAGCTCTGAAACAAAAAAGTATGGAACCAATAATAGAATGTAGTGCTTTGGAAATTTTAATAAGTTATGAATTGGAGATAATTCATTTCGTATTCCTTTGAAGGTAGTGATAAGGTCGCCCCGGCGTCTTCAGACAGCCACTGAGTTAAGTTTAAACTGTGCAAGCCGATATTCGTAACATGGCCGGATGCGTCCGGGTATCCGGGTTACGCGGCGTTGAACGTTTTCTAAAAGGTTTGAATCACGTACCAAGGTAGGAAACCATAAACTGTTTGCGAATTCGAGTACTGGACGAACATATGTTTATAAAGTTTGGATACAGTGGTGGGATTCAAGTGGACGAAAGTTTTATTCAGAAGATATACTTTGGTGTTAGCTTTTTTAATTTGTCGGGTTGATATGGTTGGACCAGGAAAGATTGTGTGTAATGATAACTCCCAGATCGTCATGAGAGTCGGATGGACTCAGTTGTTTGCTGTTAATACTGTACCCCAAGCGTGGATTGTGTTTTCCTAAATGGAGTACTGCACACTTATCGAAGTAACCATGTTTCACTCCACTTCTGAATGAGAACTAGATCTTCTTGCAATTGTACGTGATCTGCTAGTGGGTTGCAGTAAATTTTTGTGTCGTCTGCGTAGAAAGAACACTGAGATTTGATACATTTCCGCAGATCGGATGTGTATGCGATAAACAGCAGGGGTCCTAAGACAGATCCCTGGGGAAAAATGCAAAACTGCCATACTGAAGAAAGTAGAACCTGGATAAACGGGGAAATAGGAACAAGGAGCAAAATAAAGACACAACTTTATGAATGCGAAAAGGTAATATAACAAGGGAAGTTTACAGGCAATATTGTAACAATTTTAAGAAAGTAATAAGTGAAACAAAGAAAACATCGCACCCGAATTATATTATAAACTCCAACAATAAAGTCAAAGCAACTTGGGACCTACTAAAAGAAATCACGAGAAATGAAATGGATACAAAATTTGAGATTGAAAACTTAGAAATTGGAAAGAACAAAACCAATAGAGAAATTTTAGATGAAATAAATCATTACTTTATAAATGTATGTGACGACATCAACATAAATGCTCAAAAAACTTTTGATCGGATTTCTGAAAATGACCATACAATGTTCCTATATGAAACAACACCGACAGAGATTTTTAATATAATACATTCATTGAAAGATACGGCTGATGTTGGAGCTGATGAAATACCATCAAAACTTATTAAATACAGTGCTGAGGAACTTTCACAACCACTTTCTTTTATAATTAACCTATGCTTCCAGAAAAGAATATTCCCTGATGAATTAAAGACGACCATTATCAAGCCAATATACAAAAAAGACAGTAAGAAAGAAATCCCTAATTATAGGCCCATAGCTCTTATATCAATTGTGGCAAACATTTTTGAAAAAGCATTATTAAATAGAATATTGAATTTTACAGAAGCAAATAAAATAATAACAAATATGCAGAATGCCTACATTAAAGGACGGTCAACCATAAGAGCAGTATACATCGCAATATGTGAGATACGGGATGCATTTAGTTCACAAGATAAAGCCGTTTTTCTATTTATGGACCTGTCAAAGACTTTTGACCACACAATATTATTAGAAAAACTCGAAAATTGGGTTTTAGAGGAAATATACATGATATTCTCGAATACTATCTACACAATAGAAAACAGTCTAATGATAAGAGATGAAGGTAATGAGATTATTTCAAATTGGAAAACAACAGAGAAAGGTGTACCACAAGCCTCCATCTTAGGTCCAATTTTATTCCTATTATACACAAATGACTTACCCGATATCGTAAATCATATGTTAAATCTATTTGCAGATGATAATTCACTCATAACACGTGCAAAATCCGAAGGAGAATTAAAAATCGAAATTATCATCACAATTGGAAAAGCAGAAATTGGTATATGTGGAACAACCTAAAAAATATTATTGAAAAAATTCGCCTCATAAAATTTAGTTTGAGAAAAGAATCCACTCACAACAACTTATAATGATCATATTCTTGCAACTGGTGACCACACAAAGTTCCTAGGCATTGAAATGGACTCTCAACTAAATTGGAAAGGACATGTCCAATATCTAGCCAAGAAAATAAGTTCATTCACGTATGCACTACGTATTGTATTCTGTCAACGAAGAAGCAGCACTGACCGCATACTACTCTACTATGTGAATTCTAGGATCACCTATGTAATCATTTTCTGGGGCAACTCTACTGATTTCCCTAGAATTTTCAGACTGCAAAAATCCTGCATTAGAAGTGTCTTCCATCTAAAAAAAAGATAAACCTGTAGGGGAATATTTAAGGAAAACATATACTTACCTTACCATCCTTATATATATATATATATATATATATATATATACAGGCTATCCATTTTATCAGAGCACTCGAGAATAACTCACTTAATATCGGTCGTACAAAAAAATTTTTTTTACGAAAATTGTGCCGATTTATATAACCTACAAAATGGTTTAAAGACATTTGAAATCCATGGCCTACTTTAAGAGTCATGGCGGAAAATATTGAAAATGCGGAAAACGTCTAGGCCAAATATCTACATTATTTGAAGAGATACGAGAAAAATTCTAAGGCGAAAATTTTTTGAAAAACAGCGTATTTCAACGAGGGTTTATCTAATTTTTTTTCAAAACCGCTGTATTTAGAGATTTATTCTTCAGGCTGTTGAAAAAATTATTTTGGAAGGGTCGGGAAATGGCGCTATTAAATAGAGTATTTTCCTCCCTTTTCAACGATATATCACATGCCATATTTATTCATTGGTACTACGTTAGTAATTATAAAAACATTTTATTAAAACCAATAATTTTTTTTAAACAAGCATTATACTTGCCGTGGAGAAGTATGATTAAATAAAACGGTAAAATAATTCAATAAGCTGTTCAAATCTTTACTATAATAAAACATTAACACAATTAAGAAGAATAAAGTAAATTCAGGTAACAAAAACAAAATAATAATCAAGAAAGCAACATGGAGCAATTATGGAAAGAGTATTCGCAGTTATGTCAATGTACAGAAGTCCTCCATAAAAGCGTCACTCCTTGCTCAGAAAGTTAAAATGTCGTTACCAATTTATTTAAGTATAATATCCATTTGTTTGTATTTCATGATTTCACTATTATATTCTATTATTTTAAAATAGTTGGCTATGAACAAACTTGACAATTTAATTTTTTGACAGATCATCTCAGTTAAGACTTAAACTCTCACTCAATCGCACTCGTTTAAAAATATAGAATTTTCAAAAATGATTTTTCACTCATATTGATCGTTATAATTTGTTCGTTACATATTGCCAATGCAATTTTAACTCTGGATTAGCTCAAGTAAAATATAGAAACGGATTTCCACAAGCACTACAGCCGAATAAAACTCTGTTCAGAAAATTAGCTACGAAACTGAAAAATAATGGTTAATTTTTAAAGGAGAAGACAAGATGGAACAGTGTTACTGATAATGTAAATAAGGTAAACCGAGTTATTAATTATGTAAGAAATAAAAATACAGAAAATTTGGAAACATTATTAAGATAAATTAAAATTGCTTGTCATATAAATAAAACAAGTGCTAGAAAAATTTTAAAGAAAAATGGTTACCAGTGTTATAAAGCCAAAAAAGTTCACAATTTACAAGCGGGGGACAAACCAAGGAGGACGGTGTGGCTGTTGGAAAAGAAGCGTGCCAATCCATTAATATGTAGTAAAATACTTTGGTCCGACGAGGCAAATTTTTCCAATAATGGATTTTTTTAATCGCAATATTCATTACAAATGGACTTCTGAAAATACACACTGGCATACACCGATTGGGTTTCAAAATCATTTTTCTTCATTCATTCGACTGGTAGTCGAGAGGTGAGCGCACTTGCCTCTCACCCAAAAGTTCCGCGTTCGATCCCCGGTTGTGGCAGTGGAAAATACTGTGAGAGGGATTTTTTCACTATACACGGATATTGGGTGTGTGTCCCTTGTCTCTAGATGTGTACCCCCTCCCACACAAGGCTCTTCTAGAGCCTTACAGGATAAAGGGGGTCGTAATTACCTGTGGTGTTATTTATTTATTTATAATAAAGGTATTTTAGGCACCAATTTAATAGGTCCTTATTTTTATGATGGTCACCTCAGTGGTCAAAGGTACCTAAACTTTTTGAGAAATGAATTTAGTGAATTCTTAGATGACCTACCTTTAGAGAATCGACACAACTTTCAATATTTTCAACAAAATGAAGCTCCTCCCCACAATTCCCAGATTTGCCTAGATTATTTAGATGAAATTTTGCCTCAACATTGGATAGGTATCAATGCATTTATTCAATGGCCTCCTCGTTCTCCAGATATAACCCCAATGGATTTTTTATATGGGGGTATATTAAAGATAAGGTGTTTTCGACGACACCGCAAAATGTAGAGGACCTAACAGCTCGAATTCAACAGGCATGTATTACAGTTACCCCCGAAATGCTGAGTAATGTTTTAAATGCAGTGCCTCGCCGCGCTCGATTGTGCATAAGAAATCGCGGTGGATACTTTGAACACTTGATATGATATCTTAAAAATTATTTTGAGGATTAGATAAATATTAATGTTCTGTGTGCTATATTCTTTTTATTATTAATTTGATTTTGTTACCTGAATTTACTTTATTCTTCTTAATTGTGTTAATGTTTTATTATAGCAAAGATTTGAACAACTTATTGAATTATTTTATCGTTTTATTTAATCATACTTCTCCACGGCATGTATAATGCTTGTTAAAAAAAATTATTGGTTTAAAAAAAATGTTTTTATAATTACTAACGTAGTACCAATGAATAAATATGGCATGTGCTATATCGTTGAAAAGGGAGGAAAATACTCTATTTAATGGCGCCATTTCCCGCCCGTTTCAAAATAATTTTTTTAACAGCCTGAAGAGTAAATCTCTAAATACAGGTATTTAAATACAGCGGTTTTGAACAAAATTAGATAAAACCTCTTTGAAACCACTCTGTTTTGCAAAAAATTTTCGCCTTAGAATTTTTCTCGTATCTCTTCAAATAACGGAGATATTTGGCCTAGACGTTTTCCGCATTTTCGATATTTTCCGCCATAACTCTTAAAGTAGGCCATGGATTTCAAATGTCTTTAAACCATTTTGTAGGTTATATAAATCGACACAATTTTCATAAAAATATTTTTTTTTGTACGACCGATATTAAGTGAGATATTCTCGAGGGCCCTGATAAAATGGACAGCCTGTATATATATATATATATATATATATATATATCAAAGTGCATGCTTTGTAAAAGAAAATTACAACGAATTTTTTAGTGGATACGAAACCAATCATGCTTTCAATACACAACAAGAGGTTGTGCGACATCAGTACTTCGTCAGCCACAAACTACTTTCACCAAAGTGCAACGAAATGCAGTTAGCAGCGCAATTAATAAAAATTTATAATAAAATATCAAATGAATATAAACATTTATTAACAAAAAACTTTAAAGTGAAACTGAAGACATACTTGACCAATCAATCCTTTTATTCCCTCTCAGAATATTTTAACCACCATTTTGATTTTTCTGTTTTAAGTGAAACCTAATATTTTATACATTTATTTTCATTTAATTGTTTGTCTTTCTTATATGTTGGTATCTTATATTTATCTGTTGTAAACCACGGTTGTTTGTTTTATACTTGCCTATAAGTAATTACGATGTACTCTGTATATTGACCTATTCTACACTATCTGATATAGTATAAATGAATAAAGGAACATTATTATTATATTATACGAACACTAATCCTATTTTTTCATTGAACATTAGGATAAGAAGGCTTGTAATATTATAACTATAGTGTCCGGTGTGTGTTCCTCTGATAGAAAACGACCGCCGGATAATCTTCGGCCACCAGGGTCTATAGGAGTGGATAAAAAGTGAAAAGTGATAACAGAAGACTATCAGAAGGATAGACTTTTAATGATTTTGCAACTAGTAGTTTCTTGAATCGGGATACCATGATATTGACTGGATCAATCTACCACCAAAATTCCAGTGGCTTACTATGGACAATATTTTCCAAAACCCTTCTAATCAATGTATAATATATTCATATTATAACCGCGCAATAAGAGCGCACGAGTAGTGTGTGCTAGAGAGTTGCTTATGTTACCTACCTGTGAAACAAAGTATTGCAAACAATTTAATATATGTTGAGTTGGATAGACATAGTCTTTTATTTATCTGGGCCAGAAAAGTGTAAATATATCACACAATGAGAATGGCGGGAATACAAAAAAATAATATGCATTCCAATCTAGAGTAAAGACAACAACGCACATAGAGAAATCGGGATGCTATGAAATACATCTATTTTTTATTTTGATATGGAAGCAAATATATCAATGTCCGGAATTCCAAATTTAACGTAATTTGTTTAAAAATATTTTCAGTTAAGTCATATTCTGTGGTTATATTATTTATTCGCGACTCTACATGCTATGCTGTTGTTCGAACCGCTTATCTAGGATGCCATTGAGAGTTTTTCACCTTAGACTTGTTGCAAATGTACCACTTAACATAGTATAATCAAAATATATTATATTTATAAAATCTAAACATCATAGAAATCTAAATAATGGTACACAGAGATATTTACATAAATGAATATTACCTCACTATATCCAACACTAACACCGCAAGATTAAATTTCGAACTGTATACAATACAAACATACCGTATGTGGAATACATATCGACGACATAGACAACGACGTGTCAGGCATTTACTAATTAACGTTGGATGTCACAGTGCTCAAATTAGATCCCATATCAGCAGAGAAGCCTCGCATTTCACTTTCTGTAAATAATTTGACCTCGCAAATAGTCTCGTGGAATGAGATTTTAGACAAGACAAATAAAATTAAAGATTTCTAATCCATCAAGAATCATGACTGAAAAACCTAAGATTTATTATAGCACCCAAATAATTTTAGAAAACTTCGTAGCTACATCCTCCACCGAGAGATGGCAATAATATAATTTGAGATGAATGTGAAACTATTCAAATACAAATGTATATCTACTATAAAATGTGATAAGTATAAATGATTGTTAAGAAATTAATCTTTAATGATTGTTTATAAAATAATAAGTTGTAATCGACAGTCCAAATATCGTTTTCTTTTTAAAACTGAACATTGGTATTACTGTTCTATTAAAACATAATTTTTCGGTCGCAAACTCCTCTATAAAATCCTTATAAGGAATGTAATCACTAACAGCTACTCTGAAAATCCAAATTTCCAATTAATATATTAGTTAAT
Source organism: Leptura quadrifasciata (assembly GCA_963675555.1). Classification (NCBI taxonomy): domain Eukaryota; kingdom Metazoa; phylum Arthropoda; class Insecta; order Coleoptera; family Cerambycidae; genus Leptura; species Leptura quadrifasciata. Next base: position 116,016,417 of record OY776676.1, on the reverse strand, counting down.
TAATTGGATATCAATTTAATATCGGATTGTTTATCAAGTTATCGCCCAAAGGAAAATTGGGTCTGACAATTACATTTTTTCAAAGGTTTCAATAAACTCATGCTCACATCTGAGGTTAATTTTCAATATTTTTTTTTGCAATTTTATATTGCAGACGATTTAGACAGGCTGTGAAAAAACCACCAACTATTTAGCATAATGCACTAGGTAATTTTGGAATATGTATTTTGGACTTTGAATTATAGCAACTATTTTTACTATATGATTCTTACCACTATTTTCGTAACCGAGATTTGGACGTTTAGTAAAGTTGAAACAGTAAATTGTCCAGCAAGGCCTCGAATGAGGAGAACCCTCAAGCCCCACTGAAAGATGGAGCACCTGTTATATCTGTGATTTTGGGTAAACGCTAAGTAAATTTTTCTATCACTATATTTGCTTAAAATGTTCTTATTTGTATAATTGTTATAAATTAATAGTAAGTAATATTTTCCCTTGCAGAAGTAAATGTATTATCTGTAATAAATTGAATTTTTAAAGCTGTTTTCTATTGTTTCTAACTCGCTAAAAGAATTAGTAAGACCTAGGACCTTATATATTTTTATGACTTTATATCTTAATTACATATAGAAATGCTAGCGTCCTCCTCGTCTTCCTGTGATTTCACGCTAGTTTGTAAAGAGTCCAACGGGACTTTTTGTAGCATCTTTCAAGAGCTACATATCTCTCCTACATCGTTTTGATACATTTCTTCTAATTTTGGTAGCACATGAAGCTTTTTGTACATCGTGTTCACTGCTCAGCCTTTTTGAAAGACACAAATGTAGATTTTTAGTTACTCAAACCTTCCTTAAAGAGGAAGCTGTAAAATAGCAGAAAGCAGCTCAAAATCAGTTCGATTTCATGTGAGACAATCTCAATATCTATTAATATGATATGATCTTGTGTAAAATTTACACTATTGAAATGCCCCACGTTACGCTAGTCAATATACCTAAGATGATATGAATTTATTTAAAATAATATAAATGCCCACTTAACTAAATTATATTGAATATTTAAATGTGGATCAGATATTTACTTTTAATTTGCTAATATTCGTTTAAAGTTGTTCTCAGCGTATCGTGAGGTTCTCGTGGACGAATGCCCCACCATGTTGACAGTTTATTATTCACTCGAACCTGCAGATATCTGCCCGTCAGGAACGAATGAGTGAGCTTAGCGAAGTAAGTTGAAAAGTTTCAATATCGAGGAGCACCTTGGCAGTGTTCTTGTGAACGATCCATCTTATGGTGTCTGAAGGACTTTTACTACCTTTCCTAAAGTGGAAATTAAAATGTTCACCTGAACGGTTCGAAGAGACTGATTCAGACGAAGAATACAAAAATCTATACTTACTGTTTCGTTTGCTTAACTGTTGTCATTGATGGTATCAATTGGATGTCGTGGCACTGTCTTAAGTCTAACACTGTAAATACTAATACTCTTAATTAACCTGAAAGGGAATTTTGAAACATAAGAAAAAAATATATTGTTCTTTTAAAAAATGTTTTTACAAAATCTCAAGAAATGTGTATATGATAACAATAATCTGGCCCGTGTACCACACATGGCGAGAAACGGAACGACAAAGAAAATATCCAACTACCATCCAATGTTTAGAGCAAACGATTACACAAAAAGATTCAATATAAAAATTCAATGTTTATGAATAGGTGAGCTTTTGCTTGCCTGTTTATTTGCCTATTTTTAAATTGCACTGTGAAAATTTTAGACGCTCATTCTAGAGCTTAAAAATGTTTGAATTGCAACAATTCAGAATAATATTTTCACTTATATGTATTCTTACGTTCAGACAAGGCGGTCCCACGTACTGTACGGTCGTGAGTAAAAAAAAAGACAAGTCTTATAACGATATTTTGCTCAAATCTAGTTGTGTACATCTAACATTAATTTTTGTGACATTGTCAGTTAGTTGTCATAATTCATTGTAAGTGTGCAAAAAACAAATATGCCTCGTATAAGCGATTTAGTTAAATCTGGAATTATTGCTAAAGCAAAGATGGATGGTCAATGAAACAAATTGCACTGCGTTATAATATTGACAAAAATTCGGTGTGTAATATTTTAAGAAAGTGGAGAATAAACGGTACGATTAGTAGAAATCCTGGATCAGGGCGACGAAGGATATCAACGAAGGATATTCTCCACTTTCTTAAAATATTACACACCAATCGAATCTTTTGAATACTTCCAAAGACCATCCTCTGACGGCGTTTTTACGTGAAGCACGTGTTTCATGCAAAATATTAAGTCGGCCGAATTTCATTGTAGTTTCGAAAAATTTCTCATAGGTCTGGTGTGTTCTTTAACATTTTTCCCGAGGTTGTATTTTACTTTCACGTCGTTAACTATCCTAACGTCCTGTTGCACCGTACTCCTACCCCTCCTGAAACCAAACTGGGACTCGTCGCCGATGTGAAGCTCCTCTTGAACAGCATCTAGTCTGATAAGGACGAGCTTCTCCACCAACTTATAGATCGCCGACAACAACGAGATGGGCCTGTAGCTACCGACGAACATCGCGTTCTTGTTTGGCTTCAGGATGGGAACGACCACGGGGCAGTTCCACTGGCTGGGCCAGTGCTGTAGCCGCAGGATCGCGTTAACGATGTACGTCAACTGCACAATACCTTTCCTCGGGAGATATTTGAGTAGATTGTACTCGACGTTGTCTTTTCCAGGGGCTTTATTGTTCTACCTCCGGGGGCTCTGGCATGACCTTCAGGAATTCCCCTCTTCATTTGTACGTCATGACCAATGACATCGTTAATATCATTCTCGATGAGGTCATGCTCTAAATTATTTGGTATATTGTTATTGTGAATAGTCTCGAAATGCGTAGCTAAGTCACTCGCCCTTTGAGCGTCTGTCATTGACGTCCGTCCGTTCGCGCCCGTCAACGCGGGTATAGCCTTCCGCGTACTTTATAAGGCCCTCGTCAACTTCCACAGCGAGTTATCCTGAGGGTACAGCGCCATCAGTTTATCCCCCATTTCTGTTTTTTGCAGCGTTTGTAGAGATTTTGATCTGCCCCTGCAGCCTGATCATCTCGACTTTAGCGTTGACATACCGATTTTGCTGCCAAAGCCTTCTCAGTATATTTTTCTCCCTTATGTTTCGTATGACCGCTTCGTCATAAGGTTGTGATTGGGCGTGAGTCCCTCCAGGACCACGGGGGCCGTGGAGTTCCTCACGCCATTGTTGACCACTATGTCGGTGGTTGAAGGTATTGTACCGTTGTTCGGAAAATTTGCGGGATTGATAATGAACCATAGACATCCACGTAAGGCGAAAAATATGTCAACATCGCAAGCTCGTAGGCATCATCAGTGAGTATCTGTTTCGTTTCAACTAGTCATATTAATATGTGGTTGTTATATGAAATGTTGTTATAGAGATATACGATGTTTCCATACAAAACTGGCCGGGAGCTAAAAGCTAATAATTATAAAAATACTACCTACAATCACTGATCTAAGTTAGATGAAATAAAGAAATGCACCATTTATTTCCTCGTGTTTAAAATAACGCTTTAATATAATTAATTTTGTAAGGTAAATATTTGGTAGAATATAAAATTTGTAAAAATCGAACTTAAAATACATTTAATATAAGGTTCATTGTAATGAAATAATAAAATTGATCTAATCTATACGGAAAAACCTAAAAATATAAGTGGGAAAATTTGTCAATTATGTGATAACACATATATTTTAAACTAAGAACTCGCAGACAATTATGTTTACTTCTTCTAACATTACGGTTAATAAAAAGTATTATTTGAGTGGAAACATATAAAAATAAGAAAATATGTCAACATGTCCCAATAATATAATATAACAAATGAGATTTATTCCGGGTCAAATAGACCGGAACAGAACGGCAGGGTTAGAAATTTATCTTGAAGATTTTCTATTGTGTCCACATTTAAAATTGTGGTCGCGCCCCAAGGAAATGAAATTGACATTGTTCGTAGTTAATTTACAAATAACTTGTTAAATTGTACAATGAAATGAGTCTGCTTTGTTTAAAGAAACTCAAGCAAGCGTATTGTTTTTGTTCTTTCATAACAAGCAATTATAAATATGACCTTTATATTTACTTAACTAAGAGAAAATAATGGTAGAAAATTTTTGCAAGTTAATGTGCATTGTATATATGAATATTTAAGCCAAAATAGTATAATGTTACAGTTTAATATTTTTCTTGAACTGAAATGAAAGCTATTAATGTAACTCTATGAAATATGATAATCATTTTCGTTAGCGGAAATGTCAGTGCTATATAAATAAGAAGCATTACATCCCTAAGTATATTTTTCTTTGACAAAATCGTGGTGCACACATTTTAATAATAAATAAAAGTATTGGAAACTTACAAAAACTAATTCGTCTTAGACTGTGATTGTTTGTCTGAGAATTTGTCAAAGAACACGCCAGACCGTCGAGAAATTTTTCGAAATTACAACGAAATCCGACGAACTAATATTGTGCATGAAACGCATGCTTCACGTAAAAACGCCGTCAGAGGATGGTTGTTGGAAGTAGACAGATTCGCTACTCGGAGCGTTTTTTACGCAAAAACAAAAATGTCGCTCTGTGGAGTGTAATTTTTGAAACTAACATGAATGTCGCTGCCCGGGGCGTATCGTCGCGCCGGCCATTTTAGCAACTATCATGAAATCCAACTTTTATTTCTAAATAAACGTTGTGCTGCACTGCAACTCATGTGCTGTGTTAAATATGAGGATAAGTTAAAAAGTTTCTTTTCAAAATTTTAAATGTAATTTGGTATGAAATACAAAATTTTTTGAGGGTACATTTCCATCTTTTTTCCAATCAATTTTGGCGGGGAAACGATGTATTTTCCACGTATTTGCCCTAAACCGGCTCTTCAGTGGTTCGGCGGCAAAAAAGTGTTAACCATGTACTCACATTTACATGGGACCGCCTTGCCTGAACGTATAAATATATAAGTAATATTATAATTATGAATTGTTGCGAGTCAAGCATTTTTAGAAAAAGAAGAAGAACGAGCGTCCGAAATTATTACTGTGCAATTTAAAATACGTAAATAGACAGACAAGCAAGAGCCCACGTATTCGTAAATATCAAATTTTTACATTGAATCTTTTTGTGTCAATCGTTTGCTAAAAACTAAACATTAGATAGTAGTTGGAGATATTGTCTTTGTCGTTCAGTTCCTCAGCATGTGTGGTATACTGACCAAACTTTGTTAATCTTATACACATTTAGTAGTAGTAATAGTAATACTAATAGTTTAGTAATAGTTGATCATTCCTATAAAACGCTGAAGTTGCTTAAGGGTTGACAATTTGGGAAAATTGTTAATAATGTCGATGCGTTCACTGGTAGGAGAAATGCCGTCGGCGGAAATATGATGGCCAAGAAAATCTAAAGAGGGCATGTCAAAAACACACGTAGATGGTTTAATGTTAATACCAAGTCTTCGAAGCGTTAGAAACGTAAGTAAATGTTCATTTTGATCTTTACTAGCACTTAATATGTCTAAATAGACAAAAATGAACGTAAGACTACGTTCATAAATCTTTGGAAGATTTGTCCAGCATTTCGAACTCCAAAAGGCATTCTCAGGAAATTGAAAAGACCGAAAGGGGTAGTTATTGCTGTTTTGTAAACGTCCTCTTGTGCAACTGGGATCTTATGATAGGCGCGGACCAGACCGACTTTTGAAAATATGGTTGTACCATGTAAATGGGAGTTAAAATCATGAATGTGGGGCAACGGATATCGATCAGGGATAGTGACTGTGTTAAGCTGTCGATAGTCGCCACAAGGTCGTCAATTGTCAGATTCTTTCTTGGCAACCATGTGCATAGGTGAAAAAACTGACGATGACGATGGTTCACAAATTCCCAACTCAACCATCTGTTTGAATTCGCTTTTCGCAGTGTCAAATTTAATGGGGTCAAACCTACGCGGCCGACAAAAAGGTAAATGTCCCTCCGTCACTATATGGTACCTAACAGAATGCTTAACAGGCAACAAATAGTTGGGTGAACTAATTAGACTCGGGAATTGTAATAATAAATCCGTGAATTGATTTTCCACTGAAAATAATTTAGGAGTGAGGATGAGCGAATGGTCAATAGCACAGATAATAGATAGAGATGTTGTATCATCCACTAAACGTTTACGTTTTAAGTTTACTAGCAAACAAATATTTTATAAAGTCAGCGCCGAGTATAGGAACTGGTATATTGGCTATATTAAAAATAAAAGTAAAATTAAGTATAAATCACAGATCCGTTAGCTGCGGTGAGGATTTAATCTGGATTCGTTTTAAAATCTGTCACATGATTCCTAGGGATGAGTGATAAGTCAGCACCGGTATCTACCAAAAATCGTAATTTGTTTGTATAGTCGTAAACAAAAAGGCGGGCTTTATTGCTTAGTACACTAGTGTCAGGTGGAAGGGCACTAGTGGTGACTAGTGTTTTTGACGTAGGAAAATTGGAGTTTGGCGTTTTGGAGTTTTGTTTAAAATTTGTATTGAAAATGCATCAAGTACTGCCGCACTTATGTGCTCTATCTTTATATAGTCGGTGATAGTAACACAAAGTATTGTTGGAAAGGTCAAAATTAGAGTTAGGGGAGCGTGATTGTGATTGTGGCCGATTTTGACACTTCGAGAAACAGTTGGAGGTACTTGACGAAGTCGAGGTAGTTGGACAGGAAGACTCATTGTGACTTGGTAAGCAAGTAGACCTCAGTGCAGAGATCTGTGCCTCAAGCGACTGTTGCTTTTGTATAATTTGGTTTAATGTAGCTTGGATACTTACAGCAAAAGTAGTGAATTGGAAAAGCAAATCTGGCACATTATGTGAATTACTACTATATACTTGATGGTGGGTTAAAATTAGAAGAACTATTAACATTCGTAGGTAGGTTAAAATTAGATGAATTCATTGACGGTGGTTGACTTGCGACATGATTGGGTTTTGACAAGCTTGCCAAATCTTGTCAGCGATATCGACAATTTCGTCAATATACGTCTTGCCTGAGGTGGCGATGGCAATATAAATAGGCTTCGGTAATCGCCTTTGCCAGAGCTTTACCAGAAGACTCTGGCTGATCATATGAGAGCCTCCAACGATACTCAACATGTGGCGGTAGAAATCAGACGGCTTACGTTCGCCCATCTGCGGGCTTGTTAATAGGTCGTCCAACCTTTTTTCCTCACTAGAGGAAATACGAGTAATGATCACCTCACGCAAGTGTTGGTAGAAATCTTGCTGAGGGGGACGTTAGATGACATCATAAATTATATCGAAAATTTCCGAAGGAAGGCACGTAACGACGTGGTCGTACTTCCTGCGGTCATTTGTGATTCGCGATATGTTCAATTGCGCATTCACTTGGGCGAACCAGATCTCAGGTCTCTTGGTCCAGAACGGGGGAAGCTTTACTGCAGTGGTAGCGTAATGATGCGGAAGTTGTTGTTGCATAGAAACCACAGGTGGAGGCAAATCTGCGACTTGATCAATCATATTATGACAACAAAAATAAAAAAAAATGCGAGAAAAAGGGAAAAAAATGAATAAATAAATAAGCCGAGCAGAATTTAGAGAATTGATTGATTCTTTAACTTATGATGAATGGCAGGGAAAATATAAATGGAGTACTCACCTATCAACAATTTTGACAAAAGAAAAAGTTCTGGGAACAGGGGCCGGAGCTGACAAGTCGGGACAGCGGGGTGAGGCAGCTTATAGGAAGCGAAAACGGACCAGTCAGGGTTGACAGGGCAACGTGGAACGGGGTCTCTGGGAGTAGAAGGCTGGGGCTGGAAGGTCCGGCCAACCTCCGGTACTATATTCCAGAAGATCTAGTAGCGTCGGAGTCACCAATTTATAGCATTAACTATAAAATAAAAGATGGGATATATAAACAATAATTGTTTATTATTTAATCTTCAAATATAAAATATATATGTCAGTTGAAATTTGTGATTAATTTGTTATTTTTCAAATCCTGGTTATATCATAAATACCAATATTAGAGTAGGCCATTAAGTAGCTAGTACACGAGGTAGGCGTGTACGCCACAACTACATTTCGGAACACAGGTATAACATATCTAACCAACTCTTTTAGTACACTTTATATTTCTAAAAATGGTCGAAATTTTTTACATGATTTAAAATTATTTACAGAAATACGGATTACTCAACTTGCAGAATTTATCCTAGTTAAATTTTCCACACAGTATAATTTATTTGGGACTTAATTATCAACTCCCCTATAACAATTTGGACTAATAAATAATTTTTTATATAAACAAATCTTTTATGGAAGATTTTCGCTAAACAAAACTTTAAAACTATTTACGTTGACATCGTAATTTATAATATTTACACCTCAATTCTTAAAAATAATCCCAGCTCAGAAAAAAATCATATGTGTGCGTATCGTACTTTTTACATTTATTGTTTCTATTCTGTATGAAAATTTAATATAATCTTAATATTTTTAAAATTGTATTTGTCATGTAACTTAGTCTGAAATCTTTAGGAGACTGCTAAAGGTTTCCTTATACTTCCTATATGTCTGTATAATATTTTTTGTTGATTTTATATGTGTAAATAATTTGTTTTTTTATGTCGCAGAAATTCTTACACCATATATTAATTAACCAGTATTTTTTATTATACCCAGTTTTGACTTTAGAACGTGACAATGAGGCATTTAAAAAAATTATAAATGAATCTAAAACCTTCGTAAACTCCCTTACACGTTTCTATACTTAACTAATTTACAAATATAATTGTTTTCACAAACAATTCTTCTGTGAACAAATTATTTTGTATTTTCATTGTATTTAGTTAAACTTTTACCCATTATATTACTAGATAAACTTAGAGCAAAACAGTTTTTGCTACTTGCGCGAATCGATATTTCCTTTGCGGCATCTATTCTAGGTGGGCGGTTCTCAGGAGGTGCCCGACTGTAGAATAGGTTGGTCACATTGAATGCACATGACCAGTGTTGTGTTTCCGCTTGTCAACGATGTTGGTATTAGCGATTTGATTGATACTGGATCTAGTGTACTGCTACAACCGGCCATGCCACAACGGAAATCAATTGAGTGTAGTAACATGACAGCACGTTTGTTTACTGCTCGTGGTTGGTACGACTGGGATTTGCTAAAGTATCCCATTTATCTGTTTAGTATTGTTCGTGTACAGCTTTTGATCTATTTACAAACTCACTTGTTAGGTCAATTGTATTTGCAACTATTTCCAAAATTACATGACCCTTCGACCAATCAAACGCGATTTATGGACGTGAATTTCAAACTAAACATCGTTAATAACGGCAATAAAATTCATTTACATTGCATGGAATCACGAGATTAAAAAAGTCGCTGAACAATGTGTGTATTCCGGGCAATGTTTGCGATAGTTACTTTCATTGGAAAATTTATATTTATTGGAGAACATATATAGTTATTCGTTTAAATCAATATAAACAACCAATTCCAAATAATTACATCCCTTTGTTGCCAATGAAATAGCTGTTAATTTGTTATTTATAGAAATTTAATTATTCAGTAAAATACATATAGAACGGGTGCATGTATATTGTTTGTAAGTTTTCTAAAATGAATTTAAAGATATGGATTACCTCATAAATTTAAGTTTTATAACATATTAATTATCGGAATATTTATTACTTCGAAAAAATTGTACACATATTCCTTTTATTTAAATAATTCCTTGAATATGTCAAAATATTCATACTGAATGCTTTCTTTATATTTTTGTATTTTTTTTGTAATTTTTTATAAAGCTATGACGTTTGGCAAACTCCCATTCTTTATTAGAAAATTTAATAAAACGCATCTTTTCACATAAAGTACGATAAATTTCAATATACAATGTGTCCCAATAGTGCGTCAAAGCCTAAAATCGGCCTTATTAGAAGATTTTGGCAGGTTCTTGACAATTTGTGCTATTTCCGAGGGCTAAGCGCTTGGTCATGACCTTCAGAAGTTCTCGTCTTGTCAATTGTGCGTCATGACCAATGATTTCGTTAATGTCATTTTCGATGCGGTCATGCTCTAAATTGTTTGGTATATCGTTATTGTGGATGCTTTCGAAATGTGTCCGTCATCGACGTTTTTCAACGCTGGTATAGCCACTCGTATTTTTTAAGGTCTTCGCCAGCTTCGACAGCGAGTTGTCCTGAGGATTGAGAGCTGCCAGTTTTGATTCTTAACAGTGATTATTATTATTATTTTTTTATACATTTATTTAACTTCGGCCTATTTCCGCTACTAAGGCCTAACAACGGCGCCTGTAGACAAGCTACCCCCAACCAGGAATTTTGCCGAGCCTCTTCCCTTAAGAAGAGTAGGGATCTTTTACTTGCCTAACATTTAATAGACAAGGGACCTACAGCTTTACATCCCCTCCGAAGGATAGTATATCCCCTATACAACCCTCGCCTAAGGTTGTATAGCTTCCACGCATACACTGATATATAAGCCGCTGAAAGATGTGTGAGGCGAGGACGCGGTCTTCGTTGGAACGGTCACCCATCCAACTACTAACCGCGCCTTACGTTGCTTTACATCGCATATCGAAGTATATACATAGTAAAGACGCACCCACGCTCGCCCCCAACAGTGATTATTTAGGTTCTGATCTGTCCTTGCAGCCTGAACATGTCGGCCTAGGCGTTGGCAACACGATTTCTCTACCAAAGCCGTCTTGGTTTGTTTATATGACCGCTTCGTCGAGTCGGTCTTTGTTCTCATTCACAGTGATAGTAGTGGCAACAGTCTGCTTGGCATCCTATAGCACTCTCGTGAACTTCCCCACCACATTTTCCAGATCGGCGGGAGTGTTGATCGTGTTATTTAGTATGTTTGTGTTAATATGTGCTTTATAGAGGTGCCAATCGGCGCCTTTATAAGATGTGACTTTCCGAGTAGTGTCTTCCCTTGGCATACCGTTCAACTCCAGAACGATCGGGATATGGTCGGACGGGAGTTCCTCCAGGGCCACGGGGGCCGTGGAGTTCCTCACGCCCTTATTGATCACTATATCAAGGGTTGTAAGTGTTATACCATTGTCCGGAAAATGCATGGGATCGTCCGGATACTGCAAGATGACATCGACTATTCACATAGTCGAACAGAGTGTTACCGCTGGCGTTGTTGCGATAGCAGTTCCAGTTCCGATGCCTAGCGTTAAAGTCGCCTATGTGCAGACAACGCGGGCTCATGCTCATTAAATTCTCCAGACAATCCGCCGTGACGCCTTTCGTTGGTCTATTGTACCAGGCAATGATGCTCCTGCCGCCTTCCAGCGTCCCACACATATTCTCTACAGATTTCTTACAGAATGATGCGTGTGCGCAATGTCTGAGTATATGAGCACAGCTACCCCGCCGCCCTTGTTAATGTCAGTCCTATCTTTCCGATGTACCGCGTACCCCTGGATTTGCAATTTGTCTCATTTGGTGAGTTTTTTACAAATCCATTAATATCACTATGCTTGGGTTTGTATTGACTCTCATTTTAAGAAACTGCAAAAACAACTTGCACTTGTATTTTAAATCTACAGTTATTATTATATGGTTATCAAAAAATTACACATCAATTTTATACCTTTGCTTTTTAAAAGAGAAACCAAATAATCGAAATGACAGAAGTTATTTTCTATGGAAGCTCTTTTAGTGTCAAAAGGCGCACATTTTACAACGGGGCATCTGCGAGGTCTTTTTTTTTAATGGAACACCTTATATATTTTTACATTTATGAATTCAGCGTAAAACCACCTTTCTAACGACTTCCAGATTTTTGACGTGGCGTTGCCGAGTTATTTGAAAAAATATGAAAATTTTGGTCGGAACAAGGTTTAACAATTTAATTCACTGTGTGTGTATTAGTATTACTTAAGAAGATTTATTTTGCGGTTATGTAGACAAAGGATGCACTACAACGACACAACCACCAAATATTGATTATAAATATAGGGTGTATTTTATGCTAGCGCTAATTCAGGACATTTCAAAGTTAATTTTCTCAATTTTTTCAAAACGAACACTCTATATATTATTGTATTTTTGATTTCGTACGTTAATTCTCTACGATTTTTGTGAATAATGTCCTATACCTAAAATCAATATTTCCAGATATATTTTTACTATTTCACTAAGAACCGTTAAATTATAATACCTTTCATTTCGAACTGACCTAGTGACCGTGGTTTTGAAATAGAGAGAATAATTGAAAGTAGTATTAATTTTTTTCTGGGTGCGTCTTGGTTGCCTCAGTAGTATTTTTCACAGTTTAATTAAATCACATTTGAGTCTATCTTAAAAATGTATAAATAATCGTTTAATATTACAAAAAAGTTGACATAAATAATAAGAAAATACGGTATTAGGTAATGGGAAAATTGGACGATTTTTTAATGATCTACCGATATTTCTTAAAATATTTACAGCAATTTCTTGAAAAATTTCCCTTATTCTTTTTCACATTTTCTTTGTAATTATAGGAGCTTTGTACACTTGCTCCTTAACATAGAGCCACAAAAAGAAATCTATTTTCGGTCAAATCAGGGCTTCTGACATGCCAACTATGTGGAATTCCACTTCCTATACAACCATTTGGAAAGGCGTCATTGAAACATTCGTGAATAGCTGCAGTGTGGTGCACAGGTGCTTCATCATGGAGGTACCACATTATATCCCTAATATCCTTGGGGAAATCCTCTAGTAATTCTTCCAAGCTGTCTTGTAAAAATTCCAAATAAATTTGACCATTCACACGTTCATCAAACGAACATAATCCCTAACAATTCCACATCAAAAATTCAACGACCATCTTGTTTGGCTAGAGTCGAGTAAATTCTAACTTGGCGGGTCCAAAGGTCGCTTCGTCGTATGAAGTAAGAAACTATTTACTCGAAAGCTCAGGTATGACAGTGGTTCTCAAACAGTTTACAGTTTATTTTCATCTATAAATACAACCCTTCGAAGGTTACTGTCATAGTTTTTCATATATTTTCTTAAAAATACAACCCTTTGCTGAACTATTTGCATTTGTTCACATAAATAGCGACGGTTACAATCTTTTTTATACCTAAATCCACAATGTTTTAATAGTTTTAAGAGACTTACCTTAGAGACGTCAATGATTCCCTTATTTTTTAGCATTTCCTTCAAAGTATCTAATGTAAAATGTGTTTTCGATTCATAAAAATTATAAACTACTTCCCTTATTTGCATTTTAACGCCTTCACGTACATCTAATGTTTTTGGTTTCTTTTTAATTCGTTTTTTTATTTTCAAGAATACATTATTAATATGTTGGTGCTTAATTCTGCTAACTGTTCTGAGACTTATGTTTAAGGCTTCAGAAACTCTTTCATGAATTCATTCAAGAGGTACCAAGGGTCCCTTGTTTTCCTTTTCTTTTGTAAAATAATCTATTAAATTTAATACCAACTTCTTTGACTGTTCATTTAAGACGTCTAATTTAGTTACCATATTTACCAGATATTGTATTTTTATAATTTAATGTTATTCGAAATAAATATTTACACACGTATCCAAACCGCAAACTGTAGATGGTACGTCTGTTTATTGGATAAAAACTATAGATACGCCACGCCCATATCATCAGGTGATATAGGAATGGGCTGTAAAAAATACCTTAAAAAATACTACAGCTTTGGCACACTGTTCGGTCTAACTATTTATTTAGCAAGAAATAAAACAAAAGGATTGAGGGCCTATTGCCTATGTAATGTATAATAGACTTTAAAAAATGGCTGTGGATATTCGTCTGGCAAGCTAATAAATAACCAGACCATTAAATACCAAGAGATAAACTCGCGCGGAATAATACAAGAAAAATGTTTAACGAAAAGAAAGTTTTAACAAAACTTGCGGCGCGGATTTATAAAATAAAATGTTTAGAAGAAAAATGTTTAACTTTTAATATAATAAAATTTTTAAAAAAATCGGTAGGCAACAGGATTTGAACCCGGATGTTTTATTCCCTTTGCTTACACACTTCAATTCAATTCAATTCAAAGTAAATTTATTCAAAATAATCGTACATTGTATAAGCTGCCTCACCAGCACCCATCCCGGGACCGACCCTGCGACCACCGCGTTGACGCGGTGGCGAATCGCAGAGTCTGGCCGAGACGGGACTGGTTTGGCGAAAGCAAAAATTGTATAAAACATAAAACCTAAACTCCTTTTTAACAAATAAAATAAAATCAGGTGGTATAATAACAAATGCTTGAAAAAGAAAGCTTAAAATAGAACTGTATAAAACTAAAAACACTTAACGAAAACATTTGCGAAGAACTACACTGTTTAATTTTTGCACTGACGCCGACACCATAATTTGTACGAAGTGCCGTCCGCGAGTTGCTTCAACTACGGGTTGCGCAAGGCAGGCCTAAACTGTGATTCTAAATATTGATTGTTCTGGTATAAAAAATTTGGATACTGTTACAGCATTAGTGACGGAAGAAATAATTTACAGACAAAAATGTACAAACAGAAACGAAGGAACAACAAACGCGACACAAAAATATACAAAAACAAAAGAAGAGGGGAACAGGAGAGATTTTTTTAGAAGTTATGAAATATCAGTGAAAGGTGGATAGTATCAGGGAAGGTATAGTTGGTGAAAGTTTGGCTAGAGTGGCTGCCGGAAGATTGGCAACGTCTGGTAAGGTAAGGGGTGTTTAATCCGAAATGGGGCATTATGCTGTCTAATTTGTGTAATGTGGCTTGTTAGCGGACTATCACCCAGCTTGAACGAATAGAAGTTTTGGGAGATATGCTGGACGTAGTCGGATATCGGGATTATGTCGTTGCAGCGTTCGTAGAGGTCTCTGAGGGAGGTGTATCTTCCAGAATTTGATATGAGGCGCATATATTTGTGTTCTAGCACTTTTAGTTTTTTCATTGTCTTGGCCGATATGCTGCACCACACCGGCGCCGCGTATGTGATGGACTTACTTACACACTTCCCTTTACTTACACACTGAGCTATTCCACGACGTACAATTCATGTAATATGTAGATAATAGAAAATTGCAAAAAATGACAAATCTTCAGAGTTTGAGAATCGCTGAACTTATTGAAAACGTGGATTAAAATTTATCTCTCTCTTCAGTCTGTACCGCAATATTTTTGTCTCAAAATAGGTGAGAGAGAAGCTTGGCAGACATACGCGACAGTGTTTTTGGGCTATTACTTTAACTTTGTGTGCGAGAGAAATGAAATCGTACGCGCATTATCAACTCATACATATGCCAGTTTAGAGTTTACTAGACTTTATTTGTTCGTGAGATGTAAGGATTGGTTGCGTAGTAATAATGAGAATTATGACGATTAACATGTCCATTTTTATGAAACCTTCATCGGCAAATAAAGCAAAGTAAAAAAATTTCTTTGCTGTTCTGTTTTTTGTTTTGTCCATTGACAAAATTGTATTCTGTTTTCATAATCCATATCAATCAGTTCCTGCATTAGTTGAACGTGGTAGGGACGAAATTGGTTTTTTTGTAGGATTCGATGGACTGAAGATCGGTTTATATCGTTTTCTCTGGCCAATTCTTTTATACTGCGATGTGGATCTTCAATCACACTTAATAGTATGACTGTCTCATTTTATTCATATACTGCATGCTTCGTTCGCTCCTTTTTCTCATATTACACTTTCCCTGTATGGTCAAATTGTCTCATCAACCTCTCAAATGATTTTTTAGAGGGCTGTCTTCTTTCCAGATATCGCTCCTTATGAATTAACGCTAGTATAAAATACACCACCCCGTATAATTATAATCAATATTTAGCAATTCTCTCGTTGTAGTACATCCCTTGTCTACAGAATTGTAAAATAAATCTTCTTAAATAATAGTAATTCACACACAGCCAATTAAGTTGTTAAATCTTGTTCCGATCAAAATTTTCATATTTTTTCAAATAACTTGGCAACTCCACGTCAAAAATAAAAAATTTGGATGTCGTTGGAAAGGTAATTTTACTTTAAATTTATAAATGTAAAAATATACCGGGTGACAACGGATTCGTTTTACAAGGCGCCATTTAATTGTCTTTTAACGTAGAAGCTAAAAATTTGGCTTCTGGATATTGCTCATTAGGGCCCATATTTTCCATGAAAAAACAATTGAACACCACTTCCGGTTTTTCCGGAAGTTGGTATAAGTCAATAAGTTTAAAATGAAACCTTATAAAGTTCGATACAGATTAGAATTCCCTTTTCAATGACATTTCACATGTTGCCAATTTTTTCAAATGTAATGTGGCGGCAGCCTGGCGTTATTAATGAAGCTGATGCCAAACAACTTGTTAAGGTAACAAACAAAATATGTTCTCTTATTGGTTTTTAATTGAATTTGCCAAATATTTGAATTTGTCACAAAATGGGATACATTTTAGATGTCAATATTCTTCATAAATTTTCTCGAAAATTTTGAATGGGATCCACTACCTATTAAATAATAACATTAAAGTGTGTTTTATTACCAACAGGAAAATGTATAATACAATGCACTTTGGTTTTTGGTTTTAGGAAGAAAAAAATAGAAAACCTGGCGAGGTACATGTTTCATTATAAAATAACTAAAAACGCAGTATGCATGAGATACCATTGTGTCTCATTAATCATTGATATTGATTTTTATTGATAAGTAAACTTCGCAATTTTTAAATTTTACATTCTCTTTCTTTAGTTTAAAAAAAACAGACGAAACAAAAACTAGGGATTGTTTATTAATGGTTAATTCGGGGCAGTAAAATACCTGACATAAGGAGGCGTTAGAAACAAATGTTTGTACAAGGAAGCTAGTTTCATCATAAACGTCAAAAGTTTCTTATATTTTCATTGTTAGTAACTTTGTATTGTCATTGTTGACAAATTTCATTAATTATTAACAGTAAGTACTAGTAATAACAGTTAGCTGAAAAATTTATACTTAATGGTTTATTCAAGAGAGCATCAAATTAACATGCTCCTTATTTATGGGAAAAAATGCCAGACGTACTGAAACACTGTGCCAGAACGCTTTCCAGATCGTGATGTTCCTTCATATGCATATTACCTTTGGTTGGTGCAGCATCTAAAAAATGAAAATAATGGCGATAATAATATTAACAATAATGAACGTTTCATTGTAAGCGAAGAAGTTTAAATAAACATTCTAGCGTATATCGAATATGACCGTACTACTTCCATTCGCGAATTACGTATGCAATGCAATACCTCCCGCGAAAGTGCCAGGAAAATTTTAAAGAAGCACGGATTTAAATCATTTAAGTATCAAATTCACCACCACCTATATGAAAATGACTTCCATAGGAGACTTCATTACTGCAACTGGTTTTTAGATAATTTAAACATAAATCCAGTATTCTATCATAATATTATTTTTACGGATAAATCTAGATTCACCAATATAGGAATGTTTAACAGAAACAATACTCGTTATTGGACTGTGGAATATCAGAGATTAGTAAGAGAAGGTGCTTTTCAGGAACCTTTTGGAATAAACGTTTGGTTGGCATAATAGGACTTAATATCTTTAATCCAATATTTTTCTGTCGGTCATTAAACGGAGAAATGTGTTTGGAATTTCTCCAAAATCAAATATAACACTTTATAAATAACTCACAGGAAAGCGAAAATCTTATTTTCCAACAAGATGATGCAACAGCTCACAATTCAAGAATTGTTGCAAATTATTTGAATGAACGGTTTGGTGAAAACTGGTTGGGAACCAATGGACCACTCAGGTGGCTAGCAAGATCACCTGATTTGACTTTGCCACCAGCACTTGGTAGTATAGAAAAGATGTTAGGGTGATGTCTGCCTGAGGGGCATTGATTTGGGGTAGGCATCAAAAAGGGGAAAAATACTTAACACTACCACACTTATGAGCCCCAAAGTAGAGCGTGCGGCTAGCTCTGCGGGACCCCAGGGTCTAGGTACGACCAGCGTACTGCCTAGAGCAAATAGAAAAGAATGTTCAAATATATTACAGTTTATTAAATGCAGAGTCGATATTACATGATATATATATATATTGTTATTATACATGATTTGCAGGAAACAACTACTCAGCGGGCAAATACCCCGACCTGCATTGAATTATACCTTACAAATCATGAAAGATTGGTAGCCGCAGGTCACCGCTCTCGGTACTTGCAAAATAGCAAGTCGCTATACACCATGGAGACATCTATGATGTCTGGTGTATAGTAGCATTTGACCACATGAGGGTATTCACTTACCTCTCACCGGTACACCATATATATATATATATATATATATATATATATGTTAAAATGCACAAAGGCACGTTTCGTCGTATTCCTCTTGAAACCTAATATTTTTATTAGAATGTGCTTTGGCTCTTATCAGTGCAGAGCAGACCCAGACACTGACCATGCTGCGGTCTCCTGATGTTATATATTGCAAGTAACACCATATCGGCGACCTACAAATAGTACAAATAAGTCCCTCCAACGGCATCTGTCACAAACACTTTAAGAAGCCTCGACTAAGGCAAATATATTAGGTTTCAAGAAGAATACGACGAAACGTGCCTTTGTGCATTTTAACATCTATCGTTCCTCTAGTTGACTTTATTTGTCACATTGGCCTTAGTCGAGGCTTCTTAAAGTGTTTGTGGCAGATGCCGTTGGAGGGACTTATTTGTAATATTTGTAGGTCGCCGATATGGTGTTACTTGCAATATATAACATCAGGAGACCGCATCATGGTCAGTGTCTGGGTCTGCTCTGCACTAGTGAGAGCCAAAAGCTCGAAACCGGTCTGCAGATGACTCTGGACATTGCCGATGCTGCGGAACTCCTCTGTTTTAATAATGGGTACCTTCACCGGTATCTGCTATACACACTTTATTGCATTTCTAGTAATTGGTAACTAAAATACCATTCAGAGCGCACATCCTAATAAAAATATTAGGTTTCAAGAGGAATACGACGAAACGTGCCTTTGTGCATTTTAACATCTATCGTTCCTCTAGTTGACTTTATTTGTCATATATATATATATATATATATATATATATACATCCGGAACCGGATCTTCTGTTTTTGGCCCAATCCAGAGTGCTAGGTCCAAAAGAAGAATCCAGAGTCCAAAACAAGAATTCAGAGCCCAAAACAAGAATTCAGAGCCCAAAACAAGAACCCTAATGGGGAGGAAAATACATGTTTATGCTATAGGGAGTATAAACCTAAGAGTCCTTATAATTCTGTTGCGACTTCTATATACAAATAACCAGGGACACCGACTCACACAACGGATCGTGGACACCAGGACATACGTGTTAAAACCCAGATTTAAAATCAATTTACATAGAAGAACAGCAGTGCCCGCAGTGAACAACTTCAAGTGCCTAAAAGAAAATAATTGTGGCGTTAGGGCTGATTAATGAAGGTGTAGTGGTGGGCATGCCCCTTACCTAGACCATAAAATCTCACGAGGGTTTCTCTCCATGTATAAACATCAAAATTCACCAAAAGCAACACACAATGGTGGAGAATAACTTCTGAAAGGCTATGTACATAAATCCCTTGCGGACAATCAAAAATATTGGAGCTTAAAATACAGCCAAAATGATACCAGGCACTTTTACCGGTGGTCAGCCGAAAAAGGAAAGATAGGAGCCGCACCCAAGAGAAAAAACGCTCTCTAAAAAAAATAAATAGCTTCCGCTGACGCCGTGATCACATCAGAAGCCGAATATGACAGAACAGAGTACAGAAACATATGTTCTCATAGCCATGCAGGATTGATTTTCTTGCAACTTGAAATAATAACTAGACCATTTCTGGACAATCCAAAAGTTATTTAACAATATCTCTGGTGTCAATGAAATAATTACAAATATAAATAAACAATCTTGAAAAGATGACTGATGAAATAATTCCCTAAGTGAAGTAGGCAAAACAACAAATTCAATTTATAAATTACAAAGTTATAGTGACATAACCCCGAAACTTGTAACAACCTCGCATAATTTTTCAATATGGGGGTATTTAAAAGTATATAGAACTCCACCACCAACCTTAGAAATCTTGAAGAACAGGATTAGAATGTGTATTGAAGACATCTCTCAAGAGCATTTACAAAACCTGCTCAGAGAAAATATCAGGAGAATCAGATTGTGTCGGGAACAAGGCGGCCTAAGCATAGAACATTTAATTGAATAACTTTTTTAGCAATTTAATGCTTATTTTATTTATTTTCTTTGGTAATTGGTACATTAAGCCAATATTATTGTTTGAAATAAAAAAAATCTTTAAAAACTAAAACCAAAAACTAAAGTGCATTGTATTATACATTTTTCTGTAGTAAATAGGACACACTTTAATGATAGCATTTAATAGGTAGTGGATCCCACTCAAAATGTTCGAGAAAATTTATGAAAAATATTGACATTTTAAACAATATCTAAAATGTATCCCGTTTTGTGACAAATTCAAAAAATTGGCAATTTCAATTAAAAACTAATGAGAAAACACATTTTGTTTGTTATCTTAACAAGTTATTTGGTATCAGCCTCATTATAATAACGCCAGGTTGCCTCCATATTACATTTAGAAAAAAATGGCTCCTACGTCGTCATTTTGAAAAAAACTGGCAACATATGATATATCTTTGAAAAGGGAATTCTAATCTCTATCGAACTGTATAAAAATATATACAGGATTCCATTTAAAATTCTTAACTTAGACCAATTTCCAGAAAAACCGGAAGTGGTATTCAATGGTTCTTTCATGGGAAATATGAGCCCCAATGAGCAAAACCTACACACCAATTTCAAGCTTCTACCTTAAAAGATAATTAAAAACGTAAAACGATTCCGTTGTCACCCGGTATAGTGTGTTTAATTAAAAAAAAAAATTACCGAAGATGCTCCGCTGTAGCGAGTCACCCTGTATATTTTAAAATATTTTTAAAATATACGCCTTTTGACAGTATATCACTTCCATAAATAATAATTTTCCAAGGTCTTTTTGACACTTGCGATACTTGTAAACATACTTGATGGACATGCGAACACTCGGACCATCGCCGGCATTTTGCATCCAGTGACCAACCTCTACTTTATAAGGTCTCTCTCTACATAACAATAAGTATCCGTTTTAAGTTATCTAACAGTTTGAAATTTGCGGTACATAAACACTTTACATTTATTATTTGAATAATATTTACAAGCAATTAATCATGAATAAACCCAAACCTCTCTACATATATGTGCAGATATTTTTATTTTATATTATTCTGTTGCAGAGCTATTCAATCAGTGTTAACCCAATTACGGTATAGAAACAAATAGTAATACAATATACAATTTATACTCGAATTTATATATATTTTTTAATTTATACAAATGTCCGCCTAAATCAAATTTCTCCTCGTCGGTATAGGATAAAATAGAGCAATTGGATTTCACACTACGTCGACGTTTCGTTTTATTTTAAAAGCTTCTTCAGGACTAGTATGACATTCCTTTTGCAAGCCATCTGCTTCTTATTGTCAATTTAAAATAATAAATAAAAGTGTAACAATACATTTAAAGTACAACCATAATTATTTTCTTATAGGAATATTTCAACTGTGTGATGTCTTCAGACAACAACACTAAATACATACTAAATATTTCACTTTCAGTCACCGGCTCAAGAATATATATAGCTCGATAATTTTTATTTAGTTGAGTACCATTGTAACTTTTAACGTTAGAGAATTTTTCAATTAAACTTATTGGATTATCAAAAAAAAATTATTGCACTTATCAACTATTATTTCTGTATCATGTGTTAAATCATTATTAATTCGGATGCTTTCGAGGGTACTTTGTTTAATTTTGTTGTTCATTATATCGTTATATAAAATTGACCAAGCAGCCATTGATTTGTTTAAGGATCTGTAATATATATAATCATTATGTAATTTTTTATCAGCTCGAACAACTTTGCAATAATTTTTTTTATACGTGTTATAGACGTGATTGTCTTCTTCCCCGTTATTGTTATACGGGGCTTTATGCAACAGTTTTAATTTTTTTGAAGAAATTTTTATGCCTTGAGTTTTCCATTCCTTTTTTTTTATATTTCTTTTTTTATATAATATAAATGGAAAACTAGCATCAATATAGTAGAGGAGACTAATCAGCAAGTATTGAAAACCATCATTCAGATTTGCAGCGTTTGTGCCAAGTCAATTTTCTTTACTTACATGCTGTTCAAAGGATTAATAATTAATTCTAGAGAACAACGTAACTCTAACATTTCCATTTATATCATTATTTACATTTGTTAGGTGGCTAATAAAAATTTGAGCAGTGTGATCAAATAGCCCATTTACAGCAATTTTACATTGAATATTAAAATTACAGGAATCCATATTACTGCACATATACTCAATGCCCGTTGTAGAACCAATAGGGTACCTAGTACGCTCATTTATATGATATACAAAGTTATATGAATGAAGTAAATCAAGTAAAGGATGCTTGTTAAAAATGTTTGACAGATAATTTTTGTTCCAGTCTCCACTTAATACTGTTAGGAGCCTATTTGTTGAACTATTTAAAATTAGTCATTAGTCATGTCAAAAAGTATTTAAATCACCTGTTGGTGACCTATACAATGTAATGATTTTCATACAATAATTATCATTAAGTTTTAGTTCAACACTAATTATTTCAAAATCTATCTCAATAGCTTTTTGTTAATGTCAGGTAATTCCTTGGTACTTAAATTTAATGAAGATTTGTGAAATATTATCACTCCTCCATTTTAAAAAGGATTCCTACCAAAAGCTGTGGTTACTTTGTAACCATTTATATGAATTGTACTTAACTCCAGTGTTCACTAAAGCGTGTAATATCCACGTCATGTAATTTCTGAATTTTATTTCTCACAGGTACATTGTATGTTTTGATGTAAAATTTTGAGTTTTATTCCGTTACTACTAAAGATTGATTACTATTCATCATTGCTATTGGATTTAGTTTTTTGCTTTTGTATCCCTATTTTCTTCTGCAACATCGGACAATTAACGCTATATAAGGAATGAAATACATTAAAATTTGTTTTAACAGTTTCATTAGCTTTTCTATACAATTAATACATTTGATAATATCACTGACACATTGATCAGATGTATGATCACTTATCGCACATTTTAGACATTTGGAAATACTGCTACACTGCTATTTCTCATATGCAAATCTACCAAAGGCAAAGCATCTTAAAACACTTACATATTCAAACACACGACATCTTGCCCAATCAAGCTACAGAAACTTTTCTTTAAGAGTTCTCTGATAGGACTCTGGATCACATTTCAGAATGGCCATAAATTTATTTTTAATTTTTTTAAAGACTTACTTTTAAAAATAGCTATTCATGATTGAGAAAGAAGTTTTGTTTCTTCAAGTACGCAGTTGATCTTCGGTCATTTCCTTCTCTATGTCCACAATTTTTACAGCAGATTTTTTCAATTCAGGTACGGTCATGAGCAAAAAAAATAGGACAAACCTTATAACGGTATTCTGCTAAAATTTAGTTGTGTACATCTAACTTTAATTTTTGTGACATTGTCAGTTAGTTATCATAATTTATTGCAAGTGTGCAAAAAACTAATATGCCTCATATAAGCAATTTAGTTAAATCTGGAGTTATTATTAAAGCAGAAGATGGATGGTCAATGAGACAAATTGCACTGCGTTATAATATTGACAAAAATTCGGAAAGTGGAGAATAAACGGTACGATTAGTAGAAATCCTGGATCAGGGCGACGAAGGATATCAACTCAACAACAAGATTTGCAATTGGTAAATTTTTTAGTAGAAAATCCATTTTACTCAGTTATTCAGGCTGCTGAAGAAACGAATTTTCCTGGATCGAGTAGTACTGGTTGCCGGCGAGCAAGAGGATCGGAGCTACGCTGTCATGCAGCAGCACAGAAATACTTAGAGGTGAACATAAAGAAGCTCGAGTAGGATTTGCGCTTGAATTTTTAGCGCATGATGTAAATTTTTGGAACAATGTAATCTTTAACAGACGAAAAAACTTTCCAGTCAATACACAGCGGTCGTATTCGTGTTTACCGCTCTGCGAGTACTTAATTCGATAAGAAATATATATCTAATAATGATAAAAGTGGTAGATTTTCGGTCAATATACGGGCTTGGATATCGGCACGTGATCCTGGTGTTTTGTGGCATATTGAGGAACGATTTAATATTGAAACGTGTATTAGGATTTTAGACAATATTATGCTCCCTTCTGTGTCACAATTATTTCGTAATAATGAGTTCATATTTCAACAAGACAATTGTTCCGTTCATACTGCTCATACCGTAACTAACTGGTTTCAAGATAACAACATCAATGTTCTTCACTGGCCCACTCATAGTCCAAATCTTACCCCTGTGGAAGAAGTATGGGGACTACTCGTAAGAAGTATCCAAAAACGAAATGTGAGACCACGGAATGCCGAAAAATTACTGGAAGTAGTAAATAATGCATAGGAAAATATTATTACTAATGATCATTGTATAAGGTTATTTAATTCTATGCCAAACAGACTTATAGAAGTTATAAATAGAAATGGTGCGATAACGAAATATTAATAGTTAGTTTTTTGTTAAGTAGGATATCCTTTGTCCTTTGATCCAGGATTTCTACTAATCGTATCGTTTATTCTCCACTTTCTTAAAATGTTACACACCAAATTTTTGTTAATGTTATAACGCAGTGCAATTTGTCTCGTTAACCATCCATCATTTACTATAACAATAACTACGGCATTAAAATAAAAATTAAATTAAAAGTGATATCTGTTTCATTTTGGCTACTCATTACATATTCAAATAGAGACAGATTTACATTAGAAAGAAAAGTTGCCCTATTCAATTACTGTTTTGATTTTATTTACTTCAATTTTACTGCTACATTTCACATGTTATTAGTTTTTCATTTGAAAATCATTAACAAGCTCGGTTTTTTGTTTTCAAGGTTAAGGTTACTACCCCACCAGTACTAATATTAATGTAATATAGTTCAATAAAATTTGTATACCATCAATTCTAGATTTAGACTTTATACGTTTTACTTTTATATAAATATTTACCACCAAATTGTATACGTAAATGTATCCTCTTTTTGATATAAAAAATGGTTTTTAGCGTTTAATTTAATTGGAATTTTTACTTCCTTAGAAGTTTATAGCCTGTAACTGAAGTTTTCATCTAGTTCACGGTAGCATATTGAAAGATATTCAAAGCATAATGATAAAAAATAAGAACACAACGTTGAATTGATATGAGACACCATATTATCCATTAACCCTGGGTGGTATTTATGCCTGATGTTGCAATTATAATATATAACATCTGTGTTTTTGTTTTTGTTTGATGTACGATTCTTATGTTATTGAGAAATATCTAAGTTGAATTTTATTAGATTAGTAATTATCATTATCATATCGCCCATATTATTATATCAAAGGTAAATAATTCTAGTTGGTTTAGGACCTGATATTTTATGCATAAAAATCAGTGAAATGGTGAGGTAAATTCCCATAATCATAAGGTCGAAAATGTATCCGAAGAGAGTTATTGTTAATGTTCTACAAAAGTGGTCCTCTTCATAATTCGCAGTAGAACGAATCAAAACGACTAACAGCAAAATCTGTTGAGCAACCTAGTTTTTCACTAAAGGATACCACGATTTTACCAATGGGGCTTTCCTGCATAACTAAATTTTACTATTTCGCTGTCAGTGGAGTCACTCTATCCAATATTTTACCGCATATGGAATGGTTCGAAAAGGTGAATTTTATTAATGAAACGAATTATTTGGGAAGTAGAAGTTGTACAAAAATATATTGTTGGTCTTACGGAACATCTTTTTTTAAGCAATTTATTTTATTAGCTCTGGTATTTCTTATTTTTTGTTGAATATCTCTCGTTGTATTTGTCATATTGAGAAAACAAAAATAAGAGCTTCTGATAAGATCTGACTAGTCAAAGTTGTTTTTGTTTATTTATTAAGATGCAAAAAGTAGAAACTAAAAAAAAAATGGTTGATTTATTAAATTTTTAATTATATCTTAAATAGGCCTGTTCAACATTTTTTTAATCAAAATTAGAACACTTTTTATGGCAATTTCCAAATTTCTAGGTTTTCATTCCGCCGTTTAAGCCCTTAAATAAATTACCGAAGTTGGACCGCGCGAAAACTGGGAGGAGCTTCGCGTGACGTCACTTTGCAGATGCTGTCAGGCGACAAGAGCGAGATTTAATAAGCGTATTATTGTGTTTCTGCATGCAAACGGCGTTTGATTGTTAAATTATATCTTTTTTATCTTCTTCCTTGTCTAAAATGAGTGAAAAAAGCTTCTAATAAAAATATTACTCCATGAAAAAGTTGCAAAAAAGGCTTAAAACACATTTAATTAACTACTGATGGGATTTTGTTAGGTACCGCCAGATGCTGAGTAGGTTTTTTTTTAATTGACAAAACTTTTTATAATAGTCCAATTAGGCATAGGAAATGTAAATTTTGTATTAATACTAAAGAAAAACGCCATATGGCGACACCAGCATTGTTGATAGAATTTTCTCATCAGTGCTGATGTCGCCATATAGCGTCACACATATAAAGGGTAGGTTTTGTCAATCTACAAATAAGAATGCTTCCTTCTGTATTAAAACTTTATAAAAACAAATTAAAATACATAAAAAAGTGCTTTGGGAGTCCTCTTAGACCTTAGAGCAATATAATATAAGTAAGACCAGATCGCCATATGGCGACACCAGCACTATGCAATATATTACTGTGTCGCCATATGGCGACGTCAGCAGCGAATGTATTAAAACACAAAAGTTGTGTTACAGGGATGAAATATGGGTGCTCCCACATTTTCGAGGGCGCTGAATACGATGGTGATAATTTTAAGGTTCCCACCTCTCAGTAACTACCCCTAAACTCGAAAAACCACCCCTATTTTGCGTTTTTTTCCATCGTAGGCATGCGTATTGGTTTTTTGTGCAGGATTCGGGTAGGCCGTATGAAACTTAACCATTCAACATATTATCCACCCTAGGGGTTGAAACTACCCTAGCATTGAAATCCACCGAAAAATATAAAATAGTGGAAAATGTTTTCTCCCAGTTTTCGAGGGCGCTAAACACGATGGTAATATTCATTTCTCTCTCACCCTCCACCAATCGCCCTTAAAACCACCCCCTTTTCATATTACTTGATTCTGGGCATGTGAAGATTTGTTGGATCGGGGTATTTAATGGGATTTCGACATTATAAAGGGAGTTGAGTGACGAGACATGCCATCAACCCCGGGGTTGAAACTACCACCATCCCTAACATTGAAATCCACCGAAAAATACAAAATAGTGGAAAATGTTTTTCCCCGTTTTCGAGGCTGCTAAATAAGATGTCTATACTATTTCACTCCCCACTCTCAATCAACCACCCCCAAATCCCCAAAACCACCCCCCCTTACACATTTAGTGGTACTGGGCATGCGAGCACTTGTTGGAGTCAATGGAGTAAGCCTACCGGGGACACCACTTAAAGAAAACGCACCAAGAGCTCTACCTCATGGGTGATGTGGAAACGAGTTCAGTTATAGTGCTCTATAAATATTTTAGCAAAATTTTAAAATTTGACCTAGATAATTTTACCTATATAGGTGCACTACAAATTGTTATTACCATTAAAATCTACTTTTTCATATTTTAACGACCTTATAAACGCTACCCCTAACTTTGAACGCTATTTGCGAGAATTCAGTAAGGAATAGCTAAAATAATAATAATACATCGACTTTATTAAGAAAATTACACAGATACAAAATAAATACATAAAAGAAATGAATTGAGAAATTCCACTAAGTTTGGCGAAGTCTAACTATCTAGCTTCTCTACATAACCAAAAATAACAAACATGTTCAAATAAGCAACGCAAATTAAGAACAAACAAATATTAACAGTTACACACATAGTAATATACATTTAAGTAATATATAAAGGTCGCCGGTCAGTTAATTAATCTGGTTGGCCAGAAGATATTTTTTAAATTAATATTTCATTTTTTTTTGTAGACATTTCTAACAGATTTATAGGTAAATCTACTTTAACTATGTGTGGCATAGGCTTTGAGCAACCCCGAACATGACGCAAATTAACCGAGTGAATCTGAGACCTATAAATAAATATATTTTTAAGACAGGAAGATGATTGTGGCTCTCTTTTTAAGTTAATAAAAAATTTCCGAAGTGAAGTAACCTACGATTTTCCATATTTAACTACTATAAATTATTAATTGCTGGAGATATATGATCATCACCTTCTTAAATTGTAAATTAAACCAACACATGAATTTTGAACTTTCTGAATACGGTTTGTACTGTATGAGTCCATATATGAAGTCGCAATAATTGAAGATTGAAAGTACAAGTGACTCACAGAGATTTTTTTTTAAATTAAAATTTAATATATGACGATTAGAGTAAAGAAGTTTGAGTGATATAAAACATTTTTGCAACATTTTCTTCACATGACCCTTAAAACGAAATCCTAAATTTTTTATAGAATCTACAATGGGCAGAGCAACTCCACCTATATTTATATTTAAGTTATCTTTTAAAAAGAGTACATTATTTTTATTACCGAAAATCATCACATATGGTTTAGAAGAATTAAGATTTAAATTACGTTCTTCGGAAAATTGCTTGATTTTTTGTAGGTCTGCATTAATAAGGTCAGTTGCGTCAAGGTAATCATTATCATTAAAATGGAGATATGCTTGGGTATCATTTGCATACGCCTGAACTGTACAACTTTTAATAGATTTTAAAATATCCGACGTGTATATCATCAATAGGAGCGGTCCTAATATGGAGCCCTGAGGAACTCCAAATAAAATATCTACAGCAGGTAAATATGTATCATTGCAAAATACTTTTGTGACCTGCCAGTCAAGTACGAATTTATTAAATGACAAGATTGCTCATCGAAACCAAAATATTTTAATTTACTTCAAATTAGTCCGTGGCTTATGATATCAAAAGCTTTCGAAAAGCCTAATAACACCAAAATACTCTCCATCTTCTATCGTAAGCTATTATTATATCACTAGTGGTTATAGATAAGGCTGAAGCGGTACTGAAGTGCTTTCTAAACCCACACTGACAGCTTTTAAGAATGTCACAAGCAAGAATATACAAGCACATTTGATTATATAGGATTTTTTCAAAAATTTTAGAAAGCGTAGGCAGTATACTAATATTTCTTAAATCTGAAAATGTTTTCGGGTTTAAATTATTTGCAAGTGGTTTAACTACAGATTACTTCCACAAGTTGGGAAAATAGAAAAATGAATTATATATGTTATATATTTGTCAATAAAAGGAGTAAAGTGTTTTAGCATAACTAGGGATATTCCATCACTCCAAATTATTATTGATACGAATATTAAATTCCTGCAAAGTTGTCCACAATTTACGAGGATTGTTTTCGCCATAAACCGAATTTAAATAATTTTTCGTTTCCCTCCGAACCATTGACAATGTAAAGTTACGTAATCGCTTATAATGTCCCCAATCTTCATCCAAATAATTCGTTTAAATTTTTGTAAAGCTGAATCTCTTTGTTTCATGAAAATTTTTAAATCAGGTGTCAGCCAAGGCGCCTTGGGCTCGTGACCCCAACTCTTTTAAGAGGAGCATATGTATCAAAAGTAGTTAAAATTAAATTATGAATCTTATCCTCAATATTATTATTCATAATAATGCTGTACCAAGGCAATTCTTGAAGATCAGTGAGAAAGCAATGAATGTTAGAATTTTTAAAACACCGATATTCTACAAATGTTACTCTTTTTGGTTCTTTTTAATATCAAAGCACAATACACAAACCAATGATCCGATATATTATCAGCAACTAATGTACCAGAGTTAGTAACCTATTAGTATTCGTAATACAAATGGGTCAAGAAAAGTGCTGGCATGACTAGATATTCTTTTACGTTCATTTAGAATCTGAGTAAGATTGTATGAATCAAAACAAATACTCAAAGGATTACTTATATTAAAAAAGCCTATGTTAAAATCGCCCAAGCAAATAACCTCATCAACAGTTGGACATAAAAACGAAAAAATGTTATCAAATTCGTTTATAAACTGATTAAGATTAGCATTGGGTTGCCTATAAAATACTCCTATTGTGAACTAAGTTTTAACTTTATACAATGAAATTCAAACCTCTCATTTATAACAAAATCAAAACTAATTATTTCACAAGACAATTCTAATTTTACATATGCCGTAACACCATCGCCTCTTTCTACTCTAAAAACGATATCCGGGAATATTTACCGCAATAGAATCTGATAACATCATCACATCAAAGTCATTATTTTCCAATACATTTTAAAATTTTAAAATCATCGAATACTGTAAATATCAGTCCAATGTTCAAATGGCCGACTTTCATTGTACTTTGTAGTGAACTGATTAAGTCTCCTGCCCAACCAAACTAGTTATTGGTAAACACTAAAATGTAAACAGAGCAAAGGATAATGGATATTAACTTGTATGTATGTGTAAAAATATAAATACGTATCTATTTAAAACCAGTAATTAAAAGTTATTCTGATAACCTTAATAATATATGCACATATAGAGATTAACAAAAAATAAAGAACTTATCTCTTTATTGTTCTTACACTTTTTTAGCAACTGTTGTTTTTACTATTCAATATTTAGTAAGTAAATTAATATACTACCATAAATATTTAAAAGACGAGAAAATAGAAAAAAAAAAGAAAGATCATGATTCAAATTAACAGTGAGAATGTATACTTATGTAACTTTACAATCGCTTTAAATCCTCGCAATCACTCATTTTTATAATGACCTCTTCATCCAGAGATTTGGCAATATTTCCGTGGTATGTCCAAACTTTTCCCTTAGGTCCTACTTTTTCAGAGCTCCCTTATACAATTCAGATTGTCCCATAGACAGATCTTCCTTGGCGACAATGCCTGAACCTTTCAGGAATTTTTTATTATCAAAAATCTTGTTTTTAACTTCTAAGTATTTAAATTTTATTAGGATAGGACGTTTTCTATTATTTTCGGACTTTCCAATCCTCAAGCAGCTTTGCACTTATTTGTCACTAATATTTAATTTCATTTTTTTATTTATAATTTCTAACAATACCTTAAATGTGCTCTCGAGTTATTTTCATCTACACCATAAAATCTTAGAGTTTTCCTTCGTAAATATTTTTCAAACCTTTCTTGTTTGTTTACCAGAATATTATTAATCTCGTGTAAGTATTTTAATTGCGTTTTTATTTTTGTATTGTGATATAACA
Organism: Leptura quadrifasciata; assembly: GCA_963675555.1. Classification (NCBI taxonomy): domain Eukaryota; kingdom Metazoa; phylum Arthropoda; class Insecta; order Coleoptera; family Cerambycidae; genus Leptura; species Leptura quadrifasciata. The sequence continues at coordinate 115,984,859 of OY776676.1, read as the reverse complement.
GTTTTTGTGTAGAATTTTTGATCCTATACATTTTTACGTTTGAACAACTGTTTACGTGAAAATTAAGAAACCCGCCAGAATGTACTGTCGTGAGCAGAAAAAATTAGGACAACTTTTTTTTAATGTAAATCTGTCTCTATTAGAATATGTAATGAGTAGCCGAAATACAACCGATATCACTTTTAATTTATTTTTTATTTTAATGCTGTTATGCGGTTAAGTTATTGCTATAGTAAATGATGGATGCTTAATAAGACAAATTGCACTGCGTTATAACACTAACAAAAATTTGGTGTGTAAAATTTTAAGAAAGTGGAGAATAAACGATACGATTAGTAGAAATCCTGGATCAAAGGACAAAGGATATCCTACTTACAAGAAAATAACTATTAATATTTCGTTATTGCACCATTTCTATTTATAACTTCTATAAGTCTGTTTGGCATAGAATTAAATAACCTTATACAATAATCACTACTAATAATATTTTCCCATGGATTATTTGCTATTTCTAGTAATTCTTCGGCATTCCGTGGTCTCACATTTCATTTTTGGATACTTCTTACGAGTAGTCCCCATACTTCTTTCACGGGGTTAAGATCTGGACTATGACTGGACCAGTTAAGAATATTTATGTTGTTATCTTGAAACCAGTTAGTTACGGTATGAGCAGTATGAACGGAACGACTGTCTTGTTGAAATATGAACTCATTATTAGGAAATAATTGTGACACAGAAGGGAGTATAATATTGTCTAAAATCCTAATATACGTTTCACTATTAAATCATTCCTCAATATGCCACAAAACACCAGGACCACGCGCTGATATCCAAGCCCACATATTGACGGAAAATCTACCACTTTTATCATTGTTAGACATATATTTTTCATCGAATCGAGTATTCGGAGGGCGGTAAACACGAATACGACCGCTGGCGCTGTGTGTTGATTGGAACGTTTTTTCGTCTGTAAAAATTACATTGCTCCAAAAATTTACATCATTGGTTCAAAAAATCAAGCGCAAATCCTACTCGAGCTTCTTTATGTTCAACTTTAAGTAAGTATTTCTGTGCTGCTGCATGACAGCGTAGCTCCGATTCTCTTACTCGCCAGCGACCAGTACTAATCGATCCAGGAAAATTCGTTTCTTCAGCAGCCTGAATAACTGAGTAAAATGGATTTTTTACTAAAGCATTTACAAATTGCAAATCTTGTTGTTGAGTTGATGTCCTTCGTCGCCCTGATCAAGGATTTCTATTAATCGTACCGTTTATTCCACTTTCTTAAAATGTTATACAGCGAATTTTTGTCAATATTATAACGTAGTACAATTTGTCTCATTGACCATCCATCTTCTGCTTTAGCAGCAATTCCAGATTTAACTAAATCGCTTATATGAGGAATATTAGTTTTTTGCACACTTGCAATAAATTATAACAACTAACTGACAATGTCACAAAAATTAAAGTTAGATGTACACAACTAGATTTTAGCAAAATACCGTTATAAGACTTGTCCTATTTTTTTTGCTCACGCCCATACCACCAGGGAAGGTTTATATATATATATATATATATATGCTCGAACTGAACGAGAAGCAGCAGTAGGTAGCTTTCAGTGAGAACCTGAAGAGGGCAGATGAGATTCTGCCGAAACGTCGTTTAGACAACCGTGACTCCTGGAGGAGTCGATCATCGACGCGGGAGGGTACCCGGAAGTTATGTTTTTTAGGTTTTCGCGGGTGTTAAATGAAGTGTTGTTGTACTTCCGGGTGCTCTCCCGCGTCGATGATCGACTCCTCCAGGAGTCACGGTTGTCTAAACGACGTTTCGGCAGAATCTCATCTGCCATCTTCAGGTTCTCACTGAAAGCTGCCTACTGCTGCTTCTCGTTACCGTGACTCCTGGTGGAGTCGATCATCGATGCGGGAGAGCACCCGGAAGTACAACAACACTTCATTTAACACCCGCGAAAACCTAAAAAAACAACATATATATATATATATATATATATATATATATATATATATACGTAATATAAAAACTTTATAAATTATTTCTTCTTCTATTCTATGCTTTTATGTTTAATTTACGTGTACTAGTTTTGTAATCTGTGTATGTCCTTGGTTATATCGTGGAATAGCTAATGATAAACTCCAGCATGACGGCAATCTAAGTAGATCCATTGAAGTAATTTGACAAACGGCAATCGTCTGATTAAAAAGAAGGCGCAAAAGCTTATTAAATTAAAGGATGTGGCTATTTATACATACTGTCCAGGCAATTCACGCCGCACATGCGCGATGACGTTCAAACATATTGATATAGTAAGAATTATAAGGTTAACCATCAGCAGTCTGTGGTGTAATACTTAGTGTTCCCGATTCTCACACATATTGAGAAGGCCTTCGATACCGTCTGGATCCCGGGCTTACTCTACAAACTGCATCGCTACAACTTCCCGACGCACATCACCAAACTCATTCACTCGTTCCTGACGGGCAGAACCCTGCAGGTTCGGGTGAATAATAAACTGTCAACTCGGCGGGATATTCGTGCGGGCGTCCCGCAAGGATCGTGCCTGTCACCCAAGCTGTACAACCTGTACGTCTCCGATTTCCCGGAGTTCCCGAATACCAAGCTGGCCAAGTACGCCGACGACACGGCCATGTACGCGCATTCCCACAACGCGCAGGCGGCCAACATGCTGCTGAATGCGCACATGACTCGTGCCACGGCTTATTACGGTCAGTGGAAGATCCGGGTCAATGCCGAGAAATCGGAGGCGATATGCTTCACGCGTCGATTCACAGAGAATCGGCTAATCACACCAATTTCGATCAGGGGCAACCAAATTCCTATTAGGGGATGCGTGAAGTACCTGGGGGTGCGACTGGACAAAAGACTGACGTTCAACACCCACATCAACGAAACCATACGGACGGTCTACTCCCTGTCCAGGAGTCTGTATCCGCTCATGGTCAGGGGTAGCAGACTAAACAGAGAGAACAAAAAATTGTTGTACACAATGGTGGTCAGGCCGTCCATCACATACGCGGCGCCGGTGTGGTGCAGCATACCGGCCACGACAATGAAAAAACTCGAAGTCCTCGAACGAAAATATATGCGCCTCATCTCAAATTCTGGAAGGTACACCTCCCTCAGAGACCTCTACGAACGCTGCAACGACATAACCCCGATAGCCGACTACGTCCAGCGCATCTCCCAAAACTTCTACTCATTCAAACTGGGCGATAGTCCGCTAACAAGACACATTACACAAATTAGACAGCATAATGCCCCATTTCGGATTAAACACCCCTTACCATACCAGACGTTACCGATTTTCCGGCAGCCACTCTAGCCAAACTTTCACCTACTATACCTTCCCTGTTACTATCCACCTTTCACTGATATTTCATACCTTTCATCGACTTTAATTCTTTCCTGTCCCCCTCTTCTTTTGTTTTTGTACTTTTTGTTTGTTGTTCCTTCGTTTCTGTTTGTACCTTTTTGTCTGTAAATTCATTCTTCTCTCATTAACCTTGTAACAGTTTCCAAATTTTTTATACCAAAACAATTCAAAATTTAGAATCACAGTTTAGGCCAGCCTTGCGCAGCCCGTCGCTGGAACAATTCGCGGATGGCACTCCGTACAAGTTATGGTGTCAGCGAAAAGTGCCAAAATTAAATAAAGTGCAGTGCGCAAACGGGTAAAACCGAGTGATAGTTTTAATCTTTGTTAAGCTTTACTTTTTAAGCCTTTTATACAATATTACTTATTTTAATTCACCTTGTGGTGAAAGGAGTTTTGAGTTTTTATATTTACATTTTTTACTTACGCCAAACCAGCCCCGCCTCGGCCCGACCTTGCGATGCGCCATCGCGTCAACGCGGTGGTCGCAGGGTCGGTCCCGGGACGGGTTCTGGGGAGGCAGTTTTTTGTACTCAGTTTACCATGAATAAAGTTGTTTTGAATTGAATTGAATTGAATTGATTCTCACACGTGAGGTCGACGGTTCGAATCCGCTTGCTACAGTTTTTTTTTTTACCACATTTTGTTAACTAAAATACGTAATACGAATATTTCTTTAGGTTAGTTCGTTGGGTTAAATATGTTAATATTTTTTGATGTAGTATAGTTGTTTATGATAGATAATGTCCCTTGCCCTCGACGGCTATACTGTATGTATAAATAGCCAATTTCTTATACATACTGTATGTATAAATAGCCACATCCTAAATTAAATTTACTAATCAATATAAGTTTCATAAATAACGAATTTCATAACAGTTACAAGGAAAAATATTATTATGAGGTAACAACCATCTGCGGGTTGTTTCACCCGATATTTGAATTCTTAATTTATTTAGAATCATTTATTCGTTTACTTGGCGTATCTTGCACAATGTAAGTCATAAATATTGAGAATACTCCTAAAACCGCACTTATTAAAATTTTAAATGTTGAAGCGAGAACAGACCACCGGAAATTCGTTAGTTTAATTAAAAGAGAAAATAAAAAGCAAAGAGAATAATACAATGGGGAGTCAAGTAAGATTACAGGACAAGCTAAAAGAGATTAAAAATTAAATATCGGTTAGGAATAAAACAAGATACTCTGAATAAGATTTTATATAAAAAACTTATAAGTATAATGAACTCTGGTGCAACAAGAAGTGTAAAATAGAAAACGAGATCTAAGATCTCCTTTAAATTATCTCTTCTTCTTGAGCGTTGAATTCATAAATAACATTTAAGTCAGTTATTTCCTCGAATTGATAAATTGTTACCGTATAAATAGTTATTTACAGTTATTTACGCTGGGACTCGCCATTTCTGAGATGGGGGGACGTGTCGGGCGAGAAGCGAAATCCTCGCACTTCCAACTTTGAGGGCTCGTAACTAATGTCAAGGGCCGTCAAAAAAATTGGCCCCCATCGTTCGGTAGAAAATTTAACTTCAAATCGATCTAGCTAAAAAAAGGGGTGTCAATTTCTCATTCAAATTTTACAGTGGGTTAAATGAAAAGATGTCAATATCCGACGAAATTTTTAGTATAGACCTTCAAAAATTTGCGAAAAAATCACGTGTCTCGCAAAAATCTGAAAAAATTTAGGGTTCAGTAGTCCGACGAGAAAATTAGAATGGCACAAACCGCACCTCTGTACCTCATTCCCATTTCGAGATATCGGCTTCGGAATGTCGGAAAAATCTAAATTTTTACCTTCCGCCGAATTTGAACGGCCGTATCTCGGAAACCGGATGAGATACGGAGCTGCGGCTTACGTCAATCGATTTTCCGTTCATATTTGTACAATTATCTGTTTCATTTTCGCGCTAGGACTCGCCATTTCTGAGATACGGCCCTCCACATGAGGACGGATTGGATGAGGAGCGAAATCCCCGCACTTCCAACTTTGAGGGCTCATAACTAATCTCAGGGACCGTGAAAAAAAAACGTGTTCCCCATCATTCGATAGGAAATAGAATTTCAAGTAGTTTTAATGCAAAAAAGGGGTGTGTTCTCATTCAAAAATTACAGCAGTTCAAGTGAAAGGATGTCAAAATCCAATGAAATTTTTAATACTTAGACAGCCAAAAATAGTTCTTTTGTCATTATTACCACCTAAAACTAACGCAGCGTTTGAACACCTAAAAAGAGTGTAATTGCAAATCCAGATATGGCTAGGAAATGATGCAGATATTGAAAATTGGGGATGGAAGTATTCCAATAACATATTCATCCCAATGATAATAAATCAATTACCAGCTCTGGATAATCTATTGCAAACGTTATTTCGTAATTGCAAAAAGGGATGTGGAGCTGCTTGTGGATGTCGGAAGAGTGGTTTATACTGTAGTGTAGCATGTCTACAGTGCAGCGAAAATAGTTGCTTCAATACTTCACCTATCATTGAAATAAATGAAGTTGAGGAAAATATTTGATATGGGCAAAAATGTAAAATGTTTAAATAAACAAATATTTAATTAAAAATTTTCTTTTATATTAAATTTTCCTTAATTCACTTCTTTTTCTCGATTAATGTCTCTATTTAAATATATTCGTTAAATACAAAAATATTCTACAGCCTATTTGAATTATTGCAATTATCATTTTATTTTTTCAAAAACAAGATCACAATTATTAATAGGTAAACTTTTCTATATACATTATTAGCTAAACATTCTATATATTTGTTTTTAATTTCATTCACTGTAGCTGTAATCCGAGGTTTTTATTTTTTTCACGCTCCAGGCGCTCCACTATAAATCCAGTTTCATTAAAATGGTCGAGACAGTTGGAACTTGAATATTTATTTTAGGGTTTAATTAACAAAAAAATATAACCTGCAGCAGTGAGAACTCTTACACTTCTAGACTGTAAGTGAACTATTGTAAAATAATTTTAAAAACAAGGCAGATTTTCACACATAAATCAAAATACTACTTAATTTAATTTTGTTAGTCTATATTTAAAAATAGTATTATTTTTAATGAATGTATGTACATATGTAAGGTAATATTGAATAAGTGAAAGTAATAAATATTTAACTACAATAATTGTTCAAAGTGGCCTCCATTTCGTTGAATACATTTCCTTGCTCTAGTAATAATATTTTTAATTGCACGTCTAATGATGTCTAGATTACTTCTAACTTCTATGCAAGCGTTATTAACGCGTTCCAAAAGTTTCTCTCCACTATTAATGGCTACGTCATATACCTTTGCCTTTAAATGTCATTAAAGATAATAATCAACAGGGTTACAATCCGGTGAACTTGAAGGCCAATAATGAGGTCCATTTCGATCTATCCACATATTTGGAAAATTGTCATTTAGGAAATTTCTCACGATATTCCTAAAATGGGGTGAAGTGCCATCATGATGGTAATACATTCCCGCAATATTTTCATTTTCTAATAATACGGGTAAAAATTTTTGCAAATAGTCTACATAAAGCTCACCTTATAATAAACCAGGGAGGATATTTGGCCCAATAAAATGATTGCTGATACACCGCATCAAATATTAACAACAAATCGATGTTGGGATGCATTCTGTCTTACAACATGTGGATACTCTTATATCCAAACATGTGAATTTCTTAAATTCTAAACACCATTTCTTGTAAATTGCGCCGTATCTGTAACAGACATCTGTTGAGAATTCTTCGATTCCAAATAAGCCAGTTACTAAATTTTAACCGATGAACTTCTTCCCCTTTCTCTAACCTCTGAACCTGTTGAACATGAAATGGATAGAGATTATTTCTCCAAATACTGACATGTGGAACATCTAATGCATAACCCACTCTTCTTGTCCTAATTTCTGGATTATTTAGAACAATATTTAGTATGTTCTCTTCTACAGCTATAGGTTGCCTTATTTGCTCATTTAAGGTGGCAGTTGCATACCGACAATAATTTTTAGAATAATTGACAACTCTAGCAAAAATTTTATGATCAGAAATTCGGCGTTCAGGAAATCCAATTCCAAGTTACATTCGCACAAGGATATTTAAATATTTTAAACGAGCTAGGATAGATAGATATTGGAAACGGATTATCCATAAATGAAGCGGAATTCATATAGATAAGCATCTTCTCTGGGACATTCATATAACATATCTAGTTACAAAAATGCGAAGACTAATTCCAAAATTCAAATTTTTAAAAGACTATCTCACTACTAAGGAATTAAAAATGATGTAATCTGCGTTAGTGCAATCACATTTAGAATATGGGATTATTGCATGGGGTGGCGTATCGGATTATCACCTGAACAACCTAAATGTTACGCAGAAGTGGATATTAAAAATAATTTTTAATAAAGAATATACCTAGCCCAGTGATAACCTTTTTAGACTTAGTGATGTTCTTGATATTCGTCAATCATTTTGCGTGGCAATATTATTATTTCAGTATAAGAACAAATTTCTAATAAATTACCATGCTCATGTTTACGATACTGGAAAAAAATGTAAATGCTCTAAAACCTAAAGTTCCTAAAAATAAAGCACAAAAATGCTATACTTACCTAACACCATGCGTAATTGACCTTGTGCCAGTAGAAGTTAGAAATATAAATAACTTTAATTTATACAAAAAGAAAATAATAAAAATTATAAAAAATATTCTTAGAAATTGCATAAATAATATCGTAAATATTAATATATTAAATTATTAGATATTGTTGTTGTAAGTTATCAGTCCTTCTTTTAATTGATCATTTCAAATTAAATGTTACCTGACTTCATCTTTATCATTGTAAATCATTTTGCTGTTAATTAATGTATGTCACTATTTTGTAGACGTTCCTCATGCACAAGTATTTATTATACTTTATGAGTATCTATTTATTTAGTTCTACACTATTATACTTAACTGTAGATTATATATAATTAAATCTTAAATATTTTGTTTACCAAGTAGTTCTAAATAAAATTATTATTATTATTATTATTCTCTCACAGCACCCCGTCGATTGCCATCACAAGATCCATACACGTAGATTACATCCGCATATTTACGATATTTGAAAATTGATAAGGCACATTATGTGCTTTGTAATTTGGGTAATAATATTAATACTAATAACAAATATTTTAGGATAATAAAAGGCAAGTATGCCGAACCAGTAAATATGAACTGTCAAATATTAAAATTTTCAGCGTTGACGACAAAGCAGCTATGTTATAAAATCATCTTTTAAGTTTTAGTTAATGGATTATTCGGAATTGAAGAATACTTAACAGATGTCTCTTTGTAGATGAGGCACAATTTACAAGAGTTGGTGTTTATAATTTAAGAAATTCACATATTTCGATAGAACAGAATCCATATGCTGTAAGACAGAATGAATTCCGACATCGATTTGCTGTATTTGGTGGGGTGTATTCAACAATCATTTGATTGGGCTACATATCCTCCCTGATAGATTATCAGGTGAACTACCTTGTTTTTAAAACTATTTTGCAATAGTTCACTTGCCTAGTCTAGAAGTGTAAGAATTGTCACTGCTGCAAGTTAAATTTTTTTGTTAATTAAACCTTGAAATAAATATTCAAGTTCAAACTGTCTCGACTACTTTAATGAAATTGGATTTCCGGCAAGTAATCAAGGTTGATGAATGAACTGCGTAAACAAATTAAGTAAACTACTCTATTAAATTTTGTCCACTATTTTCAAATATCGAAACAGATCTACAAAATGTTGTCATAAGAGTGTTGATTTTGACATAAAACATATTGTCAGTTTTTATCAAGTCGGACCTGGATTTCTATTTTGGTTTATTGTGAAGTTCTATCAAGTAAAATAAGTGAAACATATATTCTAAGTATGAACCGATTATGCAAGGTGGTTCAACAATTACCAAAGAAAGATTTGGCCAAATTCTATAAAACATCCTTTATCTCAGTAAGGTAATAATAATACTTTATTTAGGGACATACAGGTCCATTAACAGGTAAGACGATGGATGCATTAATGACGGGTAATTTGGAACCGCCAAAGTCCCCTCTATCCACATGTAACGTATGTATGTTTAACTTTAAAACACTCTGTATATACGCTTCATGCGAAAATATCGTAGTGCATTAGTTTGTAAATTTTCATCGTACGAGAAAACGTATAAAACCTTTCTTTCTCATACAGAATATTGATATGTACAACTTTTACAATAATTTAAATTGACCCCGACTCATAGAAAGCGAGATATTTCCAGAAAACGGCTTTTTGGCTTTTGATATTCAATACCTTGTAACACCAGGATGATTTTGCAGGTATTTTTTGAAATGACGAAATAAAACTATTTGAATAAAATTAATGCTATGGTGCCTGCCGAAGATGAATTCTAAATATACTGTACTATTTGTGCATTCTATCAGTAGCTTCCTTTTTTGAATAATTTATATAAATTTATAATTTACAAGATCAAAGGGTTAACACAAAGTATTACTTGTGAAATACGTATGAAAAACAAAAAATAGATGAACGATTTCGAGTTAAGGCAGTGTACTTTGTTATCATGATAAAATTTAAATTTTGTCATTTAATAAATTTCTCCATCGTATAAATAAATAAATATTTTTAACCTTTTAATTGAAATTAATTTATTTGCTCAAAACGTTTGTATTTTTTATTGTTTTTAATAATCTACAATACCGAAATGATCGAAACATTCTACTAAACATTCTTAATATGAATAAGTAATGAATCTTAACCGTCAAAAACAGATCCCGCATTCTTTAGAATAGTCGAAGGATATGCTCATTCAATCGGTTTGTCTACTGTACGGCGAATATTGCCGGAGATTCTAAAATTCTAAATCTTATCCTTCATCTACGCCACATCCCTTGAAATTGCCATGCTATCGCATATTATCCCTACTTTATTAAGACTTCTCATTTCAAAACACCTGCCTGTTTTCTAGCGAGAATGAAATTATGTTTAAACTTTAATTTGCTATAAGATGTCTTAAAACTGTATATCATACATTGTGTTTTAAAATTATTATAGTGCAGGCGCCGAAGGTATTATTTGAGTTTGGAAAATATGAGTAACGAAATTTGTTGACTAATTTGTATACCTGAGACCCTAAGGCACCCAAGAATACATGTTGCCAGCTGCTGTGTTGTCTCCACCTTTTCCCCTTCAACGCTGCCCTATGCTCCGAGCGTACATTGTTGTCAAGGCACTCTACATCATCAGTAGCTATAGGATAACGTTGTAGTAGAGTGTGTTATTAAATTAAATTTTGTATTTTTGCGAAAATTTATAGTGTTAGTGCGCTTTTGTTTACTATAAAAAGTAAAAATGGCGTTACATATTACGAGCGTAAAGAGGAAAAGACCGAATGACTTACTGTGATTTTTTTGTGATTCACCCGATGATTTAGTGAAAAATCCGAAAGAACAATCGTTTCTTACTATAAAAAATGCTGCAGACAGACGAAAAGATGAATTGACAGAGAAGTTTGCGAAAGTGTACCCAACGGATTTAACGAAAAAATGTTTTTCGTGGCATAGAACATGTATGGTCAGCTACGTCAATGAGGAGAAAATCGAGAAGTAGCATTAATAAAACAAATAGAAGAATCTGTTGCTTCTACTTCACCAACCGACGATTCAAACAGTCATGTTATTCATCATTCTAGAAAGGTTTCTAAAGAAGCTGCAGAAAAATTGAGATGTTGGATATGTGGTAACATAACTTGGAAGTGGACTCAAGGATGTTTTCTCATGTATTTCATATAGTAAAAACCCAATGTGCTGAGATTACAAATATGAGCCCCGATAGAGACGTTTTCATTCTTGGAGTTTTCTTTTTGTCAAAGCTTGCAAATATTGGTTGTTAAGCTGTATGGTTCGATGGCTCGCATAAAAAAAAACACTTTCTTGGTTGTCATTTGGCGGCACTATCTCTCGGTAAAAATATCTCCAATATTTTGCCAGCATTATAGGCTTTAACTGGCTGCCACACAATCAGTCGACTCGGCAGTAAGAAGGATTGTCTAAAAGCTGCATCTATCAATTTTATCCAGAAGGTACTTACATCTTTTGGAGATAAATTTTTAGGTCTTGAAAAATTCAAAAGTCTGAAAAAGTTTGCACCTACCTATTCAATAAACAAACACTGACAGCAGATGAGCTTAGTATGCCTGAAAACGAAGACCGAAAAGTCCCCCAATTCGGAAATAAACAGTGCCCAACGGATTATTGTTTTAAGTTGTAGGGTTGCCCCTTAGGAGTAACATACCAAAAATCTCCAGCCCCAGCCGTGGACATCATGCTTTAGGCGGGAAGGGGATGGAAAGGTCTGGTTTGGAGGTTTTTCGTTATTATCTCGAAAACTAAGCGTCCATGCGAAAAGGTCGTGCTATACAAAATAAAAGTAAATTAAATTGTCTATAAGAAAGGTCGTATTTATTTTTTCACTAGAAGCAGTAGTCAAGGATGTAAGATATTTTGAAAATGCGAAAAATATGAAAAACCATATTTTTGCCGTTCAAAGTTCATGTCAATTGATCATATCACCTAATTTTAGTCCAACAAAACCAAACTCATCAATTTATTTACAAAAAAAATGGGAACACAAGGACTAATGACAGTAGTAGCCACAGGAGACGCTGTCACTAAAATCGTTAACTGTGGTTTGCAGGCAGCTGACCAGCACCAAACTGTCACAGTCATAGAGGGGGATATAGAACTGTTGGTGTTGCTTGCTTGTTGCACTGACACTAGGCCTTTGTTAAAGTCTTGACACAGCCAAATCCTGATTTTGTGGCACTTCCACCCACCAGAGGGGCTGCTCGCCAACACTCCCTTAGAGCTCATTTGCAGGTTTGTATCAACATATGCTTGTTTACATTAACTTATGTTTTGTATTGAGCGCTTAGACAAGATTATGTCACATTTTTTTAAACTACAAAGGACTAATTATTGTTTGCAGATTCAGCAATGACTATATGGAGATCACCAGCAGGAGCCAACTTCTTGGGGATGGATGACGGGGTCGCATGACGTCCTCACCCCTGTCACAAGAACGGATCCAGTTGCGCCAGAATGCGTCCTAAATAACATATTTTGCGGGTGCACAACTGATTGTGTCAGAATCAACAGCGACGACGATGATGATGATCTTGATGATGATCTCGACCAATTACTTGATATGGCCTTGTAAATACTTGTAATATTATAAAATTTTGTACTTGTTAAGCATTGCCTCCCACAATACACAATTTTTTCCAGCTATTCGCATTTTCAAACTCACGTACATCCTTAATAATTACTCCTCCTAGCGAAAAAATTGTCAGAACTTTTTCGTAGACAATTTAATTTACTTTCATTTTGTATAGATTGACATTTTCGCTAGGACGCTTAGTTTTCGAGATAATAACGAAAAACCTACAAACCAGCCCTTTCCATCCTCCCTCCCGCCTAACGCATGAGGTCCACGGCTGGGAACTTTTTGTATGTTACTCTTAAGGGTCAACACTACAACTTAAAACAATAATCGGTTAAGCACTGTTTATTTCCGAATTCATGTCTTCGTTTCCTGGTCTATAGATATAAATTAATTTCTCAAAATATTGGTTTCGGTTTAAATTTTCTCAACATCACACGAAATTCTGACGCATTATACCTACATTGCTTGGGGGCTTCAGCCCAAACATACATTTGGAAAAATGCATCAGAACCGCTAATTCAGCCTCTGGATTTTATTCAATATGGGTATTAATTAAGAGAATCTTTCTTGTCCTTAAACAAATGACCAAAGCACCTCTACCGGAATCTCTATTAAAATTGAAAATGTAAATCAGATTGTCATACTATGTTTTGCAATTAGTCGAAGTAAATTAGGTTTTTCAAGAGAAATAATTTATAAAGTTTTAAAAATTTGCGTACGAACTCTCTAAAGGCAAGTGAATATAGATCAAAAGAGTTCCTACCTCTCAGGAGGGTGCTTCATTCCCTTTAGCTTAAGAAACCACCCTTCAATGTTACCTCCTGCTAGTTTTTTACATTTATCTCGAAAACCGTTACTCTGACGTCAAAAATGAATAGGAATTAAATTATTCGCTATAAAATCTACGTAATTTATGTCCTATACAATTTTTCCCTATATGGCATCCTAATCTCACAAATTTAGATCAAATACTAAAGTTACGCAAAAACAAGTAATAAACAACTTAAAATACCTTGACCACAGAAAAATGTTACATAAAAAGCAGATTGTTGTTTACAAACCTAGCAATAAAAACAAAAAAAGACTTCAAAAATGTTTTTATTACTACAATATAATACTACTAAAAACTGACAACTGCTTATTCAATAATTGGATTATCTTCAGGTAATTCTTCCTGTACCAATGAATTAAGACATTCTTGTCCTTGACAACTGGAGCACATTGTTGAACATTTTAATCCAACCTTAGCACAACCACAAAGTTTTCCGCAATCCTTTTTACAATTACAAGATATCAATTTAAGAATGAAAGTAGGAGCTGGTATGTGAACTTGACGTAATGCAAAACAGCTGACAAGAATCATATAATGTTCGTGCACTATAGGATATAAGTGATAAATGAGAAAATCGGCATTTAGAATTATTAGCAATAGCTATGATGAACTTGACGTAATGCAAAACAGCGAACAAGAATCATGTCATGTTCGTGCATCATAGAATATAAGTGATAAATGGGAATTAAAGACTCATGTATAAGATCAGAGAACGTTGAGGAAATATCCTTTAATTAATTACACTATTTATGGATTAAGAGTAGAGTATGAACAATAGTTCAGATAATCATATTAATCTTGCTGAGGTGAGAATTTAAACACACGTAAAATCTTTTAGAATGGTGGGGAAATCTCCCTATAGTAATTAAATAGAAGAGCAACCAGAAGATTTTCTATGATTTTCAAACATACGAAGACGCGAATCTGCGAAGGTAAGAAAATGGTGTTGCATCACCCTTCAATTGAAAAAAGTGACCAGACAAGTGCCTGAAATATTGACCATCCCTCGTTGTAACGGCATCCAATTGAGAACCGAACCAGCCAATTCGCCGTTGTCAATGTTTCAAACCCTTGTTAACGCATAATACGCCGATTCATGTAACTATAATATTTTATTGTAGGTAAAATTTTCAACAAACAGACAACTTTGTGGTTAGAGTAGGAAATTATTCCTAGTGTACTTTAAATATAAAGCATTCTTGAAAAATTTTACATGAGAGGTGGTGGATACGAAAGTCAACTATTTGTTTTATAAAAACTGCAGAATAATGATTGACACAAAGTTTGACTAGTTTGTGATATAGTCTAGTATACTTTAACTTGGCGTGTGTATGTATGAGTTAATATTTCCGTACGACTTCATTTTCTCTTGTACACAAAGATCCAGAAATATTGTCCACGTAGACAAGGTTTCTGGACTATTGCTTTAAGTTTGTGTACAATATGGGAGAAAATTAAATCGTACGGAAATATTAACTCATACATACACACGCCAAGTTAAAGTATACTAGACTATAAAGTACCTTGTTATTACATATCTCTAAATATATAGTTCTTAAATATAAACTTGTTATTTTGCAAATGCAAATTTCCCTAGTAAAATATTCAGAAAGTGAAATTTAATTAAATGAAATAGTAATTGGGTAAATGGTAATAAAATCTTATCATGTTTTCTTGTAAAAAAAAGTGAAAGCTAATATTTCATAAGAAAAAATCTAATATTCTTTTAGTACCACAAATGCGCAAATTTTCCCTAAAACATCCCGTCGAAACCAGAATGGAAATGCAATTGCAAATAATAAAGTGCTTCTATCATCGTAATTTTAGGGAATTTGTCTTCTCTACAATCCTTAATTAACTTCAAACGCTATTTCTGCGATTAGGGCTCGATGTAGGAAAGAAATATATAGAACATAAAAGATGCAAAAGAATAAATAGAGTAAATTAAGTTCTATACATTTTTCTCGCCAGGGTAACGGTTTTAGAGAATAATTTAAAAAACTGACAGCATGTATCATTGGAGGGTGGTTTTTGAAGCAAAAGGGGATGAAGCACCCTTCTGAGAGGTGGGAACTCTTTTGATCTATATTTGGATGGATATTAAGACTCTGTACCCAAATTTTTAAAACTTTATAAATCTTTTCTTCTAGGTACCATTATTATATCTAATTTACGTCGACTAAATTATAAAAAATCTGATACAATTTGTATTTCTTTGTGTAAATGTGTTGTAAATGATCGCGTCCTCGCCTCACACATCTTCCAGCGGCTTGTATAGCAGTGTATGCGCGGAAGCTATACAACCTTAGGCGAGGGTCTGATCGGCATCTCTATAAGGTACACATCAACACTACTCAAACACATAACACCGTTAATACACCCGCTGATCTGGAAAATGTAGTGAAGGAGTTTACACGGTTGCTGCAGGGTGCCAAGAAGACTATTGCCACTACTGTAACCATTCAAATATAAACCGACTCGACAAGGCGGTCATACGAGACATAACGCGAAAAGAATAGACTGAGACGGCTAAGGCCGAGATGATCAGACTGCAAAGGCAGGTTAGAACCTCCATCAACACTGTTAAGAACCAGAAATGGGGGAACCAACTGGCAGCGCTGAATGCTCAGGACAACTCGCTGTGGAAGCTGACGAGGGCCTCATAAATACGAGGGAGATTATACCCAAGCGCGAACGGACAGACGAAAGTGAATAACTTAGCTGACCATTTCCAGACTATACATAACACTAATATCCCCAATAACCCAGTGGAAAGGCGCCGAGGTCATTCCCACCCTGAAGCCGAACAAGAACGCGAAGTTCTCCGGCAGCTACAGGCCCATATCGTTGCTGTCTCCAAGTTGATGGAGAAAGTCGTTCTGATCAGATTGAATACTGTTCAGGAGGAGCTTCGCATCGACGATGAGTCCCAGTTCGGTTTCAGGAGGAGTAGGAGCACAGTGTAGGATGGTTAAACATGTCAAAGTGCAATACAACCTCGGGAAGAGCACCGTCATGGAGCTCCTGGATATTGAGAAGGCGTTCGACACCGTCTGCATCCCAGGATTACTCTACAAACTTCACAAATATAACTTTTCCATCCACACCACGAAACTTATTCACTCGTCTCTAACGGGCAAGTTCGAGTGAATAATACACTTTCAACGCGACAGGACATTCGTTAACGAGACAGCGAAATGCCCCATTTCGGATTAAACACACTATGGCCAAGTTTCAACAACTATACCTTTCTCTAACCTTATCCACCTTCTGCTAATATTTCATACCTTTCGCTCATCTTTAGTCCTTTTCTGACCCCCTCTTCCCTTCTGTTTGTGTTTTTGCATCTGTTTTTTTTTTCGTTTCCTTTTGTACAATTTTTTGCCTCTAAATTCATTTCGCAACTTTTTACTTAGCAACTAATTAAAACCATTTAAAAACAAAATTTTTAAACTCAAAGTTTAGGCGTGCCCTGCGTAGCTCCGCATTGAAATATCTCGCGGAAGGCACCTTGTTCAAGTTGGGGTGCCTGCATCCGGATCAAAAATTTGAAAAGAGAAATTCGTGAGTGTTTTTAAAAAACTATGTACTGTTAAGTTTTAGTTAAGCTCGTTTCGAAGCATGTTAAATTTTAGTACCTATTTTTATTTTACAAAAAAGGAGTTTAGGTTTAGTTTTTTCCAATTTGTCGTTTCCGCCGATTCAGGTCCGTCCTGCCCAATCCTGCAATCTGCCACCGCGTCAACGCGGTGGTTTCACGAACGGTTCCGGGGCAGGTCTTGGGGAAGCAACTGTTTGTAATGATCTTGATTTTGATAAAGTTCTTTTGAATTTATATTATTATTATAATTTTCATTTCAAATATTGATTTGGTTCTCATAAATACAACATGATTTAAAATTAAGAGCTTAATCAAGAGTGTAGAATGTGGATATTATAATAATTGCTTTTCCAATTTCATTAACTAAAGATCGAAAATTTTTAGTTCTGTTATGCATTATATATGTACTTTCATGTTAACCTATGTATTAGAAGTTAATGGCATAAGGAACTACTGAAATATTCTTTCACGTAGTATTCCTGCCAAGCAATAATTGGCTATCAAGTTCAGTTCAGTGTGTGATTTAATGTATAAGATAGATAGTAAATCTATGTAGTATAACTAGAACAACGCTCTGGTTGATATAGTCTAAAATCCATCCTTTGATAAGGCACTGATCACAAGAAACTGGATACCTCTAAGTACGAAAACTATTAATTATTATGTTATATACATTCCTCACTAGGGTGGTTAACAATATCTTTATTTGCTCGAGTATTAATTCCCTTTGTCTGGTTTAAGATTATATTATTGGCCTTAATTATGAGATGTTCCCTTGGCCGGTTAATTCAGTTAGTATTCCCGTTATTGAATAACAATATATTGAAAATGTTTCATTATTTAGTGTGTTGATCAGGAATGAACATACAGGGTGTCCCAGCTCTATTTAGACAAGCATTATCTCGAAAACTGTTAGACACAGAAAGAAATGTTTAGTAGAAAAGTTATTCTGTTTAAAAAGTTTCATTTAACCATCTCATTTTCAAATGTACAAGGCGCCTCAAAAATACTGCGGGTCATGCATCTTTACTTTTTCAAATGGAACGACCTGTATATTTTTGGATTCTTCTTTTATTTCCGAACAAATTTTATTAACCATATCCTATAGCTATCATTAACCATTGTTGAGATATTTGCAGTGAAATTTTTGGGATAACATTTTTTTATTAACGTAATTATAAGGGATACTACAATACAAAAAACAATAAACAATATAATTATTATAAAAGATGGTCAAACTGTTGCCAATATTATATTTGAACAACTCATACCTCCTTAAAAGTTCTCGTGTAGAAGAGCTCCTTATGACATCTGGGGTTATTTGGCGGCAAGCAGGAGTTATTATTTTTTAAATCAATAAGATTATTTGGTTTCTCAGCGTATACAACTTGTTTTAAATAAATCTATAAGAAGGAATCTAGAGGGCTCATATTAGGTGACCGTGCAGGCCATTTAACAGGTCCCTGATTACCAATCCAGTTCCCTCCAAATCTCTGTCAGGAAGCGTGTTGCGAGGTTGGAATTATACGGTGGTACTCCTTCTTGCTGCCACCACATAATAAGGTGCTCATTTATTGGAATTTCTTTCACAAGACCAGGAATAATATTTCTTAAAACCTCAAATATCTGTCGCCATACAGGACACCTTCATAAAAGTATGGTCCAATTAATCGCTCATTAAATAAGCCGCACCGTACGTCAATTCCCCAAATAGTTTGAAAATCGGTTTCTCGTACCCAGCGAAGATTTTCCACTGACCAATAATGACGGTTATGTCGATTAACCGTGCCATTATTGTGAAATCGTGATTCATATGTCCACATAATTTTATTGACAAGCAGAGGATCATCATGTAACTGTACGATAAAGTTGGCAATGAATTCCGTACGTCTACTGTAATAATTATGTATTAAATCTTGAACTGAGCAGATTTTGTAAGGATGGTGTTCATTATCTACTAGAATTCTATGCACCGAAGATTTATTTATACCAATCTCTTCCACAATACTGCGAACAGAGGCATGTGAATTTTTTACTATAAGCACAAGAATATTAATGACATTTTGTTCATGTCTTGCTGGACGGGCACGCTGAACTCCTCTGATGGGGCTTGGAAATGAACCAGTACGCATTTTTTTCCACATTTATAAATATTTGACGAGATGGTACACGTCTATTAGGAAATCTTTCTCTATACTTTTGTTCAGCGGCTCGTGACTTTTTTCCACGCTCACCATAAATAACATATCACCATATTCATTAGATGTAAACAGTGACGGCATATTACTGATTTGAAAATGAAATAGTCATCAAATGAACAACTATCAGTGAAACTGCCACAAAATGACAGTCAATATTTTTTTTATAAGCTTTGCAATAACTTGCAATGTTTGTTAGTTTGATTAGGTCAAATTTTGCAAGCTGAATTAGAACCGGTTCTTCCTAACCGATTTTGCTGAAGTTTTGAATACACCTTTAGTTCTGGTAACAGTACAATATGTAATACTCAATACTGTAATATCTTCAAAATGGTCGCCGCCATGAAATGGCGGATGATGTATATTTTGTTAACCCTGTTAATATGGATATCAAATGAAAGTGACTGAAGAGTAGGAAATGATAAAAATGAGTTATGCCATTTTAAAATTGTCGCGGCCATAAGATGGCGGGTTAAATTTTTTTTGTCAACCTCCTTAATATAGGTATAAAATTAATATGGATATCAAATGAAAGGGCTTGAAGAGTACAAAACGATAAAGTGAGCGACATCACATCAAATTCAATATAGCCTCCGCTCCAAGATGGCGGATTACATTTTCATTTCAACCCCCTTGACCTCCTCAACGGTTAACAGCACAGACACGAAATTTGCTGCTGCACTCAGGGTTGGCTCCCGACGAGGGCACTGTTAACGGTCAACGGCACAAACACGAAGAACTAAACTGTAGTAAATTAATAGGCAAGCGACCGTGCAACAATGACGCATTCATTGAAATGAACAAAAATAGAAACATGTTCAGCGAAAACTAAAAAATTAATAAATACATTAATAATAAAAAAAAAACATTTTTTAAAAACAAGCTTTTATTTAAATGCTCTAAAAGCATTTTTTTTATATTTATTTAACGGCGGTCTATTTCCGCTACTGAGGCCTATCACCGACACCTGCAGACGAGCTACCCCCAACCAGAAATTTTGCCGAACCTCTTCCCTTAAGAAGAGTAGGGAACTTTTACTTGCCTAACATTTAATAGACAAGGGACCGACGGCTTTACATACCCTCCGAAGGATGGTATATCACCTACACAACCCTCGCCTAAGGTTGCATAGCTTCCGCGCATACACTGATATACAAGCCGCTTGAAGATATGCGAAGTGAGGATACGGTCTTCCTTGTGAACACGATTTAGCCCTCTCTGATTGGAAAATTAAATATTGTTTCAGTGGATAGCAAGAGCTGAGACCCTAGAGGACGTCCGTGCACTTAATTTTGTTGTGAGAAGCCTTGGGGTTCGAATTCTGTAGTTGTAGTTAGGGTCAACTGCTACACCCTGTATAATATGATCTGGAACTCCTGTATCACTTTTGTTTGATTTTTAGTTTATTTTAGCACTATTTAGTCTTTTGTAGTTCTGACAGGGTCAAAGGCTATACCCTGTATATGGTTTTCTGGAAATCACAACACTTGGTTTAAAAACGGAACGAATAAATTGTTTATTTAAATTTTAATAACAGAGTTTAGAACGGTGTGTATTTTATTTAACAAGTCACTTTTTCAGAATAGGTAGCTATTCGACGGCAGAAATTCAGTCTTAATTTGTTTTACTAAAAATATTTATTAAAAAAGTTTATCTGAAAAAATTTACTTTTTTGTGGGGCCGCGAAGGCGAAATGAAAAATGCTGGGGCCACTTAAGGCGAAAACATTTTCTTAAACATTAATTGGGGCCACTTAAGGGGATGACTTAAAACTACTCTTTTTAACTAGGTTTCGGTCTGGGAAGCTACAGATCGACAGCTTGTCACGAAAAGTATGCTGGGACCGAAAATAGGGAACTTAACTAGACGGCAGGAATCTACAACTTTAGTTAAATAGAACCGAAACCGATTGCACTAGTAAATAAGCTTATTACACTTTAGAATCACTTTTAAAATAACTGCTCAGGTTACCACTCACGAATACTTAACACAGGAGGCGCTGTTAAAATCTGAACTTGCCTTGGATTGACAATGTCTCGGTATTTATACAGTCCGTATGTTGCATTTTTCGTACCCCGTGAGTCTAGCACGAATGGTTTTACCCCTTTTTAGATCTCGATTTGGTACCGTTGAGTCTGGATTGCGAAATATTTCACAATATTGCGCAACAGTTTTGCAAAAGTTGGATTTCGAAAATGAAACTTACATAGAAAAATCGACAATGAGAAGAAAAATATTTTGATATAAAACGAAGTTTGAATTGTTTCGGTTTTGGGAGATATTGAAGTTTGATTGATTGAAAATTTAATAATCTGAGAGAACCCCGTAAACTTGTCACGAAGGTCAGATGTTTAACAGTTGAAATGGTATGACAATGTTCCCGATAGATGCGAGGCGG
Organism: Leptura quadrifasciata; assembly: GCA_963675555.1. Lineage (NCBI taxonomy): Eukaryota > Metazoa > Arthropoda > Insecta > Coleoptera > Cerambycidae > Leptura > Leptura quadrifasciata. Next base: position 115,963,141 of record OY776676.1, on the reverse strand, counting down.
CTAGAAATAAGATATGAGAATGTTCCTAATAGGCACGAGTTTGAGTGGAGATATCGGTTGCAAGGGGAATCGAGATATTGTATGTAGCTTTATGAAGGACGATCAAAAAATACTGAAACTTGAATTTAGTGAACGAGTAGTAAATACTTTATAAAATGAATCAGAATGTCGAGGTTTAAAGTAAGGAAAGCAATTGTTGTTGTATACGAGGGGTGGTTGGAAAGTACTGAAATTTGAAATAGTAATTGAGTTACAAGAAATTGATGAAACTAAATTGAAAGTTAAGACTTGAGGTTCGGAACGTGGTTTGACGTATACGAAGGGTTGTAAAAAAGTAGTAAAATTTATAATGCAAAACGGTTTATAGAAAATTAACGAAAGGAAGTAAAACGTTGTAATTTTAGGTATGGATAGTAGTTTTAGTCTTGTCGATGATTATATGGGGGCTGTATTTTTAAAGGATGTTTTTTGTAATGAATCTTTTGTAAAACGACTAGAATGAATGTTGAAAGTTAGATATCGGTGAATTTAAGTTATTTTTGAATTATCGACTGTTCTTGAATTTTTTCATTTTTTTTACCTTGAGTGGGGTTTTTTAGTCTGAATGGTATCTGGTTGACTTTTTTAGTATAGTTTTCCATGATGCATGAATCGATATGATTTTTTTAATTAATTGTAAATTTTTTTGTTTTGACTTTTTGACTTGTAGGGGAAATACCCTACAACACTTGAAACGGTCGCCCATCCAAGTAATAACAGCGCCTAAGGTTGCCTTACATCGCATATCGAAGTATGTAAATAGTAAAGACGCGTCTACGCTCGCCCCCTCTAAAATGAAGAAAATAAACTTTGAAGTAAATCAAACCCATCATTTTGTTACATTATATAAATTTTTTTATGATATAAAAGCTTGTCACGAGAATATATCTTATAAATACACCACAGGTAATGACGACCCCCTTTATCTCGGAAGGCTCTAGAACAGCCTTGTGTGGGAGGGGGCTACACATTTAGAGACAAGGGACACACACCCAATATCCGTTTATAGTGGAAAAATCCCTCTCACAGTATTTTCCACTGCCACGACCGGGGATCGAACCCGGAACTTTTGGTTGAGAGGCAAATGCACTCACCTGTCGACGTCATACTCATCTTGGCACAAGTAATTAAAAGAAAGGAGATTGCCCAAAATGAATCCGCCATAATACAACATTTTTTTAAAATTATGTTCTATTTAAAAGGAGATGAAATCGCAATACATTTAAATTAATAGTATTATAAAAAAAGTAGGTCTAAAAGAAAGCCTTGTTATCAATTTTATTCAAAAATGTTAGGTACTTTGTTCAGAAAATCCACCAAATCAGGTGATTTGAAAAAAAAAAAGATTCGTAGCTGCCGCTACAGACGTAAATAATTGCTATGTGGTTTCTTTTACAATTCATGTAAAAATAATCGTAATTCCTACAAGGACAAATGAAAAAATTGGGGGCGTTTCCTCCATACAAATTTGGGCAATCTCCTTTACACAGGAAAATCTCGCGACAAGCATTTATACCATAAAAACAATTATAAAAATATATAAAAATGATGGGTTTGATTTACTTCAAAGTTTATTTTCTTCATTTTAGAGCATTTAAATAAAAGCCTGTTTTTAAAAATGTTTTTTAGGTAAACTTTTCATCTACCTATTGCAGAGTGCAGCATGTCACGACTTCGGGAAAGTTTCACTATAGTTTCTTTGATTATGGTCCCCAGATCCCTAAAATGCCCCCGTTCAAAAGTTTATATATATATATGCTATATAATGAAATTTGTTAACACTCTAGAGGGCGCATTTATCAACGGATCAAAACAAAATTTGGCAAGCATATACTTTGGATCTATATCTCGGATAAGTTCGAAGCTGGGTCAAATCGCCTTCTTCGTTTCTAAATGGCGGCGCGGCGATTCAAAGTTTTAAAAAAATTCTCAAAATTTTATTTCGAATCAAACATGTACTTACATGCTATACATCGTTGGATAGTACTAATCTAGTCCTACAACTTTTGTCTAAAACATTTTTTGGTAAAGCACAGAGGAATATTTTAAAAAGCGGGAATTATTTATATTTTGAAGACTACCTACGTGCTAATAGTTCATAAATCGATGACAATAAATTGCAGTTAGACAGTACTAATAAAGATATACTTACTCAATCACTTATTTACTATAACAATAGAGACCTGAAGTAGTACAAAACAATTTAGGACCAAATCTACCTTTCAGACTGGCCCCTGCCATCTGGATTTTTTTTAATATAATTTTTTTTTTGTATGTAATCAAGGCCTGCCTTATTAGCTTAAGAATATGAAACATGGCTGAATCAAGATTAAATCGTTGAAATATCGTAAACCGTTATGATAGGTATCCTAAAATCACCATGTGTTCTAGTGGAAACATCAGCTCTCAGAGCTCTGTATTTAATGGCTTCAAATGTTGCAAAAATAGACACTAAATATTCACTATATTTGTGTAAAGTGTTTTAATGTTATTCACAAGTGTTGTTTACCAAAGTATAGAGACAAAATTAAATATTTGAAAGAAAACAAAATCATTTGCTGCAAATCGGAAGAGGAAAGCTATTCAAATGACGACGCAGAAAAATCTCTTCTGGAGAAAACAATTAATGATCTTACTGATGACAGCGAAATGAAAAATAAACACATACAGAAATTACGTAAAGAAAATAAATTATTTATGCAAGAGGCAATAAAGACAGAAGAAGAATTGAATATATTAATAAAAAAGCAAGAAAAAGTTATCAGCGAATTGAAAGAACAACTTAGGGAACTCAAAAAGTATAATAAAGAAACGCAAGTAATAACAAAGAATATAGCCATCCAAACACAAAAAGTTGTAAAAAACGTCTCCACTACTACAGACATAAAAATGTGTGAATTAAATGAACATGATAAAATGTTAAATATATTTAATGGATATACAGGGTGTATCTAATAAGGACATGCATGTGGAAAGTGCTGCAACAAACAAAGAAAATTGTCATGAAACTCTTTTACAACACAATGTTAATCATAGACCGAGTCATAGACTACACAAGAAAAACAAAATTTTAATATTAACTGATGAACTTGGAACGAACATCAATAAATTAATGAGCAACCATGTTCAGTTGGCTTCTTATAATAAAATGTCATTTATTAAATCTGGTGCAAAATTACATCAAATAATAGAAAATATTGAGACACTGACTAAGGATTATACTTTAGAAGATTTTGTGGTGATAATTGGTGGATCTAACGATTTAAATGTTAATCAAACACCTTCTTTTAAATTCATGTGTAATAAGCTGAAACTTTGTACACATACGAATATCATATTTACATCTGTGCCGTACCATAACCCAATTAAAAATAAGCATATCTTTAAGTACAACTCAAAGTTGAATACATTTTTATGTAAGTTTAATAACTGTACGGAAAGCCATGTAAATTACATAGAAATCAATTCTAGAACCACAAAAAAAATGTAGTGTTTCAATCGCTTCAATGTTAGCAAATGCTATACCTCTGATTAAAAATCAAGTCAAAAATCTAAAGTTTATTCCTATGGTTCACAACGTGGCACAAAATACAGTTGCAGTTGAGAAACGACTATTGCATTTGCAGTTACTATGGGTCAACCGGATGCAATGACGGAAAGGGCTAAATCTTTGAGTACCTCGATAGATGAATCCACTCATAAGGACGGCAAAAGTGAAAGTGATTGTGAGCGTAATAATGGAACAGATTCAATTGTAGGACAAGATTTTTTATATACACGACTGTCCCAATTTCAGGAAACCTAAAGGTAGTATGTGACGAGTTTTTCTCCACCTCGCACGTTGACGTGGAGAAAAGGCGCGGCCACTGTTTGACACACGAGCTTCGGAAACAAGTTTTCGAATTACTCGGGCGCCAGTCCTAGTTTAAGTGATAGGACACACTACCCTCAAGCCGAGTACGCGAGGCTGAGCAGCTCAAGTGGAGAAAGCTTATTCCAGTGTGTTCAGGCTGTACGCCCTGTATATAAGTATATTAGTATTTTCTTTCTATGTTCAATTTATATCGTTATTTATAAAATATTTAAGGGGGTTTATTGGTCATTATAATATTAATTACATTAATTACCATTGTTTACGGACTTGCTATAGAGAAGCCTTTTTGTTAGTTATTTTTTCTTTTATTACTTTTTTTCGCGCTGATACGGTTGCAGGCAGCAACGCCTGGGACTCGACCCCGAACTTTCACTGAAGTAAGGTGTGTTCCGTTTTCAGCCGTTTTACGCTAAAGCCACATTAAAATTAAAATTAATTTTCTAATTACGATAATATATTGTGTAGTGTACACCAATCAAACAAGAAGAGCGGCCGCTGGTCCATACTGCATCGTCCGAATTGCATTGGAGGCGGTAAGTTGTCTTGCAACCAAACGTATTCAAATTTTAACACGAATTTTGTAATACAGTCCATTTTGTTTAAATTCATTCCCAAACATTTGGTCCTTCGAGCCGGATATTGCAAATTGGCTTTAATATTCATTATTATAATAAAATCTCAATAAATCTCTATAGCAAGTCCACGTTAAAATCCGTTTATTAAATATATTAGCCTCAGTTACCGTGATAGTTTTTTGTGATCAATCCTTTTTTCATCGATTTTTATGTTTAACACTTTAAGTTCTTTAATATCCAGATTTATGTTTGTTCCTAGAAACTGAATAAAGTGTTTTTGTTGCCAATTTCTCATAGATTTCTGCAATTTATACTTGTTAATACGTGGTACAAATATAAAACATTAGTACGGGATTTATGTTCAAATTTTAGGCACAAATTTATTTCAGTTTAATAGTACGGGACGTTATAGCACAAAATTTGTCATTAATAATAACAGTCTACTTTTTAGTTTTCTTGGCTAATTGTATACCTATATACAGTATTATATCAATACTTACGTATTATACAGGGTGTTTTGTTGTTGTTGAGGTAAAATAATTAAATACTGGGTCTTCTTAGCTTTCAATTTTACTATTAGGTATGTTATCAAGTTAATTGTGATGAATCGATTTATGCAGATTGCCTGTGATAACTTCGCAGCCTTTTCATAAACAAAATTACCATTAGGTAATAACTTTGGTGTTTATTGAATTTATAATCTTTCTCACACTTACATATAATTTTATTCATTCTTTATTTGAAAACTATCAGTTACTTAGTTTGTCAATTTCATACAAAAAAAAAAAATGTCTAACAAACTTAAACAACTGAAAGCACAAAGAGAGATGTGGCATGATCGACTTGTCTCTCTTGAAGAAATTGCTAGACGCACGTTAACTGAACTCGACCATCGCAATATGTTTAAAATCCGATTTTTCGACATGGCAAATATTCAAGAACATTTTTTGCATCAACACAATGCAGTGTTAGCCGCCTTAGCTATCACCGATAATCCTGACTTGGAGGCTGAAAAGTTAGTTTTAGCTGAATTTGATGATTCTTTCTATAACATTAAATCGATTTATCACCAATTATTCGAAATTGATAACATTCCGGTTAATCAGACAGCTCCATCTAAATCTAATGTAAAATTACCTAAAATTGATGTACCCAAATTTGATGGCAACATAAAAAATTGGCCCACATTTATTGATTTATTTAAGGCTTTAATACATACAAACGATTCTTTATCAAATGCAGAAAGGTTCCATTTCCTTTTATCATCTTTATCAGGTAATGCATTATCAATTGTTAAGAATATTCCGTTAACAAATGAAAATTATCCAATTGCATTCAAAGCGCTAACTGATCGTTATCAAAATCCGCGGTTGCTTGCTACCACTTACTGGCGAGCAATAACTGGTGCTCCTAAATTGAAATCCGAAAGTGGTTTAGCGTTAAGAAACTTATTAGATGGCTTTTCTGAGAACTTAGACGCTTTAAAAAAGTTAAACCTTCCTGTTAATGATTGGAGCTTTGTTTTATTTCATCTTTTGGAATCGAAATTAGATCAACAAACAGTTACACGCTTTGAATTGCAACATGCATCAACCAATATTCCGTCATATCAGGAATTAGTAACATTTGTAACAAAACAATGTACAGCATTAGAATCAGTCGAAATGTCCTCATCTGCAATAATAAAGAAAACTAAGGAATTTAACGTTAATAAAAATTTTCGTTCGAACAAATCTAACTCTTCCTGTTTTATAAATGCTGTCAATGATACACATAAATGCATTATTTGTTCCTCATCACATCCTCTTTACAAATGCTCCTTATTTCACGGAAAATCTCCTCTTGATAGATTTAATTTTGCAAAACAAAAAAAATTGCGTAAAAATTGTCTTCAATCATCACACCGTACATCAGCTTGCCGTTCACAATTTTCTTGTCGAATGTGCAATTTAAAACATCATACTCTATTACATTTGACTGCTAATAATTCTATGAATTCTTCCTCATCCGCTGCTTCACATGAAACAGGTAGTATACCTATATCTACTTCTTCATCATCAGTATCAGTTGATCCACTTCCTTCGACCAGTTCAGGTTGTTCATCATCAGTGAATTCATTGACTAACGTTGTGCCTAGAAATACAACAGTACTTCTTTCTACCGCACTTGTGGAAATATTAGATTCTTATGGAAACTTTCAAATAATTCGTGCCCTCCTTGACAGTGCCAGTCAAGCTAGTTTCATAACCGAAAGATGTTGCAATCGTCTTGGACTTCCTCGTTCACGATTATCGTTATCAATTCATGGCTTAGGTGACATGTCGTCCAATGCCTCAGGAAGTATTACTAGTACCATTCGGCCACCAGGCCAACTTTCGCCCAGCTTGTTAGTTGAAGCAATAGTTCTACCGAGAATCTGTGAAACTATGCCTCGTGAACAAATTCACATTCAAAACTTTGTGGTCTAATATAAAGCTTGCTGATCCGAACTTCAATATTCCAAGTGATGTTGACCTTTTACTAGGTGCAGATATATTTCCATTAATTCTAACTAGTGGTCAAATTGCAGGTAATGAAAACCAACCTTCAGCAATTAATACCATCTTTGGGTGGATTTTAATGGGTAAAATTTCTAGTTCTCCGCGTAAATCTCTTAGCTCATTTCATAGCACTTTAGAGTTTTCATTGGATAAGTCTATTAAAAAATTTTGGGAACTTGAAGAGGTACCTCAAGTTTATTCATCATCCCAAGAAGATCTTCTCTGTGAGAAATCTTTTGTCGGTAATCACTCGAGGGATCAATCAGGTCGCTATACCGTCGCACTTCCCTTTAAAGATATTGAACCTACATTTTCGGATTCCCGTGCTATTGCCCTTCGTCGTTTTTATTCCTTAGAAAAACGCTTGCTTCATGATTCCTCTCTATCTGAATTATATTCTGATTTCATGACGGATTATTTGAACAGTGGACACATGGAACAAATCTCTCCTCAAGACATTACAAATGCTTCTGATAAAATTTACTACATTCCACATCACAGCGTGATCAAACCAGAAAGCGTCACTACCAAGCTTCGAGTTGTTTTTGATGCATCTTGCAAAGCTTCCAATGGTATATCTCTAAATGATACACTCTTAAAAGGGCCGAAATTACAGAACGACATTACAGCTATCTTGTTGAATTTTCGTCTACATACTTTCGTCTTTACGGCAGATATAAAACAAATGTATCGCCAAATATTAATGCAGTCTTGCCATAAGGATTATCAAAGAATTCTCTGGCGGTCTTCTCCTACGGAGCCAATTCGAGATTTTAGGTTAAACACAGTTACCTATGGTGTGTCATCTGCACCATTTCTAGCCATTCGTACCCTTCACCAGTTAGCCCAAGACGAAAAACAGCATTTTCCTCAAGCGTCCAAAATTTTGTTGTCCGACATATATGTTGATGACTTAGTAACGGGCTGTTCTTCGTTGGAAGACGCTTTAGCACTTCAAAAAGACCTTATTTCATTATTAGAAAAGGGAGGTTTTTCTCTTAGAAAGTGAACTAGTAATCATCCTAAATTACTTGATATTATCCCTAACGATCATCGGCATCAACAAGCATTATCATTTGATAATGAAGAAAATATGGGAATTAAAATTTTAGGTCTAAAATGGCTTCCGTCAACTGATTCATTTTCATATAGTGTTGAACCTTTAGACAGACCTTGTACAAAACGTACAGTTCTATCGGAGTTGGCTCGTATTTTCTATCCTCTTGGCTTCTTGGCTCCTATCTCCTTCTTTGCCAAACATTTGATTCAATATCTATGGAGTTTGGGGTTGGAGTGGGATCAGACACCTCCCCCTGAGGTTTTGAATCGTTGGAGTCAATATAAAAGAGAACTACCTAATTTATCGTCATATAATATTTTTCGTCTCATAAAACCATATAATTTTTTATCATGTGATCTCCATGGATTTTGTGACAGTTCCGAGAAGGGTTATGCAGCTGTCATTTATTTTCGTTTTGTATGTGAAGATGATCAAGTTGTCATTTTTTCGTGTGTGCAAAATCCAAAGTAGCTCATTTGAAGCGAATTTCTCTACCCCGTCTTGAACTTTGCGCCGCAGTACTTCTTTCGAATCTTATAGCATTCGTTCTAAAAACGTACTCCGGAAAACTACACTTTACTAATATTTGTGCCTGGTCAGACTCATCAGTGGTCTTGTCTTGGGTTAAGTCTTCTCCTCATCGCTGGAAATCGTTCGTAAGTAATCGAGTAAGCCATATACAGGACAGGGTCTCTCCTTCGTCATGGTATCATATTCGATCATCCGAAAATCCTGCAGATTGTGCGTCCCGAGGCCTGATGCCATTAGAATTACTCAATCACCCTTTATGGTGGGCGGGGCCACATTGGCTAAAACTTTCAAGTCGCTCATGGCCGGTCAGTGATATCGAAAACATGTCTGTATCAAATGAAGAAGAAAGAAAAGTGGTTCTTTCTCTTACGGTCTATTCAGATGCATGGGATATTTTGTTGAAAAAATTCTCTTCATTGTCTAAAATTAAACGTATAGTTGCGTATTGTTCTCGCTTTTGTCATAACTTCATACATCCTAAGGATAGGAAAACATCTAATTTTAACTTTTTCGAACTTCATCAAGCTCTTGTCTTCCTGATTAAATATTCTCAACATATGACTTTTAAAGAGGATATAGCTAACATTCAAAGGGGAAAACTTGTTTCCAAACCACTACGTAAATTATCACCCTTTCTAGATGAAAATGGTATTCTTAGGGTGGGCGGTCGCCTCGTTAATTCTAATTTATCTTTGGATCAGAAACATCCCATGTTATTGGCTAGAGATCATCGCTTAACTACTCTTATTATTGAAGATACTCATCGTGAGAATTGCCATCCAGGCCTCCAAACTTTACAATATATACTTTCTCAAAATTTCTGGATATTGAACCCTAAACGGGCAATTCGTTCTGCCTTATCCAAATGTTACAAATGTTTTCGAGTCAATCCCAGGCCGGTAGAACCCTTCATGGGAAATTTGCCACCACTTCGAATATCGCAATTAAAACCATTTTCATGTGTTGGTGTGGATTTCGGCGGGCCATTTATTATAAGTCTAGGAAAAACTCGAGGAGCTAAAACGCAAAAGGCGTACTTGTGTCTCTTTGTTTGTTTTGCCACTAAGGCACTTCATTTAGAGTTAGTTTCAGACCTAACCTCAGAGGCTTTTCTAGCCGCCCTCAGGCGATTTATAGGTAGGCGGGGACGTTGTTCTTATATTTATAGCGATTGTGGCACCAATTTCGTTGGAGCTCGCAAATATATCGCAGAATTAATGAAAACCGCTGTAGAAACAGAAAAATTGGAATGGCATTTCAATCCGCCTACGGCTCCACATTTTGGTGGTTTATGGGAAGCCGGAATTAAATCCGTAAAAACCCATCTAATTCGCGTGATAGGACAGCAAATTCTGACATATGAAGAGCTTTCCACAGTTTTTATACAAATTGAAGCCATGCTAAATTCGAGACCCATTTCTCCTTTAAGTTCTGATCCTAATGACCTGAAGGCATTGACTCCCGGTCATTTTTTAACTTTGGAACCTCTTACTGCATTGCCTGATAAAGATGTAACTGACATACAATTAAATCGTTTGACCAGGTGGCAGCTTTTGCAGCGTTTGCACCAAGACTTCTGGCAGCGATGGCACCGAGAATATTTGAATACATTAATGCAGCGAAATAAATGGGCTAAAGTAAGTTCATCTATTTCACCCGGTGTCCTCGTCCTAATAAAGGATATTAACGCTCCTCCCTTGACCTGGCGGCTTGGTCGCATTGAAAAAATTCATCCCGGGACTGATGGGATCGCGCGTGTTGCCACTGTTCGAGTTGGTACAGGAACAATGCAAAGACCTATGGTAAAGCTTTGTCCTTTGCCAAATCAACAACAATAAAATACAAAACTTGTGTTTTATGGTGGGCGGTATGTTCAGGCTGTACGCCCTGTATATAAGTATATTAGTATTTTCTTTCTATGTTCAATTTATATCGTTATTTATAAAATATTTAAGGGGGTTTATTGTTCATTATAATATTAATTACATTAATTACCATTGTTTACGGACTTGCTATAGAGAAGCCTTTTTGTTAGTTATTTTTTCTTTTATTACTTTTTTCGCGCTGATACGGTTGCAGGCAGCAACGCCTGGGACTCGACCCCGAACTTTCACTGAAGTAAGGTGTGTTCCGTTTTCAGCCGTTTTACGCTAAAGCCACATTAAAATTAAAATTAATTTTCTAATTACGATAATATATTGTGTAGTGTACACCAATCAAATAAGAAGAGCGGCCGCTGGTCCATACTGCATCGTCCGAATTGCATTGGAGGCGGTAAGTTGTCTTGCAACCAAACGTATTCAAGTTTTAACACGAATTTTGTAATACAGTCCATTTTGTTTAAATTCATTCCCAAACACAGTGGGTCAATATATGGGAAATTAGGCGTTAACACACAGACAGTAAAACTCAGAGTTTTCAATAAAATCAGTATATTACGATAGACCTATATGTATAAAGCTAAATATTTATTATGAAAAATCTATAATTGATCAAATACCAGGAGGAGCACGCGTAGCAACGCAAAACCCCAATAGTACCAGATGACTCAGGTGATCAGATTAGCAGGCTGCAACATACAGAATATACGGTTAGCAAGAATAAACAGGGTGCAGAATAGTTACGGACACCAGACGAGTAAAGCAAGACAAAAATATATAAAAACCACAGTGAAACAGTTATCCAGTACTTGCTAGTACATCAGTTTACCTACTCCTCTTGTGGACTTACTTACTCCCTGTGCGTACGGTCGGGTATGTCTGCTTCGGTGGAGCGATCGTAGTGGAATCCCTCTCTGCAGAGCTCCTCAGATCCTTTTCTGAAAATGAAACAACTTACGATGGGAGTGGGAGTAGACGCCTGATGGATGCGCTGCTGGTCGACTGGACTACTACACCTCGAATATGACAGATGGCACCTAGGTTCGCTTCTCGGAGTGGACACGTCTGATCCCAATGAGTCGCCTGGGCTGACTGACTTCTTGGCTGCACAGGTCCTCTTCTAGCAGCGAAACCTCTTACCATAGGAATGGGAGTAGGCGCTAGACGGATGCGCTACTGGTCTCTTATGGACTTGGAAAAATAAGGCCACTACGGATTTGTGGACTGGCGGCTTCAAATATTTAGTGTGAACACGTCTGCTGGCTCTGAGTCGATCGGGAGGACTCACTGATCGGTGTGAATCTAATTACTGCCTTCAGAGATGAAGGAGTGGGAGAAACAGCGGAAAATAGGTGCGCGGTGTATCACTGTGACGTCAGCTGGACTTGTAAAAATATTTGAGATGTCTTTGGGGACTTAGAAAAATAACTCCACGATGGATTTGTGGTCTTGGAAAAATAATTCAAATACGGACTTAGAAAAATAAATGTTACCTGAATTGGGGACTTGTGATATTTTCGCTACAGCACCAGAGCAAACAGCGGACACGTGTACCTCGTGGGACGGCAGCCAGAAGACTAAATGCGGAATAATTAAATTATTCCCGTGTACTGAAGGAGTGACGTCATATGAGTGACGTCGAACGGACTTGTAAAATATTTTCGGACTTAGAAAAATAACGCCACGATGAATTTGTGGACTTTGTGCAAATTTTACCTTACTCTGGTACCACAGGACGGAGAGCTCTGCACGTCTAACGTGGTCGGTCGTTGGGAAGGCACTGCCTCGTGCGTGGTTTGGCGTGTCTGAAATGTAGAAACTCTACTCGTCGCTTCCCCATCTGAGTTCATCTGTACCTTTACAAGTGAAATATTTTTACGCGGTATTGACAATCACAAATATTAATTATTTTCTAACTAATTCGCTGTTAGCGGTACAATTTATACGGAATAATCGAAATTAAATATAACACAGCAATTTCTATAAAATATTTAAGAGATTAAATAAAATAACTCTTGGGCATATTTGGGTAACGAAAAACACTTCGTTACAAGTAAATGGACCCTACGATGTATCCATTTTTCATTTAAATACTCAATCTATTAGAAATAAAACTTTAGAAATAGAATCATACTTACATCTTTGTAATAAAAAATATGACGTGCTGTGTTTTACAGAACATTTTTTAACTGATGCTGAAATAACATAATTAAATATAAATAATTTCACAACTGCATCATGGTACTGTAGAATAAAGCTACAACATGGTGGCGTAGTTATACTTGTGAAAAACGATGTTAAATATAAATCTAGAGATGACATAGTGATAAATTCCCTTGAACATCATTGTGAACTAGCAGCTGTTGAATTAGTAGACTTTGATTTAGTAATTGTTAGTTCATATAGATCGCCACAAGGTGACATAAATATATATGCTCAGTGTTTGAATAAAACATTGGAAATATTAAATAAAACAAAGAAAAAGATAATTTTCAATGGAGATTTCAATGTTAGATTCAATTATAATGAAACAAATTCTAATATAGCATGTGACACTTTCTTCTCCTTTAACATGGAAAAGACGATATGGGAAAATACTAGAAACACAAATTGTCTTGACAATATATTTGTAAATATTTCGGACTGTGCGGATGTTTTGTATAAATCATATGTAATCGATCCTAAATTATCAGACCACAAGGCAGTAATTATTGATCTAAAATTTACTGATAAGAACATCAAAAAAATATTTTATAGTTATACTAGGCCTATCAGTGAAGCTGGTCTCTGTAAATTTTATAATCTAATAGAAAAATGTGATTTCACCTTTATTAACAATATGGACTATAGTTTTAATAAAAAATGCGAAGTATTCATGGACATCCTAATAAAAAATGCTAACATAGCTTTTCCAACCTTAAAAAAGAGAGAAGGAGGCTATAAAAAAATTACCTGGTTTACAGAAAATTTAAGAAACATTAAAGAAACATTAGAGTTCTTTATAGATTTAAATAAAATGAATCCATCAGATGAATTAAAGCAATATATAAAAAACTTACGGGCAATATACAGGAAAGAAATATCATGTGCAAAGAAACAGGCAAATTGTAACTACATTGAAAACTCGACCAACAAACAAAAATCTATGTGGAATTTAATTAATAGTGAGAGAAAAAATGTTAAACAAAATGTAGTATGTGAAAAACTAGCGGCAAATGACTTCAATAATCACTTCATTGAAGTACCAAATTGTGTAATAGATAAATTAAAGCCCACCAAAAATCATAGAACAAATCCCATCACATATTTAAACAACATAAATTGTCAACATTCATTTAACTTTAGGAAGGTAACTTATAATGAGGTACGAGATGCTATTAATCAGTTAAAAAATAAAAACTCTACTGATATATTTGGCCTAAATTATAAAATGTTAAAAGCCATCAAAAATTTATTAATCATACCATTGACAAAACTTTTTAATAGTATCATAATGACATCCACCTATCCAGATATTTTCAAAATAACAAAAATTATACCGATATTTAAAACAGGAGACTTAAATGAATTAACAAACTATAGGCCAATCGCACTCCTAAGTGTATTATCTAAGGTATTAGAAATCCTTCTAAAAAACCAAATTACTGATTATTTTGAAAATAACAATTTATTAAGTAATACACAATTTGAATTTCGTAAACATAAGTCTACAGAAAAGGCTGTTATGGCTCTGGTAGAAAAAATCATCGAAGGCTTTGAAAACAAGGAATATGTCGGTACCATGTTTTGTGACTTGAGCAAAGCCTTTGACTGCATATTACATCAATTGCTTTTAAGTAAACTCACCCAATATGGGTTTAAAAAGGAAAGCATCGAACTAATGAATACCTATTTGAAAGGCAGGCAGCAAAGTTGCTATTATAATCAAATGTACTCTGAGAGACAAATTGTAAAACATGGTGTTCCGCAAGGTTCAGTTCTGGGACCTATATTATTCCTTATTTATATAAATGATCTTCCTGTTGCAATTCCCAGTACTAAGTTCGTGCTTTTTGCAGATGACACAACCGCCACAAATGTAAACCATAATTTAAATTCTCTCCTTACCGATATGACTGAAAATAGACGCCTTGCAATTCAGTGGTTTTCCTCAAACCAACTATTATTAAATGATGCAAAGACCAACATAATGCTATTCACTAATAGAAACTTACATGGGTACCTGAACTTAGAGCATGTAAAATTATTAGGAGTCTATTTAGACCCTGGCTTAAAGTGGGATGAACATGCAAATTTTATAAGTAAGAAATTAAATAAAAACAAAATATAATAAAAAAATATTTATTAAGGAAACTATACTTCTTACTACCTCTAAATGCAATAAAAACATGCTATTTTTCGGTTTTCCACTCAGTGCTAAAATATTGTATATTATCCTGGGGACATTCACCCCACAGTCATAGAATCTTTAAAATTCAAAGACAAGCAATTAGAGCACTGTCTGGACTAGATTATAGAGAGGATGTGAGATCAAAATTTATCGAACGTGCTATACTTACTTTACCTTGCATATACATACCGGAGTGCTTAGTCCACATAAAGAGCAATATAGATACATATACAATTCAGGCTGAAATTCACAACTATCCTACTAGGCAAAGGAACAATATACGTATTGATTGTACAAGACTATTGCACAGTCGAAATGCTTGCAACTATTATAGTCTACTATTTTATAATGAGCTTCCCCAACATATTAAAAATTTAGAGTTGAAAAAATTCAAGTCAATCATGATAAGCTTCCTACCAAAAAAAGCATTTTATAGTTTCAATGAATATCTTGACACGGATTTTGGAGAAATTGACAACTAACACCAAAATATATTTATGTCTCATTATGGGTGTATTTCAGTTTATAGTGTTGTCAACTTTACATTACCTGGTTACTAAATGTCTTTTATGCATATATATGTTTTGTGTGTATGTGTGTGTGTGTGTATATATGTGTGTATATATATGTTCTTTTGTTTATATTTGTATATAATATTTCATTATGCGTGTTTTTTATATAAATGTATGCATATAATTCAGTGTATTTTTAGATATATGTGTTGTTAATAGTACCGTATATGTTATTATTTTATTTTTATTATATTATTACTACATTGCCTGACATGGTTATAACAATTTATTGTTTACAACTGAATAAAGATCTATCTAAAGATCTATCTAGGACATCGTTAATAAAATCTGCAGTTTCTAAGCAATTAAAAAAAATAAATAAATAAAAATTGTACCATGATTGTATCTAATACGTCATTTGTAAGTTAATAGCAAATTTAGTTAACCAATAAAACATTAATTGTCATAAAATGTATTTTTTAGTACATATTGTCTAAATGAACATGGGACATTCGTGTAGCGCAGAGAGTTCTCCATTACACAAAGCAAAGCCTTTGTTGAATCGTGAGATAAGAATATAGAATTTAAAGCATGTGGGGAATCTTCTGCGGATATACCTCTAGATTAGGTCCAATAGATTGTATCGTGTCAATAAAGTAGTCGTTAAGAAAATCATCCATTCCAACTATAGCACTACTGATGCTTAAATAATCAATAAGAGACCAGAACTTTCTATCTGTTAGTGGGGCTTTTCCAGATCAAGGGAAAGCGGAACGGTTTGCTTCGGGGTTTTTACTTTCGCAATGCCTTTCAGTTCTGTTCCTTCTTTAGATTTTTTTGTTCTTAATTATCGAGAGTTGTAAATAAAAATTTGTGAAGAATTTACTGGATGCTACTTAGTTCTTAGAAAACAACATGCGAATAATTATGGTAGTATAGTAGTAATTAATTTAATATTAACATATTTAAATAGTTTTATTTGCCGTTTTAATTAATATTCGAAATTCAGTGTTGTATTATATCTGTTAAAATATCAACGCGTAACGTATTCTTCTAACTTAAATGGACACAGGAGAACCCACATAAGTGGCCCTGACAATGTCAATAAGTTTTTATGAAAAATTGGTCATCTGAAATGGGTGTTTTCTTTAAACTAACTGGTCTATTATTATTATTGCCAGGCACATACTTTAAAGGGCTGTAACACGGTTAGGAGGCGTGGTAGGAAAAAATTTCATTAGGAAAATATTCATCTTTGGGGCGTCCCAATTTACAGTTGAATTTAATGTACTTTCTTTTGAATCACTCTGTATATATAGATCGACGGTTTATTACGTCTGTAGGCGAAGTTATTAATGTGCTATATAATTAAATTGGTGATTATCTTTATCTCGTTGGGGACAATATGATTATTAAAAACTGATAGATCAAACGCCATTCCAGACTACCTCTGTAATAAAGTAGTTAGTGGAAACTTGCATGGTCTTTTATTAATCCATAAAAGAAACATAGTGGTGCTCAAATTTAGCTACAATCTATATGACATCGTCACTGTCAAAATCTGAATCACGACCATCACCATTGAGCCACCTGCATGGTGCAAAAGTGTAAAGCATCATCAGATTTTAACTATACTAGAAATATAATTTGTTGGACCTGCTAGAGCTTCATTTATTGTAAAAGATAAGTTTTTTCTTGTACAGGGTTATTCGGTTATTCACTATATATAACCCCCCCCCCCCTTATTTCTGCTTATATTGAAAATTTAAGAAAAGTTGTAAAAGTTGTAGGATCTTACCTATATTTTATTGAAACGTGATCAAAAAACAATATCATGTACAAGTCACGTGATACGAAATAAATATAATTTTTTTTAATGGAACATCCTGTACAGAGTGTTTCACCTAAAACTACACAATATCTTTCAAACCAACGAAAATATTTAAAATCCGCAAAAAGGGTTATGAAGTGACACTTATATGCAATCATTACTAGACTAGATTTGTTTAACTAACAAGTGGATTTGAACTTTAAAAGTATGAAGTGGAATAACTCAAAAAGTACACAATTAAGTAGAAAAATGTATTCTATATAAATTGTTCAGAATTAAAAATATTTTACAGATATTGCAATTTTAAGGTTGCTGCCATCGAAAGTTCTTTTCTTAGCATCGCGACGTCCAAACTGCAACAAACGACGCCATTATTTATATCATAAATAATTGCATATAAGTGTCACTTCATAACCCTTTGTCCGGATTTAAAATATTTTCGTTGGTTTGGAAGATCTTGACCTGTGTAATTTTAAGTGAAACACCCTGTATTTTATTGAATTTTCCTGAGGCCCTTATTCCCCTGATTTCAAATATATAATATTGTATGGGTTTCTCGACATATTTGACATTCAAAATGCAAATAATAACTGTTTATTCAATTTTTACATTTCAAACCGTCATTATTAACATTTGCTTAATCAAGATGGGTTACATTGGGGCTGAAAAGGTCGAAACATTTTCCCATTATGTGAAAAATAATAAAATAAGTGTGCCGCGTGTGACGTTGTATCCGAATCGAGCAATTCCTAGTGTAAACACGTTTTTCAATGTTTATCGTCATGTAAATAGTTTTTCAAGAAAATGACGTAACGTTACAGCAAACAAGGAAGAAGCTTTAATAGTAGTTTGTGCAACAAGAGTGGATATGATAGCCATATCGCACGAGAAAGAAGTTTGAGCACGACGCCGTAGGCGGAGTGTCTCAATCTTTCGAGTGCGATATGGATAATCCACTCGAGTTGTACAGTATACTTTTTCTACGACCGAATTAAGAAAAAACTACAAATAATAGTTTTAATCAAATTTTAATAGACAAACTTAGCTTCTGCCAAATCTTATGCTCTAGGTGCAAACATTTTATAAAAGCTTCAGTAGCCTAGCGGTTATATACACGCTTCGAAATGCAAGAGATCAATCAAGCCAAGTGATCGTTTTAACCAGTTTTAAGTTAAGCTTTCTTTTTTAAGCATTTTTTATCACAGCACTTAATTTTATTTACTTTTGTAAAAGGAGTTTGAGTTTTATTGTTTTTCAATTTTTATCTAGCCAAACGAGTCCCGCCTCGGTCCGACTTTGCGATACACCACCGCGTTAAGGCGGTTGTCGCAGGGTCGGTCCCGGGATGGGCTCTGGGGAGACACATTTACTGTATAATAATATCATTAAAGTTGTATTGAATTGAATTGAATTGGTTCAATCCCCACATATAGCTACTTTTTTTTTTGTCATAATATATCTCTAAAATTTTATCTGTATATAATAATTTCAATAAAATTTTAGGTGGTATACCGTTTATCGATTCTTCACTGGAATCGCTCATTTTAAATTATTTTCTAGCTCAAACTGCGGGAATACACACTGACAATTACTTTGACAGCTTACGCACTAACTTGATTTTTTTAAACGAATAGTTGCCTATGTATTTAATACACGAACTGTGATTGGTCGATTTCATATCCATCCTAGACCGTATATGAAATATATCCGTTCAGTTAACTAGAATGGCCCACTTATCCATTCTACAGACTGTACGGAAAACAGCAAATTTATATAAGGGAGTAGAAAAATATATTGTTATATTTTGAAGGTAAAGAAATATTTATTATAAAAATAGATCGATACCTTATTTCAATATTTTTTACAAAATTCGGTTAATAGTTTATTAAATGCTTGTCGTGAAATGGAAAAAAGTTATTCCAACAACTTTAAGAAAGCATCAATATATAAAATATTACCCGTCCAGGAGCTGAATGAAGACCAGAAACGTAGAAGATTGAAGTTTTGTCAAATCATGCTCCATGAATTAGATGAAAATCCTGATTTTTTAAAGAAATTATGTGGACAGATGAGTCAAGTTTTTCTACGGCGGGAACGTCTGTTTTTTCTATTAAAAATAGAAAAAAACAGACGTTAATGGGAGAATAAAAACCATAGACAGAGGAAGGTCAAGCAAATAAAAAAATTCGCTAGAAAATCAATCCACGTTTGTTGCGGAATTTTTCAAAACAAAATAGTTGGACCTATATTTTATGATTTTACTTTGACAAGACAAACATATCTCGAAATAATTTTACCATAGGTAGATGGTCTAATTCAAAAATTCCTTATGGGCGTGTTGTCTAGAATGATTTGGCATCATAACGGAGCGACTCCACATAGCGTTTTAGAAGTTCGGGAACATTTAAATAATCAGTTTCCCATTTCCCATTTGGATAGGCCACCAAATGCCCCTGATTTGACGCCATGAGATAATTTTTTATGAGGGCTTTTAAAAGACACAGTCAATTTTAATCAAAATTACAATCTCCAGGCCATTAAAGCAAAAATTCATGAATTATTGAAAATAATGATGGCCAGTTTGAACAATTTCTTTAATTGATTATTTATGTGGTATTATTTTATTATAAAGAGTCTTCTCTTGCTTTGTTAAATCTGTTTTTTAATAAATTGAATATGAAGTTAATTCTAATACCATATTAATTATTTACACGTGGTTATAGATAGGTCATACATAATTTACACGTTGAAAACAGCAGTTTTCTTACGTGAAAGCGTTTTCACATACTTTTAGCGTGCGATTTATCACACGCCATGTGAAGTCAATAATTTTCAAGCGTAGTTCAAAGCAGTCGTAGAAAAAACTTTTTATTTTACTAGTGAATAAAACTATTTACGGTTGTTGCCATGGAGTTAATAATGACGGTTTGAAATGTCAAAATTGAATAAACAATAAAATAATTATTTCCGTGGCCCACCTTGTTATTTTTGTTTCAATTGTGTTTTGACATGCATGGCTCACTCTTCTTGCAATAAAGCAGCTCATTTGCATTTTAAATGTCAAATTTGTCAAGAAGTATTTAAGATAGACCTATACAATATTATATATTTGAAATCAGGGGAAAAAGGGCTTCTCGAAATTCAATAATATATAAGGTGTTCCATTTAAAAACACATATTTATTTCGTATCACGTTATCTATATATGATATTGTTTTTATCACGTTTCAATAAAACATAGGTAAGCTCCTTAAACTTTTATACGAAACTTTTTTTTCTATTTTCAATAATAATATAAATAGATGGTGGATCAATATATAGTGAATAACCCTTGTACCTATAATTTTTTTTAAATAATTTTTCTTATTTTGTATAAATCAACTGTAAATATAATCTATTATAAACTGCATTACTCAAGAAATGTTTAATTTTTGTCTTTATATAACGCATCACTATAAGGGTCTGTAATCGTCTGTGGTAATTTAGATCATAATGAAGCTCATAAAATATTATGTCAAAATCAATCTAGGCCATAGAGAAATTTCCTTTGTCCTGCACGGAGTCCTACGTAGTACATCTGCCAATCAGCTGTTCCTCTTGCAATCAGCTGTTGCCGTATTATTTTCATTATTATTATTTTCTTTTGCACGAGAGCGATGCTAAATAGTCTGCCCGGCATTATCATGGCAAAGCATTATTGTTATTATCACTATTCTTTTTTTATTATACAAAAATAAGACGAAAAATAAAACTCTGTGATATTGTTATGAAACTAAAAAAACTAATTAAATCTAAATTATGATAAATAGGACAGATGAAAAATTCCGATTCTATACTCAATTTATAGCACTTTCAACTTTTGTGTAACACTTTAAAGAGTCAATTCTCTTGGCGAGATCACTGTGGTGGTGTAGCTATTACGCATTTCATAAAACTGTTGAAATTGGCTTCAATGGTAGACGCCACAGGCAATACACGATATGCTTCCACATTCCTACCAACACACTATACATCGGGTTTAATTGGCTAATAGCCATCCCCATGTAACCTCCCCCTGGATAATTGTTGGTGCTTGTGTACAATAATGCTGATATATGAAATTGCGAACTATTAATAAGATTATCCTTCAATTAAGTGTGAATAGTTTAAAATTAAAGAGGGTTTAAACCTTTATGTGCCATTTATGTGGTTTGGGCCAGATAGTGACACTTCAACCACTAATATCTTCCTCTGCGATATATTTTAATATTTAATTTAATCCTTAAGTGTTTATAAACAGGTTTACAGAATATAACAGGGTAATATTAAACATGAGGGCGTAGGTAGACATTGATTTTCATTTCAGCAAACAAACTTTCTCTTATAGCAATGAATAATGTTCATTCTATAAAGTTCAGTAAAAACAGGGTTTGAATTACATAAAAATTAGTCCGTTCATAAAAACTTGATTATTACTCCTCTTCGACATGTAATTTAAGAATCCAACGAGTCCCTAAAAATTCGATTGGTGGAAATGAGGTTTTGCGGGAGGGAGGGGTGAGAAATTTTTGAAATTGTGCTTTTTTGAAAGTTGCTTTCTATTTTTTTTGCATGATGAATCGAATGAGATCAAAATCCAGTCGATAAGATCAACCCTTAACGAATAAAAAATTATTCTGATAATAAAAATACGATAAACCGCAAGGGATTTTATTAAAAAGGAAAAAAGATGTTCAGTATTAATGTAGTACTTACAAAATTTTTATATGAAGTATGTAATACTAGGTAATAATTCTTTTATTCATCGAACATGTTGTAATCTTCGCTAGTGACATCATCAAAGTCTGAATCTTCATCAAAGGCCTCTGTTAATATGGGTAACACGTCTGACGAAACTGCAATTTCGGTGCAACTGTTCATGCAGGCCACTTTCTCACAAATTTTGCACAAAATTGAGCATTCCACATCGCTTTTTACACAGAAGCATTGACAAGTGGAGCAATTTCCCTTGCAGGCACAGTAAATCAACTTAAAGGTGGCCTCTGGAGCAGCGTCAAGGGTTGTTCTGATTGGGTGCAAATCATTGCCACGACGAACCTAACCTCACTTTTGTGGATCCGGTTTATTCCCGAACCACAACTGTACTTGATAGAAGGTACGATATGAATGTTATACAGCACTTGCTGATGTATGAGGAAGTGATTCCAACTTTGCTATATTTTTAGTGAGTGATATCTGGAACATTACTTACCGTACTTCATCTAACGTATGTTTCCCATGTTTGGTGCCATAAATATACAAAAAAAAAGTCTCTTCGGATTTTTCTACTTCATTGTGAGTTGCTGTAGCTGTTTGGAATATGTGTATGGTGTGGAGTAATTCAAGTTATGTCACATGTAGCTTGATGATGTTCTTTTTCCCTTTTCCATAAATTGCACTTGTGGTGTCGTAACCACTAAAGGGTAAACGAGTAGGATGTACGTGTTGATATGCATATGTTGGTTCTGAAGGCTTACTGATGAAAAAAGTTTCTTCTTCGTACATCCGATTTTTAGTCTGAATAAAAATATGTCTTGATTCAAAGGAGCCAGAGCAGTCAACAATACTAAAATATCAGTATCCTGACAAACAATGGCAGAGCCGTGTTTTTTTATGGCTGTCTTTACTATTAGTAAGTCAGCATCTCCACTGAACTGTCTTACCTCAATGTTGCTGCCGTCAATTTTTTTTAAGCAGCTCGATCAATTGCTTTTTATTTTCCATATTGGAAAGAAATTAGTCTTGGTTGGAATAGATGGGGGTGTTCTCTGATATATGGAATTGAGGAGGAATGTTTGTACCTGCGAAGATGTTCGGATTTCTCGATACTGTCATGATCATCATATCAATCGAAAACAACAACAGCGGATTCATAATGGTTTTTCAAGTAAGTGAAATATGTTTTTTTCGAGTATACTCGAGTTCCTAAGGCGTTACTTTTGTGGCGCTTATATGATATGTCTGCGCAATGTTAATTTTATTTAATGGTTTTCATTGATTTTTTTGTTGTAGTTTTCAGATAAAGTTGGAAGAGATCAGTTCCAAATAAAAAAACACTTTATATTAGTAATGCTTATATACAGGGCATTTGATAAATGGAAAAATTCAAAGGGTGATTTTTTGGATGATTTTATGATGATAATACTTTAGTTGCCCACCTATCTTTTTCTCATTTTTCTACTATTAGAACCATTTTTATTCATTAAAGGTTGATTCTATCGACTTGATTTTGATCTCATTCGATTCGGCATGCAAAAACATAGAAGACGATTCCCCACATTTCTACTTTCAAAAAAATACATTTTCAAAAATTTCTCCACCCCCTTCTCCCCAAAAAAACCTTATTTCCACCCCTCCAATTTTTGGGGACTCTTTGGATTCTTAAACTACATGTCGAGTAGCACTAAGGCCTCTTCCCTACAGGGCGCGATCTAATCGCGCGATTCAAACGCTTGCGATCTCGTGTTATAGTTATCACATTTGTACTCAGTATATATATCCCCTCCACACAGAGCGCAATATGCGTTTTCGTTCCACCGAGTCGTCACGATCAGTTTCACATCTTTTGGAGGGGATATACTGAGTACAAATGTGATAATTATAACACGAGATCGCAAGCATTCGGATCGCGCCCTGTGGGGAATAGGCTTAACAACCAAAGTTTCAAGGACGGACTAATTTTTATATTTTCAGATACTTTTGGCTGCAGCTTTCACTGTAGTATGTACTAATTTTAATTTATCCTGAAATAACTTTAAATTGTAATTTTTGCATCAAATCATAACTGCATAATGAAAATATCGCTATACCGCTTATTCTTTGAAGAAGGTTTAGATATAGAAAAACGTTTTTTTCGTGGTTTTGGGAGAACTGAGCAATGAACACAAACGTTCAAACACTTTCAGAAAAATTGTTTGAGAAATGACAATTGGGTTGTTCACAAATTTGCAAAAATGGTAAAATATAGTAGAGAGCAGACTAATTTCATCTTTAAAAACCCATTTGAACAAAATTTCGTATAATGGGTTTAAGAGTGGTTGAGATAAAAAAATTTTTCAACGAGAAATTTTTTTAAACTGTTTAGTTGCATAACGGTTACTCAAATTGAAAAAATCTTCATTTTTTTGTTCAGAACAATGTATTTTACTGGTGTGATTTGGATGTGAAAGATAATTCTTATTTTTTAATAATGCAAAAATATTATTATTGTAACAAATACAAACCTAAGTAAGCAATGAAAATAAAGGTTATGCCATGTGTCAATTTATTATTAAAAGTACATAAATTTGTAAATGTACTGTTTGTACGTGAGTGTATTTCAAATAAGTACCTAAATAGAGTAAATTTTTTTATAAAATATGGTACTCCGTTTAACGACCGAGGAAAAAATGAGTTGGTTCTATTGGTTGGAGATAATGCCAGATCCTATAGAGAAGCTCCTGCTGAATTTAACTCACGGCATCCTGAGCAGTCATTTCCTGTTCGACATAAATTGGTGGCAAACATCATAAATAATTTTAAAAACACAGGAAATTATAAGAAAAAATTTGATTTAGAAAATAGACAATATCCAGACGAAGAACGTATTTTATAATATTTTAGACAAAACTCAAAATCTAGTGTAGGACAAGCAGCAGTAAATCTTGAAGTAAGGACCGAGTTTGACGTTTCTTAAAAAAAATAGGCACAAAGCTTTCAAGAATATTGGTGACCCTACAGAGCTAACAATAGGTCTTAGTGGGGCTCCTTCCTTGTGGATCTATTAGTGAAAAAGGAACAAGACAAGACACTAGGTCACACATTACAAAGAAAAAACCCACTCACACGAACATATATCTACTGACACGTTCTCAGAGGTTGGCAGACGTCGATCATATCAACGAAGAGATGTTGTCACTTCAGAAAGCACTAATGAAAAATGGATTTTCGAGGTACACAATACAGAAGTCGCAGGGGCCATACAAACAAATAACCCAAGAGGAATCCGAGAAACCAGTGGCAAAAGCATATCTGCCTTACGTAAAAGAGACGACAGATAATATTGGCAAACTTCTACGTAAAGATAACATAGAAACAATATTTAAAACTGACTGAAAAATCGGTGCTGTCCTCCGTAATATAAAATCAAAAACTACCCTAGAAGTCCCGTGCCACTATTGCAACAAATCATACATGGGACAGACCAATAGACTTATTAATGTAAGAAAGGAAGAACATACGAATGCAGTACGAAAAGAGGAGAAAACATCGTCCCTAGCACAGCATGTAAAATCCACAGGACACAAAATAGACTTCGACAACACCAGAACAATAGCTAATATCGAGCATTAGAGGTCAAGGATACCAGAGCGGCCATAGAGATTGAAAGAAGACCACAAAATCTTAATAAACGAGATGATACGCAGAGATTACTCAGTTCTTGGAAGCCCGCTCCTGTTGAAAGATACGTAACCGAAAATATACGACAATCCACCGTGGACGAACCAATCACCAGGAGGTACGTTCAAGTATTGACAAATAGTGAAGAAACACAGCAAGCTGCCCGAAATTGACCTATTACGAGGAGCCAGAGCGGAGCGCTGACCAATCAAGGATAACCATGGCATTCTGCCACCGATTGGACACTAGCATGCCCGACCACCAGCGAGAAGTTACGTGGAGCGTGACGTTTCAGCGAGGTCACTTGTCGGGTTGGCTCAGGTGCCCGCTACGCCTACCACAGGTAGTGAGGGGCCGGTAACACGCAGCCAAACGCGCAGACGCGCCCTAGACTGCAGCATATATAAGGAGCGGCACAACGTGGGGAATGTCAGTTCAGCTCGAGG
Organism: Leptura quadrifasciata; assembly: GCA_963675555.1. Classification (NCBI taxonomy): domain Eukaryota; kingdom Metazoa; phylum Arthropoda; class Insecta; order Coleoptera; family Cerambycidae; genus Leptura; species Leptura quadrifasciata. Next base: position 115,937,067 of record OY776676.1, on the reverse strand, counting down.
AGCAGCAGTAGGAAGCTTTCAGTGAGAACCTGAAGATGGCAGATGAGATTCTACCGAAACGTCGTTTAAATAACCGTGACTCCTGGAGGAGTCGATCATCGACGCGGGAGAGGAATAACACTTCATATATATATTAAAACATAATCTTTTAGTCGCAAGCTCCTCTATAAAATTCTTACCTTGCTATAAGGAATGTAACCAGACTGCAACCAACAGCTACTCTCCGGGCTATGTGCCCCGCCGAGCGCTGAATTTACAAGTTACAAGCCTGGCGCGTTAAGTCTAATAATCGCATATTACCATCAAAACGCTAATGCTTCGATTGCAACAAATACCAGCGACTGAAATACTATATTTTAACATTTCTGCCCTCTAGAAGCACACTTGATATATATATATTGCGATGTATTTGCATATTGGACGATTACGAAGATTGCATGTTTATTTGCTGAATCAAGATTTGAATTTGTTTATTTCCTTTAGATGGTTTTCAAAATTTATTTAAATTAGCTAAAGATCCGAAAGATATGTGTTTTAGAATGTTAATACTTATTTAGAGTTGTTTTAATAGTTTTAAAGTTTTCATTTGATGTCAACAGTAAGTTTGATACTGACATCTATGTTAGTAGTTATTAAGTTGTTGTTGAAATAATTTCTGACATTTAAGTCATTATGACATTTCTTTTAAGTAGTAAATTTTATTTTTATAGTAGGTAAATGTTTTCCTGAGTTATTAAGTTGTTGTTGAAATAATTTCTGACATTTAAGTCATTATGACATTTCTTTTAAGTAGGAAATTTTATTTTATAGTTGGTAAATTTTTTCCTGGAGAAAGACAAGGAGGTTTAAGTTAGGTTATGTGTGGAATGAAATTAATCAAAATTCATATGGTGTTTTGTTTTGTTTATTTTGGATATTTTGATGTTTAGTGAGATAGAACAATAAACAACTGATAAAAGAGAGGTTGTAAAATTGGAAAAACAAATTTAAGAAAAAAAAGAACAAGTGAAAATTAGGGAGTGAAGAAGAAAAATAATAAACAAGGATTAAGAATTTTGAAATTGAATTGAAAGTCAGAAATTGCGGAGATCAGCGAAGAAGAGAAAAATAGACTGTAAATAAGAAGGTAGAGGTGTTATTGTGGTTTGGAGTTGCAGAGGAGATAAGGACGAGATAAGGTGAAGAATTAATGAAAGGAGAATTGTTGGATTTGGAAAGAGAAGTGTGTAGCTACGAAGAAGGAAGGTTTTTGTGTGTTTAATTTTGGACAAGGTCGTATATTAAAATTTAAATAGTATACTTATTAGACTTTCGAACCTGTTATAAAGCTAAATTATCTAAATATCAAAGAAAATAAATTATTTATACCAGATTAAAAATTTTACTTTAATAAAAATTTCATTTTAAATAGGAACTGAATTTGAACCTGCTCCTGAAGGGAAAGATAAGCTAGCCGGCCTATTAAATATTTTGACATACTTTCGGATCAAAAGGTAAGAGATTTTAATTTGATCTTTTGGTTTTAAAGTTTTTTTTTTATCTATTGGAAATAAGCAAGTTAAGGTTTGATTAGTAGTGCAAATTATTAAGTACAATTAAAAGTAGAACAGCACATTATATATATATATATATATATATATATATATATATATATTGATGCTAGTTAAGTTGTCACCTCCGGCACATAGAAAGGACGACCTGACCTCCATGTTATCCCGTGCATATATTGCTATAAATTTTATATATTTGTGATTAGGGGGACCCCCAGAATACGAATCTCAAAAGAGGGGAAAAGATTTATAATTTTTTTTGTAATCATATATACAGGATACAAGAGATACGAACTCACCTCCAATACATATATATGAGTAGAAACTGAAGCATCGTTAATACCTCTAGCAATGTTGCCAAATTTTCGGAGGTCAAAACGTAGCGCCATTATCTGTAGTTGTTAATATATATAAACATTATCGAACCCACATTTGAATTTGTAAGTTTCTGGAAAACGATGGTCATAATTTTATAACTTCTTAGTAGGCAGAAAATGTACATTTTGAACACAGCTTTTGGCAAATATTTTATTATTAAAACTAAATTAAAGTCTGAATCTATGTCTCCTAAGTCTTTCACTCAGAGAAATCTTTCTAGATATCTAAGATTTAAAAGACTCATTCAGGTGGTTTGGAAGGCCTTTAAAAACATTTTTTTCGAATTTTGGAATGAAATTGGGTGAAAATAAAGAATTACTCTTCTGATCAATCAATATTTCAGAAAATATTAAACTCTTACGTAGTGAGATTTTTTTTCATCTAATAATATTTGAAATATAATGTAACTGATTTTAAATGGTATTAAGGTTGTTTGATGTTTAGAATAAAATATCAACAGTTCTGTGTAAATAATAAGTAGCTATGGATATAACATAAATAAAATCTTAGGGGCTATGTTTAACATACACAGCCCATAAGAATTTCCTCTAATCTGTTTCGAAAAAGATTTAGTGTCCTAAACGTCAGCGATATAGGTATATTACATTTATTTTTCTCGTTATAATTTATATTAGTTGGCAAGAAGTAGCTTCTGGCTATTCCTTTGACATAAACATCATAGACGCAGAGGCTATTTTTTCATTATACTGAATAATTGTGTTTTTGTAAATTCTGATGTGATTTTTTATAGAAGATCTATATGGTAAAAACTCTAAAAAAGAGAAAAGAATATAAACAGAACACCACAGTTAATATTTAGACGATATCTTGTATATTTTTACACCATTTCAGTGTAAAATTACGTTCAGTATTAATTTTCGTTTTGAAAATGCTGTGGCGTCGCCAAGTTATTGCAAAAGGTATGAAAATTTACAGAACAACAATGCATCACAAATGCTACAAAATGAACTTTGCTAACAACAGTTAAGAGAAAATATTTGATAAGGGCAAAGATAAGGGATAGTTGAAATGTAGTGGACTGGATGGATCTACAAGGAATTTTATACGGGGGCGTTAATTTGGAAACCTACAAATATCTAGAATATCGTTTTTACAAATAGAATAACAAGTACATTATCCCACTATGCACGAATATATTGTCCTTTATGATATTAGTCTCCAAAAATAATAGTTTTTGAGACATTTTCAGTTTAACCGATAATTTAAAAATAATTGTGTTTTTCTTTGTTCATAAGAAAGCTATGGCTTTATTGTATTATAGTAAATGAAGATTTTAGTACTGAAAATGAAAACCAAATGAAAATGATTCAGAATTATATTTTTTAATTCGATTTTAAAGCTGTAAAATAATTTAAATAATTAAAATATTCAAATATAAGAGCAACGGTAACTAGGAAAAATACATAATACATCTGGAACATTCGTCATTTAAGAAATTATTTATACATTTTTTTCTAGTTACCGTTATTATTTTTATATACTGTAATTATTTAAATTATTACAATTATTAAATGACGGCAAAGCAATAACTTACTAGTGGAATAGGCGCAATTATTTTTAAGTTAATCAATTAAAATGAAAATATTTCAAAAGCTATCAGTTTTAGAGAAATATCATATTAACTAATTATTATTAAAGAAACAAAATAGTTGTGCAAAATGGCGAAAAAATATACAGGGTGTTCCTTTGGAAAAAATGAAGCATTAGATATAATATGGAGGTTGGCAAGTTAATGCCCCTGTATAAAATCTCCTGTACATAAAAATAAACTTTTGCTTTACTCAGATATTTCAGTTCACCCCTATGTTTGCATTTACTAAATAGTTCCTCTTAGCTATTATTAACAAGGTATTTTAGTGACATTTGTGATGCATTGTTTTTGCGTAAATTTTCATATTTTTGACAATTATATAAATTTCTCAAAACAAAAATTAATACCAAACGTAAAATTTTACGCTGAAATAAGTGGTGTAAACCGGGTATGTTATTTTAAAGTCGTCATTCAAGCTGTCTCACTTTAAATAAACCCACTGTATATTTCACGTATTTTAAAAATAGGCAACAAAGTATGTTCTATAACTTTTACTTAATTTTTTTTTCATATTCCTCATAATAGCAAAGATATTAAACTTCCTTGCACTAATGAGCTACCAAATAGACCAATTTACTATTGAAAGCAAGCACTAGAATTTCAAGTGTATCACTAATAGGGACTATTTTATTCGCTTATTAACTTATTATAGAGAATTTGAATTTAAACCTAGGAATTGTATTCTTTGAATAAACATAATGGGTGTATTAAATATTATTTATCAACCAATCAATCAATCAAAATATGTTTTATAGTTTAAAAATCAGTCCGCGACAACTCGGACAAACTTTCCCATTTAGGAGTAGATCTCCCCACAGCTTCTCTCCCTGTATTTTCTAGGAGCAACTGGTCATGTCATTTCAAAGCGGTATTAGGGGAGTGTCCATATACCAAATTTAATCAAAATCGTTAGAACCGCTTTAGAAGAAAAATTATTTAATTTCTCCTTGCCCTCCCCCCGCAACTCCCTTTCTACATTTCTTAGGTACAACCGGTCATGTTACCTTATGCTACTACTAAGTCAGTATTGATGTGTTAAATTTGATTAAAACTGTTAGATCCCTTTAAAAAAAAAATTATGAAATTATTTAAAACTCAACTCTCCCCCCACAGCTTCCTTCCTGGTATTTTCTAAGAGCAACTGGTCATGTCATTTCATATCGGTAGTAGAGAAGTGTCCATGTACCAAATTTAATCAAAATCTTTAGAGCAGTTTTAGAGAAACAAATTATTTTCTATTTTTTCCCTGTTTTTAGGGGTTCACTCCCCCCATATTTGAGCTAGGATCGATTTTGCGATCTCGCCTCGAGGTGTGGCCGTCTTGAATATACAGATAAAACTCGATGCATCAATTTGGCCTCTAGGTGGGGCGACAGACGGCAGACAAACATTTTTTAAAAACCACTTTTGTTGGTTCAAGAGACTTGAGACTTGAAAACGCGTAAATCCATCAAAAACTCAAACATACAACATACTTTGGTTATATACTATGTATATGGAAAAGTAAAAATGAAATACTCCTATTGAGAAAGTTATACTCTACCTATAACATATTATAATAATGATAATAATATTAATAATACTTTATTCACCAATAAGCTACAAAAACATATATATGAAAGTCAAATTATATATAATGTTTTATAAAACAAACAAGTAGTTATAGGTTATAACCACATAAAAACATATAAAATAACAAAATATGTGTGAATCATAGTATGCAGTATTAAATTTACAGTAAAATAGAGCAAGATGCTGGTACAATAAAAATTACATGCATATATATTATGTACATTGTACAAGCATACACCAAATAAAAAGAAAATAAAGTCAATCATATTAGATAATAGACATTTTCGCATGTTTGTCACCATATCCAGATCTAACGAATGATTAAAGAAAAGAAAGTTGAAGTAATCAGTTCCCGGCAAATGAAAAACGCAACAAAAACTTTACGACCTCATTAAAATACCGATACTCTTTGTACAGTTCAAGTAAGGACTTCCCTGCACTCAATAAACGCAACAAAAACTTCACGACATATTTATATAGCTGCGGGCCGTGGCGCCATGTCTGTCATGAAACGACTAGACGTACATTAGAAACCTATAAAGGTAAGCGAGTCAATATGCGAACAGCAGTACAAAGAGTACCGGTATTTTAATGAGGTCGTAAAGTTTTTGTTGCGTTTTTTATTTGTCGGGAACTGATTACTTCAACTATACTGCTGTTCGCAAATTGACTCGCTTACCTTTATAGGTTTTTAATGTGCGTCTGGTCGTTTGATGACAGGCATGGCGCATGGCCCGCGGCGATATAATTATGTCGTAAAGTTTTTGTTGCGTTTTTGAGTGCAGAGAAGTCCTTACTTGGACTATACATTCATAGTTAAGAGTAGTCATATATAAAAATAAGTATTTAAACAAATTGGGTATTAATATCAAAGTAAGTAGTGGTTAGAACTGCCATACTTCAGTCTAGAATTTAAAAATTAATGGACTAAAAACTTAGAGGAAAGGTAAAAAAAGCAACAAGTAGAAAATAATTGAGAATAATGATAAATAATCGAGATATGGTTGCTACTTGATGCTGTGCAATTTGATTTTTTTTAAACGCATACCTTTGCATGGCGTTTCACGTACGTTTTTAAAAACATCCCTTTGCAGTATGCATATTAATAATAATCTCCCGCATTTTTATTACTGATGCTTCGACTTGGTCGTACTACTGTACCAGCTATATAGAAATCGAAGTTTACTTTCTCAATCATAAAAGCGCGACGCCTTTCCTAACTATTTGTAGGACACTGTAATATATTATGTACTTCGTTTTCTGAACCATGATGTCTTTGATGATTTACTTTCCGTGATGTTGCCAATATCAAAATACTTATAACATTATGACAAACAAATATATTTACTCAATGTGACCCACTTCTCATCTCAATATGCTCCGGGAATCAAATTAGAAATTAATCTAATAATCAAGTCAATGTTGTTCAAATGCTTTTTACATTAATTATTATTATATTGATAAGTTTTAAACGAATTGGTTGAATGTAGTCGAATTTAGCGTCGCACATATACAAATCTAGAAAAACCCAGCATATAACTTGAATAAGGGAGGCAAAGCCAAAATGGAGCGTACATAGAAACTATCCCGAAATTATAGTGAAATATCAAAAAAATCTATGTCCATAAACAATTAAAAATTATCAATTAACAAACAGAATACTATCAGCGCATTTAAAAGTTCTGTATTATTTCTTTCAACGAGTGTTTAAAAGGGTCGTCAGTGTTTACTACAAAAGGACCGCAATAGAAAAGCAGGTACTAACATCTGGTTGTGATAAGAGAGAAGTAATGCATAATATAGTCTGTACAAATATAATAAAGTGCCTAAATTCTTCTTTGCACAATTTGAATTAATTTCCGCAGAATTAGCGGGATTTTAATTCTCATTGTCATTAATTGTTCTTGCTACAAAAATGTAAATAAATCGATATCAAGTAGATATCATAGCAGTCAAGTAAACCAGACGAAAATAATATAAAAGATAAGCTTTTCATCGTAACCATATCGGCATTAAATGGTTTTCTGCATGCAATTTTTTACGGAGTATTGTACAATGTCGAACTTGTACTTTTGTCCTTTTTCTTGATTATTGATAATTACGTAAACATATTGCACTTAATAAACTTTAGTCAACATTAAATATTTCAGTTATCAGATTCCTATAGCCTGTCGCTATATATTCTTTATCAAAGTATTTGTTTTCATACACATTTCTTGTCGATAGTACTATTAAAACCTTAAAGCCTAATATTTCAAATTACAAATTAAATGAAATTTTTGGAAAATGCGGAACATGTTTTTTTGAACAATTTATCTGTTGAAGCACGATTTTCTTTAATTTTCTAAAAGAATATCTCCGGTTGTACTTGTCATACCAGGAAAATAAAAATACAAGCCTCTACGCAACTAAATTTGAAATTAAAAAGGCTATGAAGTTCCGACCGATTCCGAGATAAAAATATAAGTTTCCATCACTATTTGTTGATTTAAATCTACTGGATTTAATTTACCAGTCACATTCAGTTTTAAATTATACTACACTTCACTGAAAAACAAAGAAATATATTTAATTACAGCTAAATACAACATGAGATATTTACAGTTTGCTTTTTTTATTAGGTGCATTATTTTATCTTTCCTGATAGACATATTTGAGAAAATCACACACACAAGTTCACAATAGAGACAGAGAGATTTAAAACACATGTAAAAACAGACATGTACTGTTGTTTTACATAATCAATATTTTGTTAGAATATTAGAGCAAAATGTTAATAAGGTTTTAATAAGTTCTGTGAAAATAAAAATTTAGTGAAAATTGCATCAAAACTGTCTTGTCTTATATAAATCGACGCTTTCTATAAGAAAACTACTGAAAAACCGCGACAATTTCCACACGCTTTTCAGGAATGAAAATTTGAAAAATACCTCATTTAAAGGTTAAAAACAATATTAACCAGAATGATAGAGATTTATTTTAAATTGAAGCTGTTGATATAGAGAAGAACTGCTAAAAAAATAATTATTGATTTAAGTTCTGAAGAAAATGCAACACGTGTTTCTAAAAACTGTAAAATTGCTTCTATCATGTTTGACTACAGTGCACAATGACTAAGAATAACGTCAATTACGGTTCAAAAAATGCTTAATAAAAAAATTAAAAATCGATTTTTTATTATTTTTTACTACAAATTTCAAAGTTAAATGGATTTGACCATATATATCATTTTAATATAACTGCATAAAAATACTTCAAAACTGAATATTTTTAATTGTTTTTCTACTGCAAAGCATCAAACTACATACTTTTCATTCTTTGATATTTATCGGAAGAGTACAACATTTTCAAGACATTTTCACGCGCTTTTCTGGAATAACGGTATTTAAAATGTATCAGTTTTTCCGTTGTTTTCTCGTAGAAAACATCTATCTAAATACTTTTTGTTCCCCATTATTCTTCAAAAAATGCCCAATTTTCATGATAATGAAGTTTATAAAATTTCACGTGCTTTTCCGGTACAATCGCGGAAAGGTAAGTGGAAAATTTATGAATGTTTCTTTACCTTATTGTAGAAAATGTTGATTTAAACACTTTTCCTTCTTTGGCGTATTTTGATAAATTGCTTAGTTTTCGAAATACCATTGATTTTTAATTTATGTAATATTCGTTTTTGCGTGATAATGCTTGAAATATGACTGATTTTTGTTTTATCTGTTTATTGAAAACATCTAAGCATTTTTGCTCTTTGTGATTTTTCGAGAAAATGTAGTTTTCTTGATAAGTGATTTTTATACAATTTTTGGATGTACATATGTTAGTTTTTCATTTAATGCAAGAAAAAGCGGTTGGAAAAATTAAAAAAATTCCCACATAATGTTGTAGAACATTTAATTACGTACCTACATTTTTTTACACATTCTCATTTAAAGCGGGAGTGTAATTTCAACAATGATTTTTTTATGAAGAAAGTACTAAGTTAAAACTTTGAAAACAAATGTTGATTTTTGGAATTTCAGAATGCTAAGCCCTTTTTTACTTTTTTGTTCCGATCGCTCTGTAATTTTTTAATATTTTTTGTCAGAGCGCCCGCACAAGATCTTTTAAGGTCGACTTTTATTTGTAATTTGCACGTGGTCTTTTAAAGTCTAGTACCGCCTGTACGATCACACAGTATTGATGTATTATTTGATATATTCATATATTAGTGCATATACGCGGATTGTCTTAGTGTTTGTTGGTATTGAAATAATTTAAAATCTTTTATTCCCGGTGGAGTAATTATTTTAAATTTGCTGCTCTATTTTACTACTTATTAAGATCTAAGGTAGTGTGTGAACTTTAAGAACTTTCAAAATTTTTCATCATTCGTGTTTTAGAAAATTTATATGGACATATGGATATAGATGCTTTAAGGTGAGAATATCCAAGAGAGAGAGAGAGAGAGAGAGTGGTCCGATTGGGAAATATTTATTGTTTTTGGCCATAACTTCATATTCTAAAACACATATTGCAAACAAAGTATAAGACTACTAAGTAGAACTATAACAAGGGTAGTGTTAGAAATTTTCACTCAATAATTTCAAACATATGCGAAATAGTTAGATTTAAATTTAGGAAATACGGAAATTGACATGATCTTTAAAATTAAATCTAACTATTTCGCAAACAACTGTAATTATTGAGTGAAAATTTACAACACTACTCTTGTTATAACTCTACTTAGGTAGTCTTATAGTTTGTTTGCAATATATGTGTTAGAATAAAAAGTTATGATCAAAAACAATAAATATTTCCCTATCGGATCTTTCTCTCTTGGACATTCTCACCTAGTAGTACTAGTTCATATAGGTTGGAAAATTATTGATAATAAAATGACCCCTGTTCTCAGTACCAAATCATCAATGCTGATTAAATCACATTTTTTTATCTACATGTAACTGTAGACAAGATTTATTGATTATTATATTTCGAAACACCTAAACTATTTCAGCAAAATTTTATAGGTTGTAGTAGTCTGCAATGCTCCTGTACGAAGAAGACATTACCATGCATCGGATGGTACAAGTGTATGGGACAAAAACCATGTTATAAAAACCCCAACACTAAGGAAACTCGTTTTACTTCCGAAATAGTTTAAGAGTCCTCGGATTCAGATTGAACAAGTATAATATAACTTGAGCAAACATATTATTTGAATTTTTTATATATTTGTTCAACAGTCCATAATATAATTTTCACATTTTTTATGTTATTTTTTAGGTATAATTGCTATTTGCTATATTTCTAATTTTAATTATCTCCTAATGATACTGTCTTGATTGGCGATACGTTCGTCAGTACCTATATTATATATTATTTTCGAGTCTGTAGAATCTTATCAAATGTTACAATACTCCACATTGTGTATAGTTATTTTCATAAAATATTTCATATTTTTTATGTTTACTGAGCAATTTTTTTTAAACAATAGGGTACCTTCACTAGCAGCACTAACTAACTGTTAAAACTTTGTTCAAATCAGACGTGTCCTTCTCAAGTTATCATGCTTACAAGAAACGTGAGGGACGGACAGACAGACACTTCAAAAGTTGCTTAATTTGATCACTAACACAATGATATGAAATTTTTTTTTCTCCACGAGTGATATATACAGTTTTAGAAATGCCGATCAAATGCATTATACTCCTCTGCGAAAACTCGAAACGTATAATAAAATGTAATAATTACAGGCTCAGTTTCTATTATTCACATAACAGTCAAATGAACAACTATTTATTGCGAGAACAGGCGATGATACTGTGCCTTAAAATACCTCGTGCAGCTCAAATACAAATGACAGTCATCCTTAAAAGATCTTGTGCGGGCGCTCTTAAAAAAATTATTGAAAAATTAGAGCGATCGGAACAAAAAAGTAAAAAAAGGCTTAGCATCCTGAAACTCTAATTTATAACGTTATTAATGAGTATTTTTGATCACGTTAAGAATAAAGTAGCTAGGGCGGTGGTAAAAGAAAACGTTGCCTATGCAATAAGATGCTTTTCACCAGCGCACTTTAAACGTAAACGTCGTCCATTTAACTCCATGCTTTGGGAATTGTATAATATTTTTTTCTAATGTTCCCGTTGCACCTCGTACAGGACGACATGTTGACAACCTTCAGATTTTGATGTTTTAGAAGCTAAGGAATCATTTGAAATAGGTTCTAGCTGTTAATGTCGAAGTGCAAACAGAAATCATTTATAAAGGATTTTGAAGCTGTCGTGGCCTATATTATTATGTATTATTTACATTTTTTAAACGATTCTATAACCTGTTAGTTTCATATTAAAGGAATAATATTTTTCTATAGTTTTACTTTCATAAAATAAATCGTGATTACGGAAATTTTCTGATAGAAGCCGCTGAGTTTTATTGAAACTTACCTGTGTAATACTTTTCTCAATTGCTTGCTGTCTGTACAAAGTTTGTAGTGAAAACAGAAACCGAAAATAAATTCATCCACCGTAGAAAATTTGGGAAGGAAAACATAATGCAGTTTCAAAGTTACCTAAATAATGAAGATTGGCAGGAAGTTTTCACTCAAAATTGCCCCAATACAGCGTTTGATAATTTTAGTAATATAATATTCTACTATTTTGATATATGTTTTCCCAGTGTAAAAATGCTTACAAATAAAAAGAATAAAAAAGATGACTGGATGACTGAAGAAGTATTTCAACTAAAAAAGTGGGTAACTATTTACAACGATATGGCAAAAATAAATTCTGGTTATTCAGAAATAAGCAAAAACCTACATAAATTATACCGCAAAAAACTAGAAGTTGCTAAAAAACAATTTAATGACAAACAGATTCTCGAATCCGGTAATAAATCTAGAACTATGTGGCACCTCATTAATAAATTGCAGGGAAAAGAAAGAAGTGTGATTGAAATTGCTATAAATAAAGATGGAGAAAAACTGCCTGACATCGAAATCGCAAATAATTTCAATTTACATTTCACATCTGTTATAGATAACAAACTTCCACCTGACTATGATTTCTTAAACTCGAACCTACCTTTCTGTAATAAAACTTTCTTTCTATCTCCTGTTACCGAAAAAGACGTAGAGTCCTTAATAGATAAACTAAAACCTTCGTATTCATATGGTCATGATAATATTTCCAACAATTTAATTAAAAAGTGTAAACGCAGCCTCTGCAAGCCAATGTCATTTTTAATAAATTCCTGCTTTAGCCAAGGATTATTCCCTCAGAGATTAAAATTAGCTATCGTCACCCCTATATATAAAAAAGGAGATTCAAACGATTATGCAAACTACAGGGCCATTAGTTTACTCTGTAGTGTGTCGAAACTTTTTGAGCTATGTCTTAAACACCAACTTTCAATTTTTTTACATAAAAACAGTATTCTTTCGTCTTCTCAGCATGGTTTTACCTCAAACAAAAGCACGGAAACTGCACTATGCGATTTTCAACATAAAATTATTACCGCCATAGACAACAAACAATATGTTCTTGGTTTATTTATTGACTTCTCCCGTGCTTTTGATTTGGTGAATCACCAACTGTTACTAGCTAAGTTGCATAGATATGGCATAAGAGGGGTTCCTTTGGAACTTTTAACTTCCTATCTAGAAAATCGGACCCAGATAGCTAAAATTAATAATGTTAACAGTGATAGCTGTGATATCAAACAGGGAGTTCCACAGGGCTCTATTCTAGGACCACTGCTTTTTAATATTTTTGCCACTGACCTAATTTCATACCTTAATAATATACCCAATGTCTCTATCATATGTTACGCCGACGACACAAACATTCTAATTTTTAATACCAATTTAAATGCATTACAGATAACTGCAGAACTTGTATATAACAATATAATAACCTGGGCAGAAAAAAATAAACTAAAATTGAATATGCAAAAAACTATGTCAATATTATTTACATCCTCAAAGAAATCTGACAGTGTATCAATTCAAAACAATGGCAATATAATTAAATCATCTGAATCGGTTAAGATGCTGGGTATCCACTTAGACAACCACCTGCAATGGGGTTGCCATATCGACAATCTGTGTGGCAAATTACGTAGCAACTGTTATGCATTACGTTTCATGGCCAACCACTGTAGCCAAGATATACTCTTAACGCTCTATTATGCAAATTTTCATTCACATCTCAGATATGGAATTATAAATTGGGGTAACAGCACTTTTGTTGAAAGAGTATTTGTATTGCAAAAATATGCTGTACGTATACTCGCTGGTCTACACTTTCCTGAAAGCTGCCGTGATGCTTTCAGAAACTTTAAAATCCTAACAGTAGCTGGTATATATATATTAGAGGTCTGCACTTATGTTTACAAAAATAAATATAAATTCCTTGCCAGTCGAACTGATCATGACCACGAAACAAGGTTTAAGGAATTGTTGAAACCCGAAATACATCGAACTACGATGTATCAAAAAAGCTTCCATTACATGGGTTGCAAATTATATAATAGTTTAGCGGATGATATTAAGTCCGCACCCACTGCAAATATTTTTAAGGTAAGACTGAAGAAACTGCTCCAGTACAGAAACTGCTATACGGTGGATGAATTTTACCGATAGCTATTTATAGCTAATTAAGTAAATCTTCTGTGATTTGTGCCTACAAGAGCCAATGACTTTAATATGTATATATTGATATTCTCAGACTTTATTTTAAATTACTTTATGTATATATCATAGTTCTACTTTTTTCTATTTCTTTTTTGTCTTTTATATTTATATACTTTTTATGTAATTATGTGTTTGATCCTTGTTCGTTTGACGTGTGTAAAACAAATCTTGTGCTATACACTAATAAATATTATTATTATTATTATTATTATTATTAATAATAACACCAATGTGAACAGATTTCCTATATTTTTATGTATTGAATGGGTATTCATTGTTTCATATAAAAGAAAAGTTCCCAAGTTCTTACATGTTTTGCGATTTGGAAATTCACGATCAAGAAATTTAAGGGCCCAAAAACAGTAATTTACCTAAACAAGAACAAAATAAACTGCGTTGTCTTAAAGCTAAGAAAATATGCTATGAAATATTACATTTTAGCTTTTTTCTTGGGAAACTTTCTATATTGCAAATAAAAATTCATAAAATAATATAATAATTGAATTTTGCTAAATTATTTAATCGCAAATACCGGACGTAAAAAACTAAAACTACATTTAAGTTGAAATATAACATATGTTATGGATACTCAAATATGCTTATGAGAAGCAATTTAAAAAACGCATTTTATTGCTCATATTTGTTCTCTGGTAAACATTCCAAGTACTAGTAGCGTAATTCCTGTTCAACCGCATAATTTTTGTCAATGAACCAAAAAACTAGCCTTTCGTAGTATAGAGGAAATGAATCATGCTTGATGTAGACGAAATTTTATTTGTATTATGAGGTAGGCGTTATGGGCAGTCCCGAACCCGGTATACTGTAATTTTTTAAACCTGATATATTTCTATAGGATATTTTAATAATGCTCATTCCGGCACAACGCTACGCAGGTATATTTCTGTTGTGTTGAATTTATCCCGACATTCATCGCGATGTTGCCGATATTTGGAGGTGATATCGTACCCTCTGTGATCTAAAGAGCAACATATATAGCCGGAGGTGACATCGTATTGGCTGTTATACAAATGAAAACGACAGCAGCGCCATTGATATACAGTTGAACTAAAAATTAAATTTGTGGATATAAAAGGTGTCTTTTCACCTCCACACGAAAATTTAAACATAGGTTTCTAATGTCATCTAAATGCTTGTAAAATTGAAAACTGTGCAAAACGTTGCCACCTCCGAAAACGGAGGTGGCAACGTTATATATGAGGTGACAACGTATAGCCAGTATCTGTTTTGGAGGTGGCAAAGTACCTTCCGTACATATATATATATATAAACTTTTGAACGGCGGCCATTTTTGGGGTCTGGGGACTATAATCGAAGAAACTATAGTGAAATTTTCTCGAAGTCGTGACATGCTGCACTCTGCTTTAGGTAGATGAGAAATCTACCTGAAAATTATCTTTCACATAACAAATCACACTAGTAAAATACATTGTTCTGAACAAAAAATGAAAAGTTTTTTTTCAATTCGGGTAACCGTTAATAAAAATCTCTTTTTCGTTGGAAAAATTTTCTTTGTGGCCTATATCTCAACCAACTTTGATACCATTATAACGAAATGACAAAGGGGTTTTTAAATATGTCGATTAAGAATATCCGACTAGATATTTTCTTAAAAAATCGCTAATGTACATTCTCAGAAAATCCACCCTTACGTTAGCCAATATGGTTCTCAAATTTTATTACGTCATTAAGTTCTAATCGAGACAATGATTAACCACCCAAAATTCAAAAAAATCGCACGTATATCTGAGATATAAGAGTGGCTCTATGAAACTAGCGACACGCTGAATATGTACAACACTACAACTTTTATATGAAACTTTTTCTTTATTTCCAATAATAACAGATATAAGAGGGGGTGAAAATATATAAATAACCCTGTTAAAAAAATACAATGTGTAATATTCTGGCTCAATTCGGTTTTTTGGGATAATGCGCATTCAAATTTTTGTTTTGGGTAAACATTATTATTTCTCCTCAAAAATGACAGCAACTAGTGCCAAATTTTGCTCTGATTGCATCTTGTTTACCACTAATCGCGTTTTTCAAAGAACACCGCGTTTAGTTAGCAATGTAAAATTCTGTGTTATTATTAATGCAATTAGATAGCGTTTAAGTAGTGGATACCAAATGAAGACTTGTAGTGAGAATCAGACGTTAAATGTGGGATACAGTTAGAATTATACCGTTTGTTTAATAATGGAGCAAAGCGGAAACATAGGAAATGAAATTACTGATAAAATAGCCCAACTGGCGCTAATCTGTGGGGAATATAATTAAGAAAACCAACAATCAGATATATATCTTATGCTGCCTCTAAAATTGAGATCCAAAAACAGAACTTGGATAACACACAGGTTTATTTTGTATTCAGAGGCAAATTTGCTTAATATAGCAAAAATGACTGCTAGTATTTGGTAGGAATGTTAACAAGTCGATTTTAAGCAACTGATATATACCTAAGTAATACAAATACAGATGTATGAAATATAAAAAATATCTGCTGATAGTAGCCGTCATACATGTAGATATCATGTGTACAATAGGACGTCTAGCGTTCCTGGATGCTGAATAAAGGGTTTGAAATCTCAGAAGAAAAATCAGTTGCTATAATTATCAGGCATGATATTGAATACGCTAACAACATAAAATTAGGTAAATCTACATTCCCAATAACAAACGAAAATAAAATATTTGGATATTATATTCGATAAAAAGTTCCTTCAAATTAGTAAAAAAATCGCCGTTATATGGAAAATTTTCCCACAGTTATAGGACCTGTAAAAAGTTAAGTATTTGGGTTGTCTAAACGTGATTTTAATCCCCCCCTCCTCAGTTCCAAAAAGGGTTGTTTTTGAGAAATATATACATATATATTTGAATTTTAGAGTTTTTTCGCCTTCTTCTCTATTTTCGGGAAGAACTGTGCATTTTGGTGAAAAATATAAAGAAAGCAAAGTAATAGAACATAAAATTTTCAATAAATTTTGTCTCTATTTTTTGCTTCGAATTCCGCATAGTTTCGCCGCTAGAGGGCGTGAAAGAAATATATACATATATTTCTGCGCTTTTTTTAAATTTTGAGCGAAAATTATAATTAACTTTCGGCAAGAAAAGTACATTCTATATCTATGTAGAATGAGTATATATTTAAAAAATAAAGTATAATAATTCATAAAGTTTATTTTTTAATAATTTTGTCTTATATTAATAATTTAAAAATTTATAATTCAATTACTATATAAAAAATATGATACATATATTTAAAACTAGTTAACAGGTGTCACAACACTAAGGGCCGGTTTATCAATGTTTGGTCGATAGCCGCGTGGGTTAAGAGGAGAGGTGGCAATCGCGATTAATCACACGGGCATCATACCATCGGGTTCGAATACTGGCTCCGGCACTGGCACTGTCGGACTAAATGGTTGTATGTCCGCGTTTTTTCAATGTGTAACCCCCTTCCGTATAAGCCTCTGGCTTCTGGAATTAGGGCTTGTCTAATTCCTGTGATGTTTATTTATTATTATTTATTAAGGTTAAGTAATAACCAAAGGATAACTGTCAAACAAAACGATACCCATTGTTTCGTTTGATATTTATCCTATAAATAAGTGTTAACCCTTTATTGACAAACCGGCTTTTACTAAAGGGACACTACAGCTGCCGATCGTGGTTGCCAGCCTACCACTTTCTCCTTTTTCAGCAGATGAAAATTGTAATGTCTATATCAACAAATTTTGTACAAAATTTCAAAAGAAAAGAAAGAATTCAAAATGCCCTCACTTAAATAATATTTCCATGTTTCTCCATGCTTTTTGTGGGTGTGACACAACTTCCAGTTTTTATAATATTGACAAATATAAAATTTACAACCTATTGAAATCTGTTGAAATATTCAATGATCCTCTTGTTGACAAATCTCAATTGTACGAAGTTGCTAGATCTGCCAGCTTGAAACTTTATAATGCCCCCCTTTCCACTTCGTTATCATCATTGAACAATTGATAATAATAATAATAATAATTATTATTATTATAGGTACGTTATTCCAAAATTGTAAAGAATTTGTCAATAAAGTCGCTTCTTCTAACTGATGGGGCATTAAAGAAGCATGCAGAAACGGTCTACCTCCAATGCCAAACCTGGCTAGGAAATTTTCCCGAACCCTGTAAATTCGGTTGAAAAAAAGATGATATTTCAATCCCTGAATTTTCCGATGGCTCAACGATTCCAGATGAACTTTTCAAAAAAATTGCATTGTGGTTGTGAACTTCTTTGTACCAAGAGAAGCTCTTATAGATAATTGTGATTGAAGTGTAATAAATTTTGTAAAGTATGTAAAGGAACTGATTGTGCTAATTCCAAAGAAGATTGATGTAGTTGACGATATTACTAATGTAGATTATCTTGATGAAGAGGTCAAACTTGTAGAGATTGAGCCAGGTTTTTTCAATGGAAAATGCAAATTATGAGAATGATAGTGATGAAGAGATAGATGATGTAAACGATAATTCTATATCTAGTTCTAGCGAAGATGAATTCTTATTATCGAAAAGAGCAAGATTTTGTAATTAATCTAATATTTTCAATGTAATGATTATTATTATTATTTTTTTTTTAATTTTTTTTTTACAAAAAACCAGTCACCCTACTCTGTGGCACCGACCCTCACAGAGGGGAGCTGGTAATACCAATAGCCACTGCCCACGCCACTGAAAGCAGCGTCTGTCTCATTCCACCGAGGGCTCCTATAATCAGTACCACTATTTTAACAGAATGGCCTGGATAAAGCCTGCGGAGTTCGAAGAGCAAATCTCGATATTTTGTCCGTTTTTCCTCCTCTTTCAAGACAATGTTGCTCTCAGCGGGAGCTGAGAATTCCACGACATACATTGTCTTGAGTTGGTGGTCGAGGAGTACTATGTCAGGCTTGTTGGCTTGTATTTGCCTGACGGTGGGAAACGAGTAGTTCCAATAAATTAGACACTTCTCATTCCCCACAACGGACTCAATATCCCCCGGAACGTAAGGCAACACTGGTGTTTCGTCTATCCCATACGAGTGCCTTAGATGATAGTAAAGCACTCGTAATGCTGCGTTGTGTCTATGAATATAGGCCGAGACTGCGTATGTCGGGCAAGCCGACAGTAAGTGCATTACAGTCTCCGACGCCCTGTGGCAGGCCCTGCAGCTGACATCAGGGACCTCCATACCCAGACACGACGTCGATAGACGAGAGTGTTAAATACACCATCCTGGCAAGCCATTATGAATCCCTCGGTCTCAGACTTCAGCCCAGCTGACCTTAAGAAGGCGAAGGTCAGCCTTTCGGATATGCCGAGGTCTTCTACATTTTTATAGAAGACCCCGTGCAATGGCTTATCCTTATGGAGCTGCAGAAGGATGTTGTGTTCTAAAGTGGGCTTTTAGTCGAACGGGTTCCAACTCCGTGACAGAGTCGGGGTTTACCCGCTCGACGTCGAAGATGAGACCAAGTTCATCGGCTGCTCTTCGTGCTGCCTTAAAGAGAAAAGCTCCTACCTCTGCATTTTCATGGTCTCGGACCATGCAGAGGAGGGGATCCGAACTCCTGATGACCTTACATGCTCCATCCAGAACCATCCTGCTATGGAGACTCTCCAAGCTCAAGAGTCCACGGCCTCCCCGATGTCGCGGGAGATACAACCGTGGAACGGACGATTTAGGATGCAAGCTCCTATTGAGATGCATCTTCTTGCGGGTTACTACATCGAGTTGACGCAGCTCTTCCCTAGTCCACTTCACTACTCCGAAAGAGTAGAGAAGGATCGGAACGGCAAGCATATTTGTAGCAGACACCTTGTTCTTCCCCGACAGTTCTGAAGACCAGATCTGTCGGAGTAGGTGCTGATACTTGCCGCGGAGAGCGTTTTTCACTACACTCACTTCTTGGGTGGAGCGTTGCTCGACACCCAAGTAAGTGTACGACTCTCCGGCACCTAGATGGTGTAAGATGCTTCCGTCCACGAGCTGCGCGTCCTCTCCATAGTCACCGCATCGTCCTCTCTTGAGATGGATCAGTGCGCATTTGTCCAACCCGAACTGCATACCGACAGCCTGCGTGTACTTCTGTACCACCCTAAGGGGCTGTTGGAGATCCCTCTCTCCAGAGGCATAAAGTTTAAGGTCATCCATATAAAATAGATGAGTGACCTTATGCCTCCTGTCGCCGGGGATACCGCAGTTGTAGCCACGGGTTTTCCGGAGCGAGACGGATAATGGCAGTAGTGAGATGCAAAACAGAAGGGGGCTGAGGGAATCTCCCTGAAATACTCCTCTTCTGAATGTTACCGACTCTGTTTGGACTCTATCGTTACCCGATGTTATGGTAAAGCGAGTCCTCCAAAGTGGCATCAGTTCTTCAATACATCTCACTACGGGACCGGGTACCACAAGACATCGGAGCAAGTGAACAATGAGCTCATGTGATGTCATGTCAAATGCCTTGCGGTAGTCGATCCAGGCCATAGAGAGGTTCCGCTTATACTGCATGGAGTCCTGCGTAAATACATCTGTCGATCAGCAGGTTCTCCTTGCAGCCAGCGACACCTCTCTTCGACCCTCGTTGCTCATATATCCGTTCGTAAACCGGTTCAACTGCGTGGAGCACCCGCATGTACAAAATGCGTGTAAACACCTTGTAACATGCGTTTAGACAGGTTATCGGTCTGTAGTTCTTCGGATTGGACAAATCTCCGTTCTTGGGGATCAGCACTGTCCGCCCCTCAACAACCCAAGAAGGGATTTGCTGGGTGGGATGGTGGTGGGTGCTCGATAACTTTTTCCACCAAAAGTTATTTATCCCATCGGGACCTGGAGCAGCAAAGTTCTTAGAGCCCTCAAGAGCCCTACGAACCTCTTCTGGCGTTATTGGTTCGCACACTTCCTGTGGTTGCTGAAGCCTTTGACAAAAGGCTTCAAACTGTGCAAGGGCAGGAGAATCTCGGTTGAGTGGAAGCCTCTCCTCGTACAACGTTTTCTAGAAGTTCTCCATCTGATCTGCAGTCGCGGATTGTCTACAACACGCGGAGGCGGTTGGAAAAGGCGCGAGGGCTTCTCGCGGAACAGTTTATTTTCCGCAAGCCCCCTCGCCCGCCTCACTAGTGACTTTTTGCAAGTCACTAGCATCCGTATCCTGTCGAGACAGTGCTGTTTGGTGGTTCGCAGCACTGCCTCATTGAGTGTGTGATGGACGCGTCTTAAGTTGGCGGCTACTCGACGCACTTTAGGCGTGAACGACCTGTTGGCCGCCATTAATGATTTTTGTTATTATTATTATTATTATTATTATTTTCATTAATAGTATTATCAGTTGTTAGCGATGTTTGAATTCCCCGCAGTTCAAGAGACACGCAATTGTGTTGAGTATAGATATCATCTACTATCTGGTATCATATACTGTGACTATGCTGGATAGTGTGATTTGTGAATTTAATTAATTAATGTAATCTGTCACTTTGAGTTTTATATTTTGTATTCCATTTCAATAAATACTCAGATAATTATAAACACCCTGTCTTCCAATTTATGTGCGTAATCCTAACATCAGTATTATTAAAATTATTATAGATCACAAATGATTTTATTATAATTTAATTTTTTTTTTCAAAATTGTTTTGTTTTATTTAATGGAAAAAGCCAATGTCTTCTTCAAATCCATATGTATAAACAATATATCTTCATTCTGTTTGCGAAATACCAATATATATATATATATATATATATATATATATATATATATATATATATATTGCATTTTTTGCCATTTTACTTTAATTATTTTTTCATCTTCTATCTCGAATTAAAATTGTGTATTTACTATTATACACATATTCGCCACTGTGAAATATTCTACTCAGTACTCTGTATGTCACACGATCAATTGAAATAGATTCTGGAATTTTACAAATTTTACAGCGGATTTATTATGTAAGGAATCATAAATATATACACCGCGACCCTCATAATAACTGCATGTCCAATGATTTAGACGATGCAAAAGTTGTATATGGTCTTTTCCAGGTGGGATTGGTTGAATCGCATTATAATTATAAAAAAAAAGAAAAGTGAGAATCTTCGAGCCACTGATCTTCTTTGATAATTTTGATATCTGTTTTCGTCAATTCTCTGTACACAAATTTTTTATCCATATTGACAATGAAAAAGAAATTCGAATGTAGAAAAAACTGAACTTTTACACTTACGTAAATGTCCGGTGCAAACGTACACTCTATCGACAGTCACCTAAAAATCTGTAAAACAATATGTGTAATACTTAAATAACGTCTATTTCACCATCCATCCGGAACTTAATCCAATACGACACTTAATGTGTTTTTGAGCTTAAACATTTGCACTTTTTACATCAGATAATTACAAATTTGTTATTTTGGATATTTTTAAAGTTAAAACAATTCGTATTTGGTGTTTGGTTGAACCAAAAATCCGAAATCAAAACTGCACAAATGTGATTAATACTTCGTGTTATTTTTCATATAATTACCAATGTTAAATGATTACGTTTTTTCTATAAAAGAAAAGAAATATCCAGATGGCGCAGAAAGCAATATCTTTCGCTTTCGCATGGGAAAGAGAGAGAGAAAATTAGCAGCGAAACCCGACCGGGATTCTTGATCGTGTTCATTTAATTATTATTCACGTCAGAATTAGGATTGGTTCTCTAGCCGCTGCTAAACTTAACTGTGTATCTGATTGTATGGAATATGTCCTAATGCCATTAAAAAACAAGATGTATTTCACATCACATACAGTTACTTACAACTGTATTATATATCCTCTGTTTATATGTTGATTTTTCTGACAGCATTTCAGCAGATTATTGAGGTATTTTTTACAGAGCTCTATATTTAAAATATTATGTATGGTATATGCCAGGTTTATAAAAAAGGCCCCTTGGTAACCATTGGGTAATTCTATCGTTAAGCCAAATGAAAACGATTGTGAGGAAAATCTGCTTAGGAATTTTTATTATTATTGAGTAATTTTCAATATCGTACAAGATACCGTCTAGTTTCCGTAATCAATACTGTTACGTAAGAAATTATATGCTATAATGTATTCAATATATCTGTTCCTCATTTCCGTAAATTACAAGGTAATGTTCAAGACAGATAAAACATTTATCGAAGTTTTATCTTTGAAACGAAGTTGATTCGTATTTTATTTGATAGAATTCGAATTTGATAAAAGTTGTACCCAAGATAGCAGTTTTATTAAACTTATTGGCAAAACAAACGCAAAACAACCACAGAAATAAAGAAAACACATTAAACAACTTGTCTTCTCTTATAAAGATTGCCTATTATATTCTGATGAATTGCTATAATTCTTTCAAATTGGTTTTTCAAATGTCGTAAATATTGTTCATGTTTTGTCTCTCTTTCTATAACTTGTTTCTCACTAGGACTCTTATTACAAAGTTTCCTGTTTATTTAGAATGGTTAATTTAGTAGAAACAACAAGTTGATTTATCTATTGAAAATATCTTTAGCTAAGTTTAAATAAAATCATTTGTTCTATCGCTGGTGAAGGGTAATATGAAACCAACTTTGAAAATAGTTTCAGTGGATCTCATCAGATAGTTGAAGTAACAGAACATTATGCGTTTTAATTATGTTAGTAATATAGATTTTTACTTCAAATCAAACTTATTTTCTGCACTAACTTTATAACTTAATTTATTTTCACTTCTTGTCCTGTTCAAATATTGATCTTTCTACTTGTTTAAAATGTTTAACGCAGAAACATTAAAAGAAAGAGCAACGTAGTGAAACTTTCCTAGCTAATGAGAAAAGTTAATTATTGAATATAATTAATAAATTATTGTTAAGGAGAAAACGCCGCAAAATGTCTTGACAGCTGTAATGTTAAAAGCTATATAGAATACTATAAATTCTTTCTTTCAAAACTTGAGTATCAAATAAAAACACAAATTTCCTTTTGTGTGGACTGTCAACTACATATACAGAGTGTCCAAATCTAAATGGACATATTAAATGGAAGATGGAGTACACCTTGCCGAGTTCAAAATGCTCCACACTTACTTTTGAAAGTGAATGGGCTTTCGATATACGGCGTGTTTTATGATTCCCGACCAGTTATTTAAATACTTCAATAATTTCAATAATTAAATGCAAAAAATGAACAATTCAGGCAAATAAACATACACCGTTTTCTTTTCTAGTCGTACTACTTTTTTACAGGCAAGTGTACTTCAATTCAGCCATACCATAATTTTAATTTTATATGGATTTGAGTAGAAGAGTACAGTTCCTCAAACTCTGAGAAACAACGAACTTTGCCTTCTGATAGATCTGCCATTAATTTTAATTTTGTAATTCTTTTGTGCTTAGTTATCTGTCAATAAAATCAATTATTATTATATGCAAGATATGAAGGAGCCACTATGTATTGCATACCAGTAGCTAGGCCACTGCTATGTTCTTCTATTATTTCTTAACCCGCTATCTCTTTATTGTCTAACCCCCATAAAGATATTTTTTAAACGGCCACCATGTTCATAGATATTGTCCACTTCGCAATTTTATGAATGTAAAATAATTTATTTCTCGGTAATCTTTTACGTTACCTATAACAAACTTCTGTGCTCCCAGACTAATATAATATGGTGAAAACTAGATCTGTGCACGTTTCCTTCGTATTAGTATAGAAGGAAATGATTTTAGTCACAGAATGATAAAGGCAGCACTCATATTAATTACATTTCCTGGCCTGTTCAAGACAACCAGTGTAGTTCTGTCGTTTCTATTCATACTTTATGACGTATTGCACCTCACTTTATGCCATATTCATCTATGGTCGAGTTTCATAGCAAATTTTATCACAATCTTGAGCCTCGAGGCGATTCCACAACACCTGGAGAATATCAAATAGAACAAAAGATTTATAGCTGCGGCATCATAACGAAAACCGTCACATGGATCTGATGACTAAAATATTCACTTTTCCAATTTGTTCGTTGACGTACAAATACAATACTTATAGTATAGTAGAATTAGTGTGGACTAATTGATTTCGGCAATAACTTTTCAGAGGAAATTCTATTTTTGATTCATAGACAATTTGACCCCCTGATAACGAAAAAAACGTTTTCCCTAAAAAGTGAGAGAAGCTTCAAAAGTTATATGCACTTTTCTGATACACTTTCACGAATTTTCTATTTATCTGCATAATTTATATTAGTAATTGAATGGGAACAATAAAAGTACTAGGTTACTCGCAATAAAATTCTTAAGAAATCTAGACTAGCTTGATATTCATAGATCTACCTCCTCGAAAAAAATGAAAAAATAGCAATCAATAATAGTCGAAAAATTAAAAATCGAATATTTTTGCAACTAGCGGGAGTGATTTTACCCTACGTTGGTGAAAGTAAAGCGCATCTATGAAAGTAGTGTGCTTATAACGGAGCTCATACTCCCCACCACCATTTTTCTCTGACGTCACAGGGGGAGGGGCCGGGGGGGCGGATAACTAGAGTGGTGGGGGGTAATTAGAGTGGTGTGAGGTAATTGTAGCGTTGTGGGGTAATTGGTGTGGTGGGGGGCAGTGATGGATAATTAGAGCGGCGGGTAATTAGAATTATGGGTAATTAGAGTGGTGGATAATTAGAGTTGTAGGAAGTAATTAGGATATTCTTTCCTTTTACTTGGGTTTTCTACCACATGTATTGTCCTCTTCAAAAACAAATCACCTAATCTACAAAATAAAAGCCTCTGCGCCTGTGATGTTTACGTGAAAGGAACAGAGGTTATTTTTTACAAATAATATAAATCGGAATATAGATACACAGAATTGATGTTATTTTCTTTTAGATAATGTTGAGTTTGTTAAGTTCTTCTTTTAACATTGGTAGCCAGGTTGTACAAATATCTACAGAAAAATTCGATACGCATTTATCTTCATTTAATAATTTTATTGCTGAATGTTCACAAATCTTTGATTTCTGAATTTCATTCTTTCTAATGTAATTCTTGTGCTCTTCCAACCTCACACTGAAAGATCTGGATGACTCACCCACATAACATTTATCACAATCGCACGGGATATTATAAATACAGTTTTTTTAATTCTACTCCCGGTTTATCGGTTTTGTTTTTGTTAAAATAGATCTCAAAGTGTTCCCCCGCTTGAAATACCGTCCTTACATCAAATTTGTCACCTATACGGCGTAGCTTCTCCGATAGTCCGTATATATAAGGAATTATCGCTGTATAATGACGTTCAGGTTTTTGTCGTACCTGATTGTCCCTATTTTCAGCATTTATGAAAACTCTATCAACAAAGGCTTCAGGGTATTGATTTTGTACTAGAACCTCTTTGATACATTTTTTATCATTTAATATTTCATTATTAGATGAAATTATTTTGGTACTATCGTATAAACATTTTACAACACCTCCTTTAACATTTATTGATTGATTTGAGTTAAAATTTAGATATCTATTAGTATGTGTTGGTGTGTGTTCTCAAAGTTCTCCACAAATATGTTGTCTAAAATTGGTGATAATGATGACCCCATGACCATACCAAAATCCTGCTGATATAACTCATTTTCCAATTGAAAATAGGTTGTTTTTATACACATTGTTAAGAGTTCCATTATGCTATTTACATTTAATTTAGTTCTAGTTTCCCAATTATTATCATTCAGCAAACTATCTTTAACTATTTTTAAGGTTTCATCTACCGGAACATTGGTAAAAAGACTAACTACATCAAAACTAACCGTCAAATGTGATTCATGAATATCATTTTCATAAATTTTTCTATAAAATATTTGCTATATTTAATATATGAATCGGTATTTCCAGATAATGGATCAGTAATTTTAAGTAAAAATTTTGCCAAATTATGACATGGTGAATTAATGGAACTAACAATTGGTCTTAAAGGAATATTTTGTTTATGTGGCTTTGGTAAGCCATAAAAATGAGGAGGCTTACTATGATGTGGTGTAAGGTTCCTTACTTCAAAATCATTAAATTCGTGTTTGCATTTAAACAAAGTTCTGTATTTGCTCTATGCTTTCTATTGATTTTGTTCCCATGACCTGGAAAAAATTTTCACACTCGAATTTGTCATGCTTAATGTTATCAGGACCACTTAGAAGGTCTAAAACAAAAAATGTGACCTACCCCCACTTTTGCTTCAACCGCTATCTTGAAGAATTTTCTAATCGTTTTATCTCGTGTTCTATTGGTCACACGGAAAAGTTATTGAAAAAAAATGTTGTAAATAAAATTCTACATATTTTCGGTAATTGTCGCGATGCCGAGAAGTTAATATTTCGAGCGGCAGAGGGCGCAGAATTGACTAAAGAACAGTTTTTTCAAAGCAGTGTTATGAAATTTATTTTACCAGCTTTTTAGGTACAAATATTATTAATAGACACATATTCAAATAAATTAGATTCCATTGATTTTAGATTTCCAATTAAATTTAAAAAAAACTGTTTTTTGGTAATAACTTCGGCACCCTCTACCGCTCGAAATATTAACTTCTCGGCACCGCGGCAATTGCCGAAAATATGTAGAATTTTATTCACAACATTTTTTGTTCAATAACTTTTTCGATTAACCAATAGAACACGAGATAAAACGATTCAAAAATTTTTCAAGATGGCGGCTGAAGCAAAAGTGGGGGCAGGTCGCCTTTTTGGTTTTAGACTTTCTGAGTTGTCCTGATAACGTTGAGCATGACAAATTCCGGTGTGCAATTTTTCCAGATTAAAGTACTACTTGATTATACTATTTTGTGTCGATAATTTTTAACAATATGAGAGGATACGATAGTCACCTGTTTATCAAAGAGTTGTGCAAAGATAAGGATAAAGTTAGTGTAATAGCACAAAACAAAGAAAAATATATATCTTTTACAAAACATATTTATATCCATGACTATGTCGACAAGAAAGACGAAACAAAAAAGAAATATTTACAACTACAATTTATCTATAGTTTTAAATTCTGACCAGTATAATTACAAAATTTAGGTGCAATTTTAAGCGATGACCAAATGGAGACAACACGAAGTTTTTATAACGATAACGATAAGTTTAATTTAATGAGGCAAGAGGGTTTTAGGAATAGTTTAGATAAATTAAATAAAACGAAATTACCAACAAAAGAGGAATTTTATGATAATTTAAATAAAGAATATATATCAAATGAGGGCTATCGGCAGGCCATGTGTGGAAACTATTTGAATGTGAAAATTTAGATGATTATTCAGATCTTTACTTAAAATTAGATGTGCTTCTTTTATATCATGTTTTTGAGAATTTTTGTAGAATTTGTTTAGATAGATATCAATTAGATGCCGCACAATATTACACAGCCCTTGGATTATCATGTGACGCTATGATAAAATGTACCGGGATAGAGCTAGAATTGTTAACTGAATTAGATATAATTCACTTTTTTAAGAAAGCCATACGTGGTGGAATAAGCAAATGTTCGGAAAGGAAACATATTGCAAATAATAAATTTCTACCAAATTATGATCCGAATGAGCCAGCATCATTCATAACATATCTAGATGCCATGAACTACTATGGAAATAGTATGTCTAAAGTACTGCCAACAGGGGGCTTCACATAGTTATCTGAAAGAGAAATCGATGATTTGGATATTATGATCATTTCAGATGGAAGTCCCCAAGTGTACGTTTTTGAGGTTGACATACATTATCCACAACACTTACACGACTTGCATTCAGACCTCCCTATTTTAGTATTGCCCCCGAATTAAAATTTAAAAAATTTATACCAAATCTTAACAATAAGAGAATGTACGTCGTACACTATGTAAATATAAAGCAGGCCATTAATAATCATCTGGTAAATACGCAAATATATAGAGTTCTTAAATCCAATCAATCGGCATGGTTAAAGAAATATATCGACTTGAATTCCGACATGAGAAATAGAGCAACAAATAAATTTTAAAAAGATTTTTACAAATTAATGAATAATGCGGTGTTTAGTAAAATGATGGAAAATGCCGGCAATAGGATGGATGTAAAGTTGGTAACTCATTGGGAGAATATTAGACCTAGTATATGTAGATCAAACTTTAAAACTTGTTCAATATTTACCGAGGATTTTGTGACAATCCATATAGGCGAACAAAAGGTAGTTTATAATAAACCAATTAATGTAGGTTTTTGTATCTTGGAATTGTCAAGGACGGTATTGTACAACATTTTGTATAACGTAATCAAAAGAGAATTTGGGGATAAGGCGTCTCTTTTATACTGAGATCTGGTAGTTTAATTCTGAAAATAGTGACGGAAAATTTTAGGGATATTCTAGTAGATAACCGGGACAAATTCGATACTTCAAATTATCAAGAAGGAAATATATTTAATAACCCGAAGGGTCAATGAATTTTAGGAAATTTAAAAGATGAATTCCCGGCAGATCCAATAATAAGTTTTTATGGCAACGAAGCAAAAGCATATTACGTACAATCTGTAGGTAAAGAGCTAAAGAAAGCCAAAAGCGTGAAATGGTCAGTAATACAAAAAGAGTTATCAGTACATGATTACAGACAAATGGTTGAACAATGTGGTGAATATTCCCAAAACAACAAAGACTTCACTGTGGGATCACTCCAATATACAATTTTTTAAAAGCGAAGCAGAACAAAAATACGGTAGTTAATGACAGCCATAAATGATGTTGAACGTAGTTCTGTAGAAAACGATAAGTTAGGTGTATTACTCGCAGCAATGGTGGAGTTAAATCCACCTAACTGAAGAATTAAATAAAATTCATATACATTGAAAACAAAAGTTCAGAACAATGTAAATAAGATAAACTGGAGAACTCATTGACTTGTCAATTTGTGCACATCAACCTTTTAGTTATTTTTTTGTCATTTTTACGTTTTTTTTTAAATTATATTGTACATGTTTTTCTGCTTGTATATAATAATTTGTAAGTTTCAGTTTTTAATTATTTTGCGATTTTAAACCAATGAGGATGAGCCGCACTCTTCCCTCTCGCTCATCCCCACTCCTCGAGTGGAGGTATGAGTGGTTAGCAAAGCCGAAACACGCTGCCAAACATTCTCTTTGCCTTTCATCGTCGTCCTGTGTAATCCGTTCTCCGTGCTCTCCGTGCTTTCTGTGCCTTACCGGATTTTTGTTCTTTTTGACTTGTATTCTTAAAAATGATCTGGAGATGGTCGTCGTGCCTACAACGTCAGAAACTCCAACGCCAATGCTGAAGCAGCAAATGCTTCAAACGTGTTGTCCGGGTTTACATGGCCGTCAACATTTATACCGGCTGGTCCCCGAAAATAATTTACGAGTGCCAGTGTTCGGACCAATAATCCAAGCGGTTAGTCCCATATCTGTAAATTCACCACGCACAGCACCAGACTTTGCACCTACAGGGTCTGGGGCATCAAGTTCGGACGCTGCAGGGCCGGAAAATGTGGGTAAAATTAATATAATCGACAATATCTGTGTGGTACTACCGGCAAACTTCATTAAAAAAAAAAAACGAAAATAGCAAAATCTTCTTCGGGGAGTGAACAGAAGATAGCTACCCAGATAGCGCCGGAAACAAGTACTTAAATTGTGTAGGTGACAATATCACATTAGAGCAACCTAGCTGTTCTAACGTGGTGACGCCACCGCTAACAGCGCCCATTCCGGTGTCGTTGGAAGTGCCGGTCCCCGGGTGCATTTTAACATTCCGGTATAGGATTCGACACCCGCACAAATTTGATTGGTCAATTTGAATTCGTTTAGTCAATCAACGCAGAGTGCTCAAATCGCTAGTGGAATGTCGAAACGATGCTGAATCACAGCTCGGAATGTTCGATGCATTTGGCGCTGTTTTTTAGTTAGAATTTTTTTTATAAATAATTAATTATGAAGAGATTATTGAAAGTTACAGATAATCTGTATAGGGGTAATTTACAAAATGAAGCAGATGTAGTACGGTGGATGACTGAATATGAAGATAAGTTATTTACGTCTTGGCGTTTTAAGTCCAAACCTAAAAATGTTTCTCGATGTTTATAAGTAAGTTGTCTTCTCAGTCTATAGCTTTATACACTGTTGGGCAAAATAATTAAAATATATTGGCGTGTACGAGTAGGTAACACTTTATTAATATTTTATAACCTTTTTATTTTTTAACATCTTGTTATTACTCCTGTAGATATCTATTTTTTTTTTATACATTTATTTAACGTCGGCTAATTTCCGCTACTAACTGAGGCCTAACACCGACGCCTGTAGACGAGCTACCCCCAACCAGGAATTTTGCCGAACCTCTTCCCTTAAGAAGAGTAGGGATCTTTTACTTGCCTAACATTTAATAAACAAGCGACCGACGGCTTTACATCCCCTCCGAAGGATGGTATATCTCCTATACAACCCTCGCCTAAGGTTGTATAGCTTCCGCGCATACACTGATATACAAGCCGCTGGAAGATGTGTGAGGCGAGGACGCGGTTTCCGTTGGAATGGTCACCCATCCAAGTACTAACTGCGCCTGTCGTTGCTTTACATCGCATACCCAAGTATGTACATAGTAAAGACGCACCTACGCTCGCCCCTGTAGATATCTATCTTGAACTATTTTTAAAATATTGCATTTAAAAATCGATATTTTAGAAATTTTGGTTGTAGAATCGAGATTGGTCAGAATATTAAAAAGTTGTAATCTATCAATTATAAAAAAGAGGTTACTTTAATTTTGTCCACAGTGCATTATAGTGCATAACATGAATAAAATTCAAACTTGGTGGGTTAGTTTATAACCTAACATCATGATACTAAGAAATAAGAGATACGCTCACTTCGTTGACTCCTTTTTTTTTTCTGTTCGCGCATGACATCAATGGATACCGAAGTGTAACTACAATTTGCTTACTAGAAGTGGCACAATATAGGCAATGCACATGATTGCGATTAATTGCAAATAATTCTCCACTTCCCATTTTCAGGTTAGCAGTAAAAAAAAAAAACTACATCCCCTAGTTAATAATTTATAGGAATTCATACAAAAAACCTGTTGTGCTGTTAAGAAAAAGTACAGGGTGGGTATCTTACAAAAAGTTACTAAAAAGACACAGATTTCATTTTTTGCTCAAAATTCCAATCCCAAAAAACATTTTACAGCAAAAATAGCTATTTATTATTAATGATTTTTACTGAAACCATTGTTATTTTATTTTTTCGCAGTTCGTTAAAAAAGTGATATTACTAGATTTGCTCGTAGATTCTACTTACCAAATTGACACGCAACAAATTGCAAGGTATTTTAAAGATTTATTTTGCCTATTTCCATGTTTCCATGTTATCATTGTTGTTAACATTCCGAGCTGCGATTCAGCACCGTTTCGACGTTCGCTAGCGATTTGAGCACTCTGCGTTGATTGAATAAACGAATTCAAATTGACCAATCAAATTTGTGCGGGTGCCGAATCCTATACCGGAATGTTAAAATGCTCCCCGCGTGCAGCCAGAGCTCCGATAATTCTTCTGACGCTGAAATAATTTCACTTTGTGAGGGACAGGGAGGACAGGGAGGAGGGAGGAGTTGTTATGCGGGTGGCGCTGATGTTCCAGTCAGGAATTTACAGAAAATATTTAAATCTACATGAGGCAAATTTTGCGGCCTGCCAAAATGAGCGCGAGGAAGACGCCAGAGCTAGGGCGATGATAGAAGAGGGTGAATTTTGGCCAATATCCAGATGTGTCGCAACGATTGGGCTGAGTCGCAAGTGAATTTTTATATCTATTTTTAGCATTAAGTTTATAATTCTTATAAATTATAAATTGTATAAATATATATAATATATATAAATATAATATATGTGTTTATTAACCTCTCCACAATAAAATTGTGTGTGTGATTTTTTTACCTTTTTAATTGTATGTATGATACTTCTATTATTTTATATATTTTTTAGTATTAATAAGTTTTTAATTTTGTATGCAATAATTGAAAAATGATGTAATAAAAAATAATAATAATTGAAATGTTTTTGTTATTACAAGATCTCTATCCCGCAAAGGTTTAATTACAAAAAAATTGATTTCTAGATTAAGAAAGTGTTAACTAAGTAAGAGTGTTAGGTTTAAGACAGTGCCACGATGTCCGATCAATACCATTAAGTGCAAGCAGTTAAGCAAATTAAAGAGTAAGTATAATTTGTAATTTTTGCCTGAATCAGTCGCATTGCACCCTTCAGGTGAACATCTTATAAATAAAACCTATGTTAGACACTACGCGGGCAAGAGGCACGTAAGTCAAAAATCTAGCTTGATTGCGCCACGAGGCCGCGTAGCGGCGAAAACTATGAAATTTTTAGTGAAATAACTCATTCTCCTGCGTAATATTGAAAAAAAAATCTTTTTAATGACCTGTATGTATGTATGTAGTTTGTGTATAAATAATTTTCATTTTATCTTTAATAGGTATTATTTTTAATCATTCTAGATAAAATGAAAATTATTTATATACAAACTACCTGCTGATAGAGATAATTGAAAAGATAAAATGTCCTCAAAATTACGCAGGAGAATGCGTTATTTGACTAAAAATGTCATAATTTTCGCCGCTATGCGGCCTCGTGGTGCAAAAATCAGCAAACCTGAATTTCTGATTTACCCGTCCCTCGCCCGCGTAGCGGCTAACATAGTTGAAATAAAAATTTTGTGTAACTGAAAAAGAATAAAGAAGTTTTATAGATATTGATGATTAATTCATGTTCAAATATTTAATTGATTAAGTCATCTCATTCTTCTATTTGATTCATAAAGTATATCGCCTTATTATGACGGGCGTTACTGGTAATAAACATTTTTAATTTCCTCTGCTTAACAAAAAACTACTACCGTTACAAAATTAGAATATTCCATTTACTTCAATAAATATATAGTAAGTATGAAGACCAGCTTAGTTTGGGGTCAGCGGTATTCCTATATTTACAGATACTATTTGAAAAATGTAACTCGAATAATAATAATTGAAAGTCTAAATATTATATCTAAATTAAATATATTGTTGAGCTCCTGTTTTTATTTATTCATTGTATGCTCCTGTTTCTATATATTCATATATAAACGCATCACCTTAAGCACAAATATAAGGTGGCGGGTGTCAAGTTGTAAGAAAAGAAAATAAATTGTCATAAACGAAAAGATACAATTTTGTATTTTTATACTAAATAACAAACAACCAAACAAAATATTGTGTTTGGGGTGGATTTATTCGAAGTTATTAAAATTACAGTCCACTCACGATACAGGATAAGTCCACGTAAAACCCAAACACGAAACATGGCCCTTCGATCCGCATGATCAGTGTTGGAAAAATAAATCATAAATTGCAAAAAGGAATTTAACTATTGGATTCATCGAGTTAGTACCAGGAATATGGAATAGTCTGCAGAAGTTTAACCTAGGAAAAACTTCAAACATCAGAAAGTAATTTTCTATCA
The DNA here is from genome assembly GCA_963675555.1 of Leptura quadrifasciata. Taxonomy (NCBI): domain Eukaryota; kingdom Metazoa; phylum Arthropoda; class Insecta; order Coleoptera; family Cerambycidae; genus Leptura; species Leptura quadrifasciata. The sequence continues at coordinate 115,902,714 of OY776676.1, read as the reverse complement.
TACATTGAAATTAGCGACTTGCATCCTGAATTTTCGATTTTGGGAGTAAATGAAAACATATTGTCAGGCAAGTTTTCTGTCTTCTTTCATTTATTGTCTCAATTTGTTTTTTATTTCATTATTTAGTATTAGTAATCACATGATATATGATATTTAGCTCATCTTTAAAACACGTATTTTAAATATCATTTCAGACATTTAAAATATAAAATCAATAATCATCAACATCTTGGAAAATAGTTTTTCCAAAAATAACAATTTTAGTCAAAAATAATTTAATTAACAGGCGATATGGCAGATATGAAGGAGTTAATTGCAAAACGTGGGATTTTTAAGGCCCAGCTCACCAAATTTACTACTTTTGTCAACGAATTAGCAAATAATCAAACAAAAATAGGTGAATTACGGCCACGTTTAACCAAATTAGAGCAAGTCTGGAGTGGATTTGGTGACATACAGACTCAAATTGAGTTAATGGATGAAACTGATATGCAATCTGCAGAACGGGATTCATTCGAAAACAAATATTTTGCAATTGTTGCACAAGCAGAACCATATTTAGATTCAAAACAATTTTCCCCGCAAGTTTCAGATGTTCAGCGAAATATAGTTTTACCAAAAATAAAACTTCCGGAATTTTCTGGCGCTTATGATATGTGGTATAATTTCTATGATACGTTTAAATCATTAATTCACGATGATAAGAAATTGAGTAATATACAGAAATTTCATTATTTGCAAGCTGCCCTGAAGGGAGAGGCTGCCCAGGTAATACATTCTCTTGAAATATCAGATGCAAACTATGATATGGCTTGGACGTTACTAAAATCGCGATTCGAAAATAAAAAAGTTATTATCCGTACTCACATAAAACATATTTTTGAACTGCCAAATGTAACAAAAAGTTCACAACCTTCATTGAGAGAATTTTTAGATAAGTTCCAAAAACATTTTCAGTCTTTAAAAAATTTAAAACTGCCAGTAGATAAATGGGACGAAATTCTCATTTACTTATTAACTTCAAAATTAGATCCCAATTCAAAGAAGGAGTGGGAAATTCATTCAAATGATATAGAGTCACCTAAAATAAATCAATTTAGTGAATTTATATCAAAAAGGTGCCAACTTCTAGAATCAATGGACAATAAAACAACACAAAATATAACCCATCGACAACAAGATTTTAAATCACAAACATACAGCACAGTTGATCGACCAATTATTTGTCCATTTTGCAAAGAAAATCACTTCATTCATTCTTGCAAAAAGTTTCTGGAGTTAAGTCCACAAACACGTTACTCTGAAGTTAAAAAATTAAGGTTATGTTCAAATTGTCTCAGACGTGGACATTCGACTAAAGAATGCCATTCAAGAACATGCAGCACATGTAATAAAAAGCACAATTCTTTATTACATTTTGAAAATAATTCACAAGCGCAGATTCATACACAAAGACAATGTAATTCTCAAACAGATACGCACTCGGTAAATCATGCATTTACAACCGAGAATACAATCCAGGAGAACCTACAATCACCAACAATATCAACTCATTGTAGTGGAGGTTCTAGATCATTCATATTATTATCAACGGCAGTGATTTATATATATGATTTTCAAGGTAACCCAATCAAATGTCGTGCATTACTTGATAGTGGGTCGCAGTCAAATTTTATCACTAGTGAACTGTACAAAAAATTAAACTTAAAATCAATCTCTATTACTTTGCCAGTTATGGGCATAAATTCATCATTAACAAACATATCACAAAAAACTCAAGCCAAAGTTCAATCGATTCATAATAATTATAATGTAACAATTTCTTTTTTAATCATTGATAAAATAACGGAAAGCATTCCTCAATTCACATTCAAACGTTCTGCGTTTAACATTCCAAATAATATAAAACTGGCTGATCCCAATTTTTATGACTCACAGCAAATCGATATTTTACTTGGTGCTAGCATTTTTTATGAATTAATGTGTGTGGGACAAATAAAGTTAGGTCCTAACCAACCGATTTTACAGAAGTCTACTTTTGGGTGGATTGTATCTGGTCCCATGAATACATGCTTAATGCAAAATCATCATTGTAACTTAATTACCAATTCAGAAATAAACAAGCAATTAGAAAGATTCTGGATGATTGAACAAGGTCCTACAGAAAAAATGTATACTCAAGAAGAGTCTGAATGTGAACAACATTTTTTGAATAATTTTAGTAGAGACCAAATTACTGGTAGGTTTTCGGTAAAGCTACCTCTCCGAGACAATTACTTACATTTAGGAGATTCTCAAGAAACGGCAATTAAAAGATTCTATTCAATAGAACGTAAATTATTGAAAGATTCGCAACTTCGTCTTCAATATAATGATTTTATGAATGAATATAAATTGTTAGGTCATATGCCTGAAATTAATCCGAATTGCGCTCAAGATAAAATTACATTTTATTGTCCACATCATTGTGTCAAAAATGAATTATCACTTACCACAAAACTGCGTGTAGTTTTTGATGGGTCGTGCAAAACATCCTCTAACTTATCAATAAATGACGTGCTCAAGGTAGGTCCCATAATTCAGGAAGACCTTGTTTCTTTATTAACCCGTTTTCGCAAACATAACATAGTTATAAAGGCTGATATAGCCAAAATGTATCGACAAATTGAAATCCATCCAGATCATAGGAATCTGCAACGTATTGTCTGGCGGTCGGATCCCAGTAAACCTTTAGCTCATTTTCAACTTAACACGGTTACTTACGGGACCTCTTCGGCCCCCTTTTTAGCGATTAGATGCTTGCAGCAAGTGGCAAAAGAAAATCAGGAAAAGTATCCTACAGCTTCTCAGGTAATACTTCACGATTTTTATGTAGATGATCTCATTACAGGTACTAGTGATGAAGAATCAGCCAAAATATTAATACAAGATCTAACTACCATATTAAATAGCGCATGCTTCGACCTGCGTAAATGGACTTCAAACAATGTTCAAATTTTCTCAAATCAAAATATATCTAATTTGGAAAACTACATCATTTCTGATGATGAAAGTTGCAAAACATTGGGCGTATTGTGGAATGCAAAGCAAGACATTTTTCAGTACACTACCAATCCAGAATCTCATAATAAGAAAAACATTACAAAGAGACAAATTCTCTCCATAATATCGAAAATTTTCGATCCATTGGGACTTGTTGGTCCTGTTACTATTACAGCAAAGGTTATATTACAACAGTTGTGGTTATTAAAGTTGAGCTGGGATGAATCACTTCCCTTAGAGTTATTTACAAAATGGAACAATTTCTACAGTCAGTTATCGTTTCTTGATGGTATTACTATTCCCCGTCAAATCATGGTTTCTAAACCAATCAATATTCAAATTCATGCTTTCAGCGATGCCTCGTTGATTGCCTTTGGTTCATCTGTCTATATGCGCTCCGTTGATTCCTCAAGTCAAATTCTGATTCGTTTAATAACAGCTAAGTCTCGTGTGGCCCCCTTAAAATCTATAACTGTTCCGCGGTTAGAGTTGAGTGCTGCCCTTCTCATGGCACAATTAGTTAATAAAGTTATTTCCGCTTTAAATATTTCTATTAACGAAGTTCATTACTGGACAGATTCGACAATTGTCTTATCCTGGCTTGCAACGGAACCAGGAAAACTGAAAACATTCGTTTCACATCGTGTAGCCGAGATACAACAACTTTCAAAAATTTCCCAATGGCATCATATTGCTTCAGGAGATAACCCAGCTGATATTATATCTCGTGGCTTAAACCCTACAGAGTTATCTAAATCCTCATTATGGTGGCATGGTCCGTTATGGCTGCATCAAGAAGTCATTCCGTATTATAAATATGAACCGATCAATCCTATAAATATTCCTGAATCGAGAGTAACTCATGCTTGTATTACTACTATCGACTCAGACATTTTTACTAGATACTCATCCGTTTTAAGGTTGCAGCGGATGACAGCATATTGCTTACGTTTTAAAGCAAATTTAACTATAAACTTAAAATCAAAAAATCTTGGTAAGTTAACTCTTGATGAGCTAAATGAGAGCGCTATTAGATTGACGCAATTAGCACAAAATCACGAATTTTTCATTGAATTACATGCACTTTCAAACAAACAATCTATTCCTAAAAATAGTAAATTAAATTCACTAGATCCATTTTTGGACGATAAGGGTTTAATAAGAGTTGGTGGGAGATTAAAAAACTCTAATTTAAAATTCGACCATAAGTTTCCAATGGTATTGCCAGCAAAGCATCCACTAACTACTTTAATTATTCGTCATGAGCATGAAAGAAATTTTCATGCCGGTGCACACGCTACATTGTCCAATGTCAGAGCCAAATATTGGCCATTAAATGGTAAGCAAACAGTTCGATCCGTTTTAAGAAAGTGTATTATCTGCTTCAGAGCAAATCCTTCTTGTATATATAATAAAATGGGAGACTTACCTACCCCTAGGGTCACACCCACACGTGCATTTTCCATATGTGGGCTGGATTATGCTGGACCATTTATGATAAAAGACAGCAAATTTCGAAACAGAAAGTTCATTAAATGTTACATATGCATTTTTATTTGTTTCTCAACGAAAGCTGCACATCTGGAACTTGTTAGCGACTTAACCACAGATGGTTTTTTAAATGCCTTAAAACGTTTTGTATCAAGACGCGGCCTGTGTCAGCAAATTTACTCCGACAACGCAACAAATTTTATAGGTGCTGATAATGAATTTCAGCGAATTTTTCAAATTCAGAAAACGGATAAATTCCATAATTATTTAAATGAAAATAAAATTTCTTGGAACTTTATTCCCGCACGTTCTCCTCATTTTGGAGGACTGTGGGAGGCAGCTGTAAGGTCAGCTAAATATCATATAAAACGTGTATCAGCAAATGCAAATCTTACATTTGAAGAATTCTATACACTGTTAACCCAAATTGAGGCAGTAATGAATTCCCGGCCGCTGCATTCTCTATCATCAGATCCAAATGATCTAGAACCATTGACCCCTGGGCATTTCTTAATTGGAACAGCACTAAATGCAGTACCCCAAGAAAATCTCATTGATAGCAAGATTAGTCATCTATCTCGATATAGGCATCTCCAAAAGATTGTCCAAGATATATGGCAGCGTTGGTCCAGGGACTATTTACATTGTCTTCAGAAGCGTTCCAAATGGAAATTTGAAAAGCAAATTCCAGAATTGCTTGGCTCCCTTGTCATACTGAAGGAAGAAAACAGACCACCTCAGTCATGGCATTTGGGGCGCATCGTAGCTCTACATCCAGGCAAAGACAATATAGTTCGGGTTGTTAGTGTCAAGACCCCTCATGGTGTTGTTAAACGTGCAACCGCCAAAGTGTGTGTGTTACCGATTGACTAACTTTAACGAAGGACAATTTGTTGTTCGACTACTAGTATTAGTTTAATTAATTTCATAAATCAACTATTTAGTTTCAATTTTTCTAATAATGTATGAGTACATTTTGTTGAAAGACCTGCATCCTTTCAAGGGTGGCGGCATGTTGAGCTCCTGTTTTTATTTATTCATTGTATGCTCCTGTTTCTATATATTCATATATAAACGCATCACCTTAAGCACAAATATAAGGTGGCGGGTGTCAAGTTGTAAGAAAAGAAAATAAATTGTCATAAACGAAAAGATACAATTTTGTATTTTTATACTAAATAACAAACAACCAAACAAAATATTGTGTTTGGGGTGGATTTATTCGAAGTTATTAAAATTACAGTCCACTCACGATACAGGATAAGTCCACGTAAAACCCAAACACGAAACATATATTGTATTATGAACAATATAACAGTTGCTATTTTTGTAGTAATTACCATGCATAGCTAATAATGTCTCATTTCAACTAGGAATATTCTACCATATTATTTTACATAATACAGTATAGTTAATTTAGGTATATTACTCGAGGTGCACTTTTCAAATAGTATCTATAAATATAGGACTACCGCTGACCCCAAACTAAGCTGATCGAGAAAATTGTTGAAAAATATGACCTTGAAACAACTTTTTTGGGTATCATATTGCTATACTTGAAGTAATTACCATGCATAGTTAATAAACTTTTACCTGGGCTATTTCAACTAGTAATAAAATTGCAAAATTAAACTAGATTTGTATTCATTTTTAATTTAGTTCACTTAATTACTTTTCCGGTTGTTGATTTCATTCAACAACCACTTCATCAATGTATTTATTATATTTATTTACATATAAGAAGAAAAATATTTACATACAATATATATATATATATATATATATATATATATATATATATATATATATATATATTAGAAAGGTAGTCTTGACTGACTAGTTAAGGTACAAACATAAAATTTATTGAGGTTGCAGTCAGTGATAAGGTATTTTGGCCAATACAAAAAGAAAACTCTTTGTTATTATCAAGCTTTCGCTAATGTTTATTAGCTTTCTCAAGACATTAACTTGAGGTTAATTTGATAAACCTGCGTCGAAACACATGGCAGGAAAATTTCTTAAAACGTAACTAGTGGTCTATCCCACACACATAGCTACACTCCTACTGTTATAAATAAAACATTTAACTTAAGTTTAGTTACACATATTAATAAAATGTGATTAAAATTTCATTTAAAATAATTAACAAAATGGACTCAGTTGAAACTATGCTGAAGCCCAGAGATAAGAGGAAATGTTTTTTATTACAAGACTTGTAGTAAAAAACATTTCCTCTTATCTCTGGGCTTCAGCATAGTTTCAACTGAGTCCATTTTGTTAATTATTTTAAATGAAATTTTAATCAGATTTTATTAATATGTGTAACTAAATCTAAGTTAAATGTTTTATTTATAACAGTAGGAGTGTAGCTATGTGCGTGGGATCGACCACTAGTTACGTTTTAAGAAATTTTCCTGCCATGTGTTTCGACGCAGGTTTATCAAATTAACCTTAAGTTAATGTCTTGAGAAAGCTAATAAACATTAGCGAAAGCTTGACAATAACAAAGAGTTTTCTTTTTGTGTTGGCCAAAATACCTTATCACTGACTGCAACCTCAATAAATGTTATGTTTATATATATATATATATATATATATATATATATATATATATATATATATATATTTATATACAAGAAACAAACTTGACATTACAGCTAATACTTAAGAATAATTTCTATAAATATACTTACAAATAATTTCTATAACTACACTTACAATTAATATATACAATTGCATCACACATTGCAGATGTTGCAGACTTCCACGCTAACAAATAAATATAGAGGCAAGTTACAATACCTGCAACTGCGACTGTCCCGCTGCAGTTCCACAGCCGACAAAGACATGGTTTGACGCGTGTTTTTGTGGCTGTGTTCCACCCGCACCATCCTCGAATACATTTGGTAACACAGCTCACAAAGACGAAACTCCTTACCATAAACGAACGAGACACGAACATATGATGAAACCAAACAGTACCTGGGTTCCGTCTGCGAGAAATGCGTGTTGTCTATGTCCTTGGATTTTTCGAGGATATCCCCAAGACTGTCAGTTTCAATGCCTTCGTCCTCGTCTTCACCCTCGTATCCTTCGACGGGAACTGGACCGACTGCACCTTCCGCATTCTCCACGTCATCGGCGGCCAGTAGGTCGACATCGTCAGCGAGAACTTTTCCTTGGTTCAGGATCGACCCAGCCATCGTCCTCTGCGTTTCCTTGTCCAACCAGCTCAAAAATTCCATTCCTAATAATTATTCCATTTTCTTTTTAATTTATTCACGTAGCGTACGTTTAAAATCAACTGATTTGGTCACAAACTGCCTCTGCAATATATCATATGGCGTCGCATCTTCTACATGTCTTATGTTAATATTTAGCCCGAGGCGTGGCCATAGAACAAATTAGGTTATCAAGTTATTCCACCACTAACCAAACGATCAATGGAACGTTTCACCAACAACGCAGTTAATACACAATTACATATCCTTACTTAAGCAATTAGATTTCTCCCAACCTTGCCTCCCACCTCTAACCAAACGACCAATGTAACATAGGTAACATAAACTTAATAAATATACACAATTATATATATATTTTACTTTCACGTCCAGTCGAAACGTCGAGATTTTAAATTTGAGAGAAGAAAAAATTTATGTCGGCCTGTAACTTTTTGTGCGCACATTTACTCTAGAACCGTTTATATTGACTTGAAATTTGGTACACTTATGCATTATAACGAGATCTGGAACTAGATTATATTTTGATCTGATTCCGTTGAAGGGTTCGAGGGTTAATGGTGTAAATAATGGTAAATAGGCAAAGCAAGCAGGTAAGAGTCCATAAAATTGCAATTTAGGGCATATACAAAAAGCCAAGGTCACAACATTTTTTTGGCATCAGCTCCCCCCCGTCCACTATCACCCCCCAATACCACCCCCCACATTATTATGAATGGCAGTAAAAGAAATTAAAATGTGATTTAGTGTGTATACGAAAACCAAGAGATTCTAAAATTGTTTTGGCATTAGCCACTCCCTCTCCCACCCCCTTTGCCACCCCCACCCTATTATTAAAGGGAGTAAAAATTAATTATTGGTATCAGAATTGGAAAAAATGGCAATGGGGGATGTATTTAAATGGATTGAATCTTACCTAACTGCAAGGAAACAAAGAACAAGATATATAAATAGTACATCTAACGTGATAGACAATGTCTTCAGAGTACCACAAGGATCAGTGCTAGGACTTTTATTATTTGTGTTGGTTATAAATAACATAGTGAGTCAAAGAAAAATTGTAAGGTACATTTACATGCAGATGACACGTTAACTTATTTTTATGGAGAAAATGTAAATGATGGTATTGATGGGTTTATAATAGATGAATTTTTGACCTTCAGGTATAATATTGACTATATCATGAAAAAGGTTGCAGATTTGCAAATTGAAGGAGATTTATTTTTTACGTATAAATTCAAATTGGTTTTCAATATTTTCAATGATATTAGTATATAAATCTATAATAGCTCCACATTTTGAATATTGTGCAATTCTAGAGTTATATTTAAATAACAATGATATAACAAAAGTTACAAAAAATGCAAAACAAACATATAAGGTAGTATTAAATTATAACAATTACACACCCATAGACACAATGTTAAATGTTTTAAATTTTTTAAACGTTACACAAAGTACAGTTTTCAAATCACTACAATTTATATTTAAAATAAAACATAGTATGGCTCCAAAGTATTTATGTGACAAATTGAGTTTTGTACAAGATTCTCATGATTATAACACTCGTAGTGTAAATGATATGGTGGTAGAGGCATGGCAATTTAATGGATTCAAAATTTTTGTTTCTGTATTCAATTATTCAACAGTTTACCAAATGAAATAAAATATTGTTAAAAATATAATACTTTCATGAAATTATGTGTTAGTTGTATTAAAAAATAACATTGATTATTTTTTGACTAGGTTAGGTAGTTTTACAATAAATTATGTTAGAATACAAAAAAAGATTGGTAATTATTTTCTAGTTATTGCTGTATAGATTTAAGATAAGCCAGTGAATAGTTAATGGACTTCTGTTCTATATATGGTTATGATTCTATTGTAGCTTTTTTAGCAAATAAAGATTTATTATTATTATTATTATTATAAATACTACCGGGCCTACAAACTTTTTTTTAGCAAATGCCCACTACGGGCAGGCACTTTTTTTACTATTATTATTTTTAGATTTAGATATATATATATATATATATATATATATATATATATATATATATATATATACATATATATATATAAAATACTTAATATATTATTATTACTCGTGACCAAGTAAATATAATCCATAAAAATAACTCAAAATTAGTTTTTTATATTATAAGAATCTAACATAGTTTCTACATTTAATACGCATTAAGTTTATTACAGCTTAGAATTACAGTTACAATTTGGATGAAATGAAAATGCACATGATTAACGATTCATATTTACAGTTAAAATCTAAATCATTAAAATAACTTAGTAGACATCCCTATGGGCATCAATATCATTTATATCAAAATCTTCGTCCTCTTCATCGATATCGTTTATAATATCCTCCCAAATATGGTCCACAGTAACCGGTACATTTATGTTGTTATTATTTCCACTGAAAAGTTCATTTATAGATATTTTCCTGTTATTTGCTGTAAACAACATAGCCGCATCGTAAGTGTCACTGTTGACGATGGATTCGACTAAGGCCCGCATTTGCTTCTGACTGACTGGGCCATAATAACTACATTTTTTTTTGATGCCGAAATGCTTGCGTTTGGACAACAACTTGAAGAATTTACATGACTGTATTTTAATTCCACTAAAATAAATATTGTTCAAGTATTTACATCTTGTTAGTAAACGACATAAATTTTTACTTTTGACGAGGCTGGAATTGTCAGTTCCCCTGCAGTTTTCTATTTTTATTGACTGCAAATTTTTACAGTATTTAGATAGTTTTTCTGTAACGCTATTAATGTCACATCTTCCTTTGAGACTAACTTCTTTAAGCAGAGGAGAATTTTCGATCCACTTACATAATATATTAGACGGAATCTCGTTTTGGGCTGTTATTTTCTTCCATAGGGCAGGAGAAGATGTTAGCATGTACCATCGTTTACATACACATCGGACCACAGTATACAATTCTTTGTGTGACAAGAATGAGAATATATGGAGTAGGATTTCGTTTGGTAAACTTGAGGAATAATCACAATGTCGTAAGCGTTTGGCAGGGAGGTATACTTCAGTGCTACGTACATGATTTTTATTTTGGTTGCATAATGTACTGTTATTAGAATGTGAAAACATTCTGCGTATTAAATGTAATTTTTACTGAAATTTGACAGCGACTATACAAAATAAATATTGACAAAATTTTACACCTTACAACTTGATAAAATTAACAACAACACTTTTTCATATGATAGCAACGCTACATAAAAATGGTTGTATATAAATGTACTATTAGTAAATAAATAGTGGAGTAAAATGGGATTTTCAGAGAAAATTTTACACGGAGCAATGCGACATAAAAAAATAAGTTTGTTTTGATGAAACTAAGAATATGCTGAGTTCTCTGTGTCTACGAAAACAAGGGTGGTTTTGTGAAAAATAAAAATGTTTTTATTCGGAGACTGCAAATTTTTGAAGTTGATGGGCGCCAGCAGCCTCGATGGTGGTATTCTCGTAGCTCTGGTGGTTGGACGAGCTCTCAGGGCCGATTTTTGGAATTTGTAGACTGGTTAACGATTTTTTAAAGTATCGGTGGGTACAGCTACTACCCCCTTTATTGTCTCGCCGGCTGACATACACAAGCACCGCTTTTGGTGCCAGGTACCCCAACTTTTGAGTAGGTAGACAGGCGCTGTTGCCTGGTAAGAGTCGTCTATGATAAATAAAAGTCAGAGATACCAAAATATGTAACTCTAAGCAGAACTCTTGCGCTGGTCGATGCACAATTTGTTTTAATGAATTTATTCCCTAACAATACTGAGCTAACACTGGTTATTTCGAAGCGAGTTAAAAGTCGCGGCACGATTGTAGGTTGCTGTTGTTGTTGTTGTAGGCTGGCCTTTCTCCTCCACGCTGTAGGGTGTAGATGCACTGGCAACTACGACGCCGTACTGGTTTTGGTTCGTCAGGTATGCTGAAGTTCTGGAAGCTTGTAGATGTAGTGGACTGAACTGCTGGACTCGCTGGTTGATGTTGACTCGATGAAGGCTCGGAGTGAACTGGTAGTTGTAGCGCGTGCTGAAGCTCGGAGTGAACTGCCGCTGTCGAAACCCCGCCGCGATACTGTAACTTTCGGGGCGGACGGAGCTCTGAACGTTAGGTCGGCTGGCATTTGGAACGCTGTGTGCCGAATGAGCGGCCGGGGCCGCCTGCTGCGTCGTGTCGGACCCGCCCAGTCATGCCGAGGCGGACGGGAATCTAAACGTCGATATACCCTAAGCGCGTTTATTGCGTTGTATTTAATTAGAGCTGAGATATGAATGGATAAAGATGCTAAGCTACAAATTGTGACTTTTTGATTGAATTAACTGTTTTAAAAGGCCTTTTTTGGCCTCGACAACACCCCCCTTATTTTGAAAAGAGCGGCGTTAGAGTTCTGCTTGATTGCTGTTACGTCCTTTATTCACAATTCTAAATTTGAGTGTTACTGAACAATTCCAATTCTTACTTGCTATTAACAAATGAAAATAAAATGAATCCCGAAAATAAAAATGTATACAATGCTAAAATGGATAAGGTTAAACTTAACGAGTGTTTGTCGTGGGCACTGCACTAGCGTCCTCACTGATGTTCGTCGGCACTTTACACACTTCGTTGGAGTGCCCTGGGCTGGTTGGGTCAAGGATGACTATCCTTGCTCGTCGTCGTCGTCGTCGGGATACTGGTCGCGCAGCTTGCTGGCCTGTTGGGAGCTGGGCAGCTTGCTGGCCTGAAGTTTGTTGGGCAGCTTTGCTGACCTGTAGATGGTAGGGCAGCTCGCTGGCCTGTAGAGGTGTCTGAAACATTTAAAACAGAGGGTTGTTGCCGGCTGGCAACGTTAGATGTTGACGGTTGCGGGATTGGCATCACGTCATCGGGTTGGATGGGATTGGGATTTGGAACGCCTTCCTGTGCCTGAGGGCCTGGTTGGTCGTCGCCATCCTCTGGGTCTGAATCGGTAGCATCCACGTCTGTGGCATCGTCATTGTCGGACTCTGGCTCACTCGAGAACTCCATCTCTTCGTTGCCCCTGGGGGCTGGCCTCAGGTGGTCCACGTGTACGATCGAGATGCGGCCGTCTTGGTCCACTTCGTACACCTCGTTGCTAATTTTTCGTGCGATTCGATGAGGGCCCGTCCACACTGGTCCGAACGCCTTTCTCATTTTTCCTCTGATTCGGGTCATCACTAGATCATTGTTCTGAAACATAATTTGGGGTTCGACCCCTGGGTTAGAGTATTTTTGTTGAAAGTTTAATTGCCGTGCGTATATCTGTCTGTTTCGCGCGCGTCGTGGTACGACAGGTTCTTCACGCAACTTACGATACTGTGGGGTGTCCCACTCTCCCTGCCTTGGCAACTCGTAGCCGAGCACTGCTTTTGATGGCGTCATTCCCGTGGCTGCATTATGCCGCGTCCGCAACACTTGCACTGCCTTCTGTAGGTGACTGTCCCACGTCGACTGTTGCTTCCCCTGAAGCATGACTCGCAGTACCTTCTTTAATTCCTGTACTCGTCGCTCGGTAGGGTTCGCTTGTTGGTGGTATATTGGCGAAAATAATTGGCTTACTCGTTGTCGTTCGCACCATCGGGTTAGTGTCGCTCCGTGAAAGATAGTACCGTTATCTGATATTAGAGTTTTGGGTAACCCATATCTTGTAATGATTTCCTCGTCTAGGAACGTCGTCACTGTTTTGCCGGTTACCTCAGGATACGCCTTGGCCTCGACCCATTTCGTGAAGACATCGGTGGCAATGATAGCGTATTTATTTTTATTCCTGGTTTCCGGGAACGGACCTAAAACATCGATACTAAGCATTTGGAATGGACATGTAGGGCTGTGAGCCTGCTGTGGAGCGTTTGTTTGTTTCTGTCGAGTTTTCACTGCTGAACAGATGATACAATTTTTTAGGTATTGCGCTACGTGCTTGTGAATGTTTTTGTAGTAGTATCTGTGTGTGATGGCGCGTAATGTTTCGTCTCGGCCGGGATGTGCGGCCTCTATTGTGTCATGGAACTGGTGTATTACTTTTTTGAGACTACTTCTGGGTATAATGAGTAATTCTCTCCCCTGGTATTTACGCCAGAGAAGGTTGTCTGATACGGTATGATTTTGATGAAAGGTGGTTTCTTTATTATTTTGAGGTCTATTGTGATTGATGGCTTGCCATAGTACGATATCCTGCTGGATACGTCTTGAACGTTGCTGAGCGCGTACTACCTCCTCGTAGAGCTGAAGGTGGTCCATCGCATTCATTGGCGCGGGTGACGTCGCTTCGTCGGCCTGATAAAGGAATGGTGGAGGCAGCAGCTTTTGTTCATCTACGGGCTCGTGTATTTGATGGGGAGCCGGATTTCGACTCAGGAAATCAGATAATTGGTTGTCCTTGCCTGGACAATGGATCACATCGAATTGGTACTCTTGCAGAAGTAACGACCACCGCATAAGCTTAGTCTTGCTGTCACGATTTTTATTAAGCCACGTTAGTGCTTTGCTATCGGTGAGTAGTGTAAATGGTTTGTCTTCTAGGTATATTTTATATTCTTTGATCGCCCATAAAGTGGCCAGAACTTCCAGCTCATTGACATGATACTTTTGTTCTGCCTTGGTTAATGTCGCACTGGCGTAAGACACGACGAGTTTGTTGTCGTGGTCGTCTTTTTGAAATAGGGTGGCGCCGAGCCCACGAAGTGAGGCGTCGGTCTGTAAGTAAAAGTGTTTAGTGAAATCTGGGCGGTGTAGTACTAGAGGTTCCTTGAGGATGGTTGTTTTTAGATTTTCGAAAGCTTCCTGGCATTCAGGAGTCCATTTGAATTTAGTGTTTTTAGATAATAAAGTTGTTAATGGCCTAGTCAATTGTGCTGCATCCGGTATATATTCGCGGACCCAGTTGCAGGTTCCGAGAAAACTCTGCAGTTGTTTTTTGGTTTGTGGTGGTGAAAAGTCCAAAATGGTATCGATATGTTTTTGTTGGGGTTCGGTTGTGGCCCCTCTGATATGGTGTCCAAGGTAATCTAATTGCTGCGCGGCGATTGTGCATTTTTCAGGTGAAATATGTAGGTTGTGTGTCCTTATGCGTTCGAACACTAACTGTAAGTGTTGGACATGTTCCTTGATTGACTCACTGTAAATTATAATATCGTCTAAATAGACGTTTACGAATTTATGTAGAAAACCTGTTAATACCTCTCGCACCATGAATTTTTGGAATGTTGCAGGGGCTGTCTTTAGCCCGAAAGGCATAACGGTAAACTGGTATGACACTCCGTCGGGTGTGGTAAATGCTGTAAATTGTTTGGAGTGTTGTTCCATTGGAATCTGCCAATAGCCGGATTTTAAATCTAAAAGTGTAAAATATTTAGCCTTCCCAAAGTCTTTGATCGTTTCGTAAAGCTTGGGTAGAACAGACGATTCGTTCTCCGTAATCTCATTGAGCTTCCTGAAATCAATGCAAAAGCGCGGTTTTTTATTTGGCCGCTGCACGAGCACAGGTGGTGAACTGTACTGTGAGCGACTTGGCTCTATTACACCGGCCTCTAACATTTCCTTGATTTGCTCATTCAAGATCTTTTTCTTGTCTGGTGACAAAGGGTAAGGTTTTTGATGTATAATTTTGTCGGAGGTTAAATGAATAGTATGCTGAACACTATCGGTTGTGGCTTTAGCTGGTACTTCGTCGAACAAAT
This sequence comes from Leptura quadrifasciata, assembly GCA_963675555.1. Classification (NCBI taxonomy): domain Eukaryota; kingdom Metazoa; phylum Arthropoda; class Insecta; order Coleoptera; family Cerambycidae; genus Leptura; species Leptura quadrifasciata. Next base: position 115,887,224 of record OY776676.1, on the reverse strand, counting down.
CGGTGAATTCGTAAAATAATGGTGTTAACTCTTGTTTATGTTCTTCTGGTATTACCAGGGTGTTTGGTAAGGAGTTGTTAGCAATTCGTTGTTTGGCAGCAGGATCGCAATAAATTGTGTGTCGTTGATTTACGCCTGCATAGATACATTTGCGTCCGTAATCCAAAGTTACCTCTTCTGAGTTTAAAAAAGGTGCCCCTAAAATGACGTCTTCATTTAGGTCATCGAATACTTGAAATATGCCTGACGTGTGTAGGTCTTGTAAGCTGTAGTTTAGTTCTAGGGTGCCTTGCGATGCGAATGCGTTGCTACCGCAAGCAAGTGAAAATAATTGTGTAGTTTTGCTCTTTTGCAATTTATCCACTAGCTCTGCTTTGATAGCATTACTAGCGGCTCCAGAATCTATTAATGCCAAACGTTCTTGGTCATTTATTGTTATCTTTACCCTGAATAAATATTTTAGATGGGCTGTCTGATATAGTGGTAAAATTTCTTGAGGTGCTGTTTGCACGCCTATAGTTTTATAAATTGGTTTGCCAAAATTAGTTGTAAATAGTTTAGATATATCGTATGTCTCGACGGGTTGTTCATAAGTGCTGATGTTTTTGAGTGTGCTTATTTGATTGACTTGTGGTGGATTGTTTTTTCTTATTTGTGAGGTGGCTGGAATTGTTTGTTCCCTCCAGTTTTCTTGTGTGTATTTTACATCTGTGGTTGGGGGAGCGGCTGTTGCTCGCCAGTTTCGGTCATTGTCTGCATTGTTGTTTCTTGCCGTTGTGGGCCCGTATTTTGGGGACGGCGTTGGTTCTCCCCGGCCCTGGTGTAGTTTTTTGCGTTTTGTTGCTGTGGAGAATTATTATGTGGACGGGCAGGATTTTGGGGTCTCTGCGTCGTCGTTGCTTGCTGTTGGGTAGGTTGCCTGTTAGGGCAATCCCTATTGAAATGCCATCCTCCACAATGTCGGCATGGCGAGGGAGGCTGACTGGAATTTGGTTTAAATGCAGGTGTGGACGTTTGTCCTTGCGTTTGGGAAGTTGTATTTTTATTTTGTGGTGTTTGAATGTTTTTATTTGCTGCAGATTGATTCATCTCGGTTTTCGGTCTGTATGGTTTCCATGCTCCTCGAGCGTCTTCTTTTACATCCGCTTCTATCTGTGTCGCAAGTCGAATTAAATCGTCGGTGGATCGAATGGATGCGCCTCTCAGGCGGCTTCTAAGTTCTGGTCGCAGCTGATCCAGAATTGTCGCTGCTTTGTGCTGCTCCCCTTTTTCGGGTTCCAATCGTGTGAATAGACAGTGTTTTTTGGTGATGAAAAGTTCGGTGTCTTCTGTGGCACCTTGCTTTTCGCTATATAATTTTGCCATATTTTGAGTAATATTTAAGGTAGAATCGTATTTGTCATATAATCGATCTATGAACGTGTTATAGTTGTCTATTAAATTTTTGTAAGGTTCGTACCATCTCGCAGCGTCGCCTCGCAACTGCTGGACAGTGATATTGAGTTTATCCACTTCATCGGTGGTGTTGGTTCTTCTAAAATGTTGATCCATTCGGCGTATGAATGCAGTAGGATCTTCATGGTTTTGTCCTCCAAACGTGTGTGTTGGCCGGATTCTGGATGCTCTATCTTGTGAACTCTGCAGGGTGATTTGTTGTAACGCCTGCATGAAAGTTGTAGCCATACTGGAGAAGGCATTCTCCAGTTGTTGAACTGGCGCTTGAGTTGGTTGGGTGCAGAGATGTATGTGGTGCTTGAGTGGGCAGCGGCTGCTTGCTGCGCCGGCTCCGGGGTGTACGCTGATTGTGTGAGCATACATGATGGTCTGTTTTCTGGGAAAATCGGGGCTTCCTGCGAGCCATTTCTTGATGCTGCCAGGGGTGCATGTTGTTGGTTGACTTCGAAAGAGAACTGTTGTGCGTTCTGCTCCATATTCGCTGACGTTGCTGTTTCGTTGCTCGTTCTATAGGGGTTCGCGTCACCTTCTGGTTGACTATATATTGTTCCAAGACGTGTGCGACGTGCCGTATTTATTATCGGAGTATTGTCGTTCATTATAATTGTTTATATAGGTTTATAATTGTTTATAAGAGTTTGTAAAAAGTTTATAAGAGTTTGTAAAGAGTTTATAAATGTTTATCACAGTAAATGTTTATGGCAGTAAATGTTTATAAAGGCAGTTGCAGGAGAGTACTACAGTTATCGTAAATTGCTTACCTGTCCTGTGGCGTTGCACTCACTGCACTATGGTTTTTTACGCGTTTGTTTAGTTTTATTAAACGGCACTACACTGGCTTGTATTAAACTTCTTTCTTGAATCTGCTGGAACTGTAAAGCCCCTTAGTTGGGCGACATGTCTACGAAAACAAGGGTGGTTTTGTGAAAAATAAAAATGTTTTTATTCGGAGACTGCAAATTTTTGAAGTTGATGGGCGCCAGCAGCCTCGATGGTGGTGTTCTCGTAGCTCTGGTGGTTGAACGAGCTCTCAGGGCCGATTTTTGGAATTTGTAGACTGGTTAACGATTTTTTAAAGTATCGGTGGGTACAGCTACTACCCCCTTTATTGTCTCGCCGGCTGACATACACAAGCACCGCTTTTGGTGCCAGGTACCCCAACTTTTGAGTAGGTAGACAGGCGCTGTTGCCTGGTAAGAGTCGTCTATGATAAATAAAAGTCAGAGATACCAAAATATGTAACTCTAAGCAGAACTCTTGCGCTGGTCGATGCACAATTTGTTTTAATGAATTTATTCCCTAACAATACTGAGCTAACACTGGTTATTTCGAAGCGAGTTAAAAGTCGCGGCACGATTGTAGGTTGCTGTTGTTGTTGTTGTAGGCTGGCCTTTCTCCTCCACGCTGTAGGGTGTAGATGCACTGGCAACTACGACGCCGTACTGGTTTTGGTTCGTCAGGTATGCTGAAGTTCTGGAAGCTTGTAGATGTAGTGGACTGAACTGCTGGACTCGCTGGTTGATGTTGACTCGATGAAGGCTCGGAGTGAACTGGTAGTTGTAGCGCGTGCTGAAGCTCGGAGTGAACTGCCGCTGTCGAAACCCCGCCGCGATACTGTAACTTTCGGGGCGGACGGAGCTCTGAACGTTAGGTCGGCTGGCGTTTGGAACGCTGTGTGCCGAATGAGCGGCCGGGGCCGCCTGCTGCGTCGTGTCGGACCCGCCCAGTCATGCCGAGGCGGACGGGAATCTAAACGTCGATATACCCTAAGCGCGTTTATTGCGTTGTATTTAATTAGAGCTGAGATATGAATGGATAAAGATGCTAAGCTACAAATTGTGACTTTTTGATTGAATTAACTGTTTTAAAAGGCCTTTTTTGGCCTCGACAACATCTGCTTCTAATTGGTGGGGGACCCTTTTTTTCACGAAAAATTGGTAAATTGGTCATTTTAAGGGTGGTTTTTCAGTTTATATTCATTTTGGACCTTTTAAAATGCTAGTTAAAAAACGAACACGAGGCGCTTTTATTGCACATGATCAAGGAACCTTCAGTTCAAATTTCGTGAAAATCGGTTCACCGCCTCCCACGATATAATAATAATAATAATAATAATAATAATAATAATAATAATAATAATAATAATAATAATAATAATGTTTATTTACTTA